>CM028360.1:18836639-19316702 GCA_016618105.1 Dendrobium huoshanense
TCAGAAGGTTTGAGGCTCCTACTTCGAAATGAGAGGTTCTGGGGTTACCTTTTCAGACGAAGATTTACTCTTGAGAACTGCTGACCACAATCGTCCCCTCTACATTCTGTAGTGGGAAATTTTAAGTTATCAAGAGTCCTTGTTGATCCGGGTGCATCGGTCAACGTGTGAAATAAAGACCCTTGCTTATCTCAGAGTTGATACTAGCAAGCTTTCAACCGACAGGTTGGTGCTTCGTGGGTTCAACGAGAAGGGCGAGAGAGCTTTAGGTTCGATCACTCTACTCCTAGAAATGGAGGTTTAAAAACTGAAGCTAATTTCATATAATTGATTCGACTACGTCCTTTAACGCACTTCTAGGTAGACCTTGGATTCACGAATATAGAATGGTTCCATCTACCCTACACCAATGCATTAAGTATCAACGAGATGGCATTGAACATGTGATTAAGGGTGATTTGCAACCATTCTCAATTCAAGAAATTGGGATCTACGAAGATGCTGCATATTTCGTACCAAAAGGGTCCTCGTCCCGTTCTAAGTTAGAGATCAAATTTGAGGAGAAAATGGTTGAACAAAAATTCAACCAAAAGAAAGAAAAAGATAAGAATATCAATCAAGAAATGATTCAATCGAGTAGTGAAGACGACTCTGATATCGTTGTCCTTAGACCTCCAAGCACATTACCTCAAAGAGGTGGGAGGATGGCTTTAAGGGCACGAGGTCGAGGCCGTGCTTCATTAGAAAGGAGAGCAGCACCCGTATACATTGATTTGGAATCAGATTCCGATAGTGAACTAGAAAGTCAAGGTGCTGCCCTCTCTCTCGATTATCAAAGCATAAATACTCCTCCAAAATTTGATCTTACCTTAGACCAGGACAGTGACCCTGAGGTAGATATTTCAAAAGTTAAAAGTGACGAGCCTGAATTAACAATGTATGAAAAGCTCACTAGAAGGATTGAGGCCCTTTCTCTGACCCCACTGTCGGCAGGCAGGGTTGTAGGGTTAGAAGTCAAAGTGGCCCCCAACTTGGATGGTGAAGTTAAGAAAGTCCAGAAATTCTTTCCTGGCTCCTCCTCCGCAAGGGATGAAGGTGATGTAACCCTTGAGGAGGCAGATTTTAATGAATTAATGGAATTACCTTTCGGCTACTTCCCTGTTTGTGTAAAAAATACTTTTTCTAAAGGTTCTGTACCATACCGATGGACTAAGGGTCAAGCTAGATACCACGAGAACATTTGGCGAACAAAAATAAATAAAAATCCAACAAGTGGTATTGGCTTTCGGGACCGTTAGTTCATTTGATGATGATGAGTATTGCCTAATGATAACTTACCATCTCGATTCTCCAAATGTCCCTACAGATCCTCCTTGTCCTTTGGATGGACTCTGTTTGGAGACTTTAGACGATCCCGATGATCTTCAAGTTCGGGATGCACCCCTGAATTTGAAGAGGAAATTAAATCGACAGTCGATGAGTTAAGAGAAATTAACCTGGGAAACGATGATGACCCCCGTCCGATTTTTATAAGTACTTTGTTAAGCGAGGGTGAAACTCAAGACTTAATCCAGTTGTTATTCGAGTTTAGGGATTGCTTTGCCTGGACATATGACGAAATGCCAGGTTTGCCTGCTGAGGTAGCAGTTCACAAACTTGGGGTTCGGCATGATGCCATCCCTGTTAAACAAGCTCCTCGACGCATGCGCTTAGAGATTGAGCAACAAGTCGTTTCTGAAGTTAAGAAATTGGCAGAGGCCGGATTCATTCGAGAGGAACAATACCCCTCTTGGGTGGCCAGCGTCGTGCCAGTTCGGAAGAAAAATGGTCAGATTCGGATTTGTGTCGACTATAGGGATCTGAATAAGGCATGCCCTAAGGATGAGTTCCCTTTACCAATACCAGAACTCATGGTGGACATTGCCTCCTCACATGCTATTTTCTCCTTCATGGATGGCTCGTCGGGTTATAACCAAATCAAGATGGCCCCTGAAGATGAGAGAAATACGGCGTTCAGAACCCCTATTGGAATCTTTTGTTATAAGGTAATGCCATTCGGCCTAAAGAATGCCGGAGCAACCTACCAACGGGCCATGACCCGTATCTTTGACGACTTAATTCATAATCAAGTTGAGTGTTATATTGATGATTTAGTTGTCAAGAGCAAGGTTAAAGAGGCTCACCTGCATGACTTAAGAGTTGTTTTCGAACGGTTGCGCCGCTACGATTTGAAAATGAACCCCTTGAAGTGCGCCTTCGGCGTCGCTTCGGGAAAATTCTTAGGATTCGTAGTGAGGCACCGCGGAATCGAGATAGATCCTGCTAAAATTGAAGCCATCTTAGATATGCCATCCCCTAAGAGCCTTACTCAATTAAGGTCTCTACAAGGTAGATTGGCATATATAAGGAGGTTTATTTCTAATCTTTCCGGGAGATGTCAACCCTTTTCTGTCCTTGCGAAAAAGGATACTAAATTCGTATGGGGCGAGAAGTGTCAAAATGCTTTTGATGATATCAAACAATACCTGTCTAACCCGCCAGTCTTGGCAGCTCCGATTCCCGGAAAGCCATTAATCCTCTACACCGCAGCTCTAGATGAGTCTTTAGGTGCTCTGTTGGCTCAAGTTAACGACGAGGGAAAAGAGAATGCTCTCTACTACCTTAGTCGAAGACTCCTTCCTACTGAAATTCGATACCCGTCAATTGAGAAGCATTGTCTTGCTCTGGTTTTTGCAGCTCAGAAACTAAGGCATTACATGCTTTCTCACTCAATTAGTTTGATTTCAAAAGTTAATCCTTTGCAATATCTTATGACCCGACCTACGTTGTCAGGGCGTTTAGCTCGTTGGTCTATGATATTGTTGCAATTTGAGATTACTTTCACTCCTCTTCGTGCTGTGAAGGGGCAGGCTGTCGCCGATTTTCTGGCAGCACACCCGCTGCCGGCAGATTCTCCTCTGAACGATGACTTACCCGACGAACAGATCATGAGTTTGGGGGAATCTAGCGAGGCCATCTGGGAATTATATTTTGATGGGGCAGCATCTTCTCGTAGGATTGCGACCCAACAATCTGTAATTCCTGGAAGGCTGGAGTCGGTTTAATTTTTATTACACCAGAAAAAGGAATGATGCATTTTTCCTACCACTTATCGGAGCCTTGCACAAACAACGAAGCTGAATACGAAGCTCTGATAACTGGCTTGGAACTTGCAATTCTAATGGAGATTAAAGAGATTAAGATCTTTGGAGATTCCCAACTAGTTATTAACCAGGTCGCCGGAACTTATAAAGTCTTGAATCCGAATCTCCTAAAATATCACCAGTACACACTTCACTTGTTGGAACAAATTCCCATTGCTACTTTGTATAGGGTTCCCCGTGGAAGCAATTCTGCGGCGGATGCCTTAGCAAAACTTGCAAAGGAATTTGCATGTCCTGAGGAGGATTCCATCCCTATAGAGATACAGGGTCGTAATACCCTTTCTCTTATAGATTTGGAACACATTAGTAAGACTCCCCTTCAGATCCTTTCTGCCTCTTCGACGACTGACGAAGAAGGCGATTGGAGACGACCCTTAGTCGATTACCTTAAAGAAGGGAAGCTTCCCCAGGATAAATCACTCTCCAACCAGATTAAGAAACGTGCCCTATCATATGCACTAGTTAACGATCTGTTGTACCGTCGGTCCTTTGATCACATGTGGCTGCGCTGTTTGAACAAGCGAGAAGCCCAGAAAATTGTTAATGAAGTTCATTCAGGACTGTGCGGTGCTCATCAATCGGGTCCAAAAATGAAATTAAAGATTAAAAGACTTGGATATTATTGGCCTACAATGATTGACGATTGCATGAATACGGCAAAGCACTGTCATCAATGTCAGGTCCATGGTGTGGTTTTACATCAGCCGCCTAATGTGTTACACCCTACGATAGCCTCGTGGCCCTTTGAAAGTTGGGGCACGGATATCATTGGGCCGATTGACCCTCCCTCCGCGAGAGGTCATCGTTTCATATTAGCAGCGACTGATTACTTTTCAAAGTGGGCGGAAGCAATTCCCCTACGAAACGTAACATCACACCATGTTTTAAAATTCTTTCGTGACCATATTGTATATCGATTCGGCGTACCTCGCAGAATCATATCCGATAATGGTCCGCATTCAAGTCTACAAAAATCAATAGTTTCGTAAGGCGCCATAATATTGATTGGAGATATTCGACGATCTATTACCCTCGGGCAAATGGATTGGCCGAGGCCTTCAACAAAACCTTGGTGCAAATTGTCAAAAAGACCCTTGATGATAACAAACGGCAGTGGGATGAGCGGTTGGTGGAAGCTTTGTGGGCTTACCGTACCACTTATAGAACCCCGACCCAATCCACTCCGTTTGCACTAGTGTATGGATCTGAGGCTGTTCTACCCTTGGAAATACAAATTCCTTCGCTTAGAATTGCAGTTCAGAATCAAATTACCAATGAACAAAATGCAAGACTACGATTGGAAGAACTCGAAGGCCTTGAAGAGCGACGTCTCCAAGCTCAACAAAGTTTAGAGTTGTATAAATCCCGTATGGTTCAAGCCCATGATAAGTTAGTGCGACCTAGGACCTTCCAAGCGGGAGACTTGGTATTGGTCCTTCGGAGGCCTATCTTGGCCCATCGGAAGTTGGGAGGCAAATTTGAACCTACATGGGAAGGACCCTTCGTTATAGAGACTGTCTACGAAGGAGGCTCGTATCAGTTAGTAGATTGTAAAGGGAACCACCCAATGCTACCTGTTAATGGGCGTTTCCTTAAGAAATACTATGCTTGATGTAGCTCATTTTATCAATCAATAAAACTTTCTTTTCTTGATTTTTAGCTTGATTCTACCTTTTTTTTTTAAGCTAAGTTTTTAACGCTCTTCGCCCTTTTCCTTAAGGTTAGGTCCTTCCTTCCCTTAGGATTAGACCCGCTAGTGGTGGAGTACGCCCTCTGTGGCACCACCCTGGCATTTCACCCGGAGATTAGTGGTGGAGTACGCCCTTCGTGGCACCATCCTGATTCCCATTCGCTAGTGATGGAGTACGCCCTTCGTGGCACCATCCTAGTTTGCCAGTTAATCTGCCTATTTGGAGTAAGTCTTCTATCAGCATCCTATAGGCCTAAGGTTGGGTGATGCCCTTCCTTAGACCCAAGGTTAGGTATTCCCTACCTTGGTTTCCAGTTGATCCGTCTACTAGGAGTAAGTCTTCTATCAGCATCCTGTAGACCTAAGGTTGGGTGATGCCCTTCCTTAGACCCAAAGCTAGGTATTCCCTACTTTGGTTTCCAGTTAATTTGCCTATTTGGAGTAAGTCTTCTATCAGCATCCTATAGGCCTAAGGTTGGGTGATGCCCTTCCTTAGACCCAAGGTTAGGTATTCCCTACCTTGGTTTCCAGTTGATCCGTCTACTAGGAGTAAGTCTTCTATCAGCATCCTGTAGACCTAAGGTTGGGTGATGCCCTTCCTTAGACCCAAAGCTAGGTATTCCCTACTTTGGTTTCCAGTTAATTTGCCTATTTGGAGTAAGTCTTCTATCAGCATCCTATAGGCCTAAGGTTGGGTGATGCCCTTCCTTAGACCCAAGGCTAGGTATTCCCTACCTTGGTTTCCAGTTGATCCGTCTACTAGGAGTAAGTCTTCTATCAGCATCCTGTAGACCTAAGGTTGGGTGATGCCCTTCCTTAGACCCAAAGCTAGGTATTCCCTACTTTGGTTTCCAGTTAATTTGCCTATTTGGAGTAAGTCTTCTATCAGCATCCTATAGGCCTAAGGTTGGGTGATGCCCTTCCTTAGACCCAAGGCTAGGTATTCCCTACCTTGGTTTCCAGTTGATCCGTCTACTAGGAGTAAGTCTTCTATCAGCATCCTGTAGACCTAAGGTTGGGTGATGCCCTTCCTTAGACCCAAAGCTAGGTATTCCCTACTTTGGTTTCCAGTTAATTTGCCTATTTGGAGTAAGTCTTCTATCAGCATCCTATAGGCCTAAGGTTGGGTGATGCCCTTTCTTAGACCCGAGGTTAGGTATTCCCTACCTTGGTTTCTCCAGTTTCCTTGTCTACTAGGAGTAAGTCTTCTATCAGCATCCTGTAGACCTAAGGTTGGGTGATGCCCTTCCTTAGACCCAAGGTTAGGTATTCCCTACCTTGGTTTTACCAGTTTTCCTTATCTAATAGGTGTAAGCCTTTTCATTAGCATCCTATAGGTTTGAGGTTGGGAGATGATCTCCCTTCCATTCTCAAAATCTTACTCCTATTCGGTCAACGCCAATGTGTGCAGCAGAAGTTCCTTCTACCACACACATTGGGGGTCCATTTGTTGACCTCATTTTTGTATGAGGTCACTAAGACCCATCCAAAATCCAGATTTAATCCTAGACCTTAGGATCCACTCTAGACCTTAGGATCTTTCCTAGAAATAGACCTTAGAGCCTATTCTAGAGCCCAGGATCCCTTTAAATCCTAGATCTTAGAACTCTCTTAGATCTTAGAATCACTCCAACTTCAAATCAACCTCCACCTTTGATCACCCTCAATCTTAAATCAATTCCTATATTTAATCCATTTTAATTTCAATTTGACTCTTTCATGTGACCAATTTGAATCTCAAACTCTATCCAATTCAAGTCCAAATCAATTCAAACTTCAAATCAAATCCAAACCCAGAGTTTAAGCTCAAATTCAAAGTCTTAAGGCCTTGTCCTAGAGACCCTTTTCAGAGATTTTTCAAACATCTCAAAACCCAGTCAAATGGCCTCTGATTCAGGGTCTATCACTTGCAAAGTGATAAGACATGTCTCTAAAGGCTACCCTCCAATTTTGAGCTCATTCTGAGGTCTCTAACCCCAGAATCTGAATTAAAATTCAAAGGCTGTAAAACCTTCAAATATTTACAGCCTATGCCACTGAGCCTAACCCCTTTGAGATCTTGACCTTGGAACCCTTATCCAAGCCTCCAATCACTTCCAGATCCTTGATTTTAACCCATTGAGCAGTGAACTGCATTTTTCAAACCCTTTTTGACCTTAGTTGACCAATAGGTCAAAATTGACCTAAACACCCCTATGGGGCTCAAATGGGGATTTCAAACCAAATGAGCTCCAAATGGGATGCAACCACCTTTGACAAATTTCAAATGTCATTTCAAATCTTTTGAACCCATTTCCAACCCTTGAGTCAACCTGGTTGACCAAGTCAACTGGTTTGACCCAAGAGGCCCTTTAAGGGTCCAAACATGTGTTTTGACCCAAATGACCTCTTTAAGTCACCCAATCACTTCCATTAACCTTAAAATATCATTTCAAACCTGTTGAGCCCAAACCCAGACCCTGGGTCAACCTGGTTGACCAAGTCAACCCAGGTTGACCAAACAGGCCCTTAGGGCTCAAATGGGGATTTTGGTCAATTTGACCTCCTCAGACCTAAGAACCACCCTCAATGGTCTTAAAATATCTTTTCAAATTTGTCCAGCCCAGATTCACCCATTGGGTCAGCCTGGTTGACCCAGTCAACTTAGGTTGACCCATTAGCTCTTAGAGGGTCTAAATGGGTTAAATCAACTCATCTGACCTCTTCAACCCCTGTTACCCATTCAAATCAATTCTTGGATAAGACTCAAGTGTCACTTGACATTTGGTCAACTTGACTCAACTTAAGTTGACCAAGTCAACCCTCAATCATTAGTGACATTGGCTCCCATTTTCCCTACCCTTGACTTTTGACTTTTGACTCTTAATCAAACCATCCTAAATGACCTTTTACCTCTCCAAATGCCACATCACTAACTTTGACCTAGTTGACTGGTCAAACCAAGTCAACAAAGCCCTAAATCCCTCTTTGAATTGGTCAAACCTTCTATTTAATTTCAAGGAGTGTGAGATTAGCCTTGGAAGCCCTCCCATTGGCTGCTCCTACTTCCCCTCATGCCATGTCAGCACCCATTGACCAGTTGACTGGTCAACTTGGTCAAACTCAAGCCTAAATCCCTTCTAGAAGGCTTTATCACATGTTAAACTCCTTTCCCTTGATTTAAGCTGTCCAAAGCCGACCCACTAGTGCCCTAAAGCTCTCTAATAGGCCCCTTAACCGAGCTCTGCCCCTGGTTTAGCCATAAATGGCAATCCCTCTCCTCCACTCATCCCAAGCCACCCAATAGGATTGAGGCGTGCCCAGCCTTTGGGTCAGCCTCCTGGCTGTCCCAGGGACACTTGGCAACATCCAAGAACCTGGTGAGTCGATCCTAGCCGTCCAATCTAGCCCAGCCCGTTTGAATAGGGAGAAAGGCACCTTTTGAGGTTGATTGATCAAGGCAGCTTCTCTCACCAACCCTAGCCTCCCAGACCGAGCTCTCAGTTCGTTTCGAACCTCCAGAGCTTCCTCTACCTTCCCACTACAAAGTCCAAGTGGTTGCACGTCACCGGCGGCGAGTTCTCCGGCGAAACCACCACCTAGACCGTCCCAAGCTTCTAGCAGTCGATCCAGACGTGTTCGAGCTCGGATTTCTGCTGGGGATCTTCACTTGGACAATCTACAAGCTCATCAATCCAGAACTTCCGAAGATCTAACGGTATAACTCCCTAAAACCCTAGATCTAGGTCACACTAGTTAGATTTAAATAGCTTCATGATTTTAGGGTGTTAGCTAAAACTAATTATTCCCCACGATTTCTGTTCATCCCCTTAATCTACATTTAAAATTTCAAGTGAAATGGTCGATCCGATCGAGAGAACGAAGCGAAATAGGTTTTCTAGGGCGTCACTCACGATCTCCGGCGAGTGTACGTTTTCTGGACCGTTGATCGTTCGATCAACGGTCCAGATCGAGCCCTTCCGCGGTCTGATCCGACCGCGCTTTCGATCTCTCGCTCGATCAGCCGTCCGGCGAGATCTAGGCCGTCCATTCGGAACGGCGGGATCGAATCTCCGCCGTCTGATCTTCTCCTGGTGAGATCAGACCGCGGGATCTGATCTCAGCCGTTGGATCGAACCCGCGGTTAATCCAACGGCTATTACGCGCCGCTGACGTGGTTAAGTGGAAACCGCGTGAAGCGGCCCGCGGCCGACGCGTGTCCCCCGCCGCCGCGCGGTTTCGAGCCCGCCAATCCCAGTGCGCCGCGTGTCTGACCGCCGCCGTTTAATTAAGAATAATGGATTTTAATTAGTTTTAATTGCTGAAACTTTAATAAATCATAGTAAATTAAATATATAACCAAAAATTAAGTATAATATATCAAACTTTTCAGAATTATATCTAGTTTATTTTAAAAATAAAATCAGTTTATTTTGACTATTATTTTACTGGCAATTTAAGAAATACAGAAATGTGTATTTCATTTTTAATTAATTATATACAAAGTATTTTTATCTAAAATTTGGCATGCATGTTGTTGAATGCATGGCTGGTCTCCTGAAAAATTTTCAATACTGTTTGAATAGGTTTTGAAGGTATTTTGAATTATTGAAGTATTTTCATCCTTTTTATATTTAATTAAATATTAAGTATTTAAAAAATTGTAAGAAATATATTTTAGTACTTCCAAACTTCTATGGAGATCAGTGGTTCATTCAACCCATTAACATGTATTTTGATAATATATTTGATTATTTTATAATATATATTTCTATTTATATATATAAATTCATTTATATTTATGTATTTTAATATATATTTTGAAACTATGTACATCTAAATCCTTAAGTGTTCAAGATTTCATTTGAGATCTTATATGTTGATTGAGCATGTTTGAATGGAATTAATGGGGATGTTTAGTGGATAATCATTCCTTGATTATTCACTAATCTTGTCTTAATTAAGTTAATTAGCTAATTGCATGTTTAAGGTGCACACACCACTTAGTCTAAGGCTCTCCTAGATTTAGGTGTTGAATATGTTTATGTGATTCATGCATGTCTTATGTATTGAGTATGAGGGTTAGTTCAAACATTGATTCAAGCCCATCAAAATTAGTGACATGATTAAGGACAATAATTAAGGACCCATGTATAGAAAACTTAGAAAAATTTCAATAATTAGGATTCACTTCCCCTTGAGTTGAAACTTTGAACATTTGAACTTAGTGACATCCTCAGCCCCTAGGGAAATTTTCATTGATTTTTGAGGTCATTAGGTCCCCTAATTAATTTTCTAAGTCTTAAACCCTTGATTAAGCCTTTAAAACTTCTAAAAATTGTAATAAATCCAATTTAAATCCAAAAATTACATATAAACCCTCAAACTGACCAGAATTCAGTCCTTAATCTGTGATAATTAAAAGCCCTTTGATTTGACAGCAACTTAAACTCTAATTTAATTTTAAGTGAAAACCAATATTTAATTAAGATAATTAATTAATAATAATATAAAAATCCAAGAATCTCCCAAACACTTGGGGATCCCTCCTTAGGTTGTTCCTGACCTTTGGAGGTGTTTTCAAGAGATTTGGAATTTGTTTGAAGCAAAATCACAAAAGAGGCCCTCTAATTTAGAAATTCCTAAATTTCATTAAAATGTCCAAACTTCGATAATTCATAACTAATTCAAATAAAATCCAAATTGATTAAACTCACTTGCATTCAACTCATAGTGATATCTAGTATTTATTAAAAATATAAAACTCCAGAAATTTGCAATATTTTAAAAAGTCAACAAATTGGTCAAATCGTAGTTAAAACTAGTTCAAAACTTCAAACCTCCATAATAAAATGCAGAAAAATCCGATTTCAACGTACTTACCTTCTAACTGATCGTAGTAAGGTCTAGTATTTTAATAAAATATAAACATTCCAGAATTTGAGCTTAATCATAAATTCAACTTTTAACCCTTTAATTAAATCATTAAAATATTCTAAAAAATTCTTAAAACCCATAATCTTTCTAAAACTCAGAAAATATTGGTTTAATGCTTAAAACACTTAACAAACCCTTCAAAACACAACAACCACCCTAAAGTTGAAGTTTATTGGCTGGACTACTCCGGGCTGCGGGGCTAAGTGTCCTAAGGAGGCTGGTTCCTCGAGCCTGGTGGCACAACGCCACGAATGAATTCTAAAGGGTGTCAAACCTTAAAATTGATTAATTTTTAATTATTTAACATCTTAAAAATCTCTAATTCAATCACATTAATTTGGTTTATCGGTTGGACTACTCCGGGCTGCGGGGCTAAGTGTCCTAGTTCCTCGAGCCTGGTGGCACAACGCCACGAATCAATTAATGGCAAACTTAAATTAATCAAGCCTTTAAAATCAGCAACCAACTCCCTTTTAACATTAATCCACTCTTTTAATTCTAACCAACTTAAATAACTTAATCAACCCCGATTGCTACTGGGTAACCCAGGCCTACGAGGCTATTAGCTTAGCCCCAAGGAAGGTGAAATAAACTTCACGGCCTCGGTGTGAAACAAAGGTAGCAATCAATTAACTTCTAAAATATGTCTAATTAAAATTCTTAATTCATTATTACTTAAATTTTAATCTAAATCCCCTTTTAAGCTTTAACAAACCCAGACTTTTAGACAACTTCAATTAATAACCTATTTTAGGATCTATCCCAGCCACACGACCTTTCTCACACACTTTAGATGATGTGCTAGGACAACCAACTCTAGATCTAGGTTAGGCCGGTGTTTACTTTACTGCTGTGTGCCGGATTTTTCGTAGTTTTCACTGCATGTTGTGGATGAAATTGCTTTGCTGTGTCTGCTTACTTTTTCTGTACTCTGTGGATGGATTGATGTGTTTGGCGACTAGATTACCCTTAGGATAGGTACGATCTGGATGTTGACATAGTTTTCTGCAGGTGGCCACGCTCGTGCAGGGCAATATAAAAAGGGGGCAAATATAAAAAAAATGCATAAATATGATAAACTCTTTGCACAGGTGCTTCAGCTGCTAATGCCCCCCCAAATCATAAAAAGAGCGTGGCCAGTGTGTTTACTTTCTTTTCTGCTCATATACAACTGCTTGGGAATAACTGCTTTTTATATATTAATTGCTTAGGATAACCCTGCAGATGAGTCTAGATTTTTTTATTTTGATATAAATGTAATTCGTATAATTGTTAAGTGTTGTGAAAGTTAAGTTTGAGTTTGGGATACATAGATCCAAAGCTTGGATTCCAAAGAGGAAAGGATACCCCTTTCGGGAACACTCCTTTTTCATTTGGAAATCCAAATTTGGATCACCTCTTCCTTACCCAAAGAGGAAAGAGTGGCCTTCCCCTTAGAGGGAGGTGCCCTCTTATCCATTTGGGTAATCCACTACGAAGATTCCAAGAAGATCAAAGAAAAGGAGTCCAAAGAAGAATGAAGTTGAAGATTTGAAGATTTGAAGATTGAGAGTATCCCACTCAAATAACTTGCGTCATTACTAGATTTAGAATCCGGGTTGTTGTCAGTGGTGCCCGGCCACTTTACTTTCTGTATATTCTGGTTTGTAATAAGCAAGGCAACTTTGCCTATGGACATTTATTAATTAATTCATTTATATCTGATGTGTTGAAATGATTGCCTTTAGGATTACTTGCTTTTACTAGTTTTTTGGCGATTGCATGCCGCTCTTTGTTTTCGCCTGGATACGTGAGGCTCCTGAGGGTGTGAAATTTTTATACTCATAATCTTAAAAGTCTAAAATTTTAGTGAGTCTAAATAACATAGAAAGATAACGAATCTAGGGAATTAGCCGGGGATCGACCCCGGGGTCGCATGCATATTTTTGCATTCTTCTTTCCTTGCTTTAGACCCTTCCCCGCCTGCGGGTAGAGTCCGGATAGTCTGACCTATGAGGACGAGGTGCCGGACCTGGGGAAGTCCAGTCTTCTAAAAAATTATTTTATAAGCCTGTTTTTAAAAATTTCAAGCATATTTGATTTGATGTTGTTAACCAGCATGCATTGCATTAGATACGAATTAAAGAGTCAAAATTTTAATTTCATAGTCCTTAGCATTTTTGCACCCGACATAAGTTAAAGGGGCCAATTAGGAGAATCTCTAGATGTCGGCCCCAACTTTCCAAAACTTTAATTACAACGTCCCTACCACTCTTTCATAAAAGACCGGATTCATGTATTTTAAATCGATTAGGTGGTTAGCTGGCTCCCCAATCCAGGCCGGGGTAAGTCCAGACCTTGCACTGCATTAGTTAGGATCGGACGACTGTGGTCCAGTGTCCAAAATAGATTTAGGATCCGGGGCAGATCTTTGATTATAAGACCCCAAATTTCGGGAATCTAATCCCAAATTTCTAATAAAATGCTCAACTCTAATTAAATACCATTTCAATCCAAAACATAAAGCCCAACACTTAGATTAAGTTGGGACACTTCCGGATGGTTCTGGAATCTCAAAGTGTCTCCTACCTCTCATTCTTTAACTCCGTTAATAACTGTTCAATTTTGATCCATTCCCTTTTGATTTTCCAATAATTCTATTCATACTTTGATATCACTCCTAGAAATTCTAAACAAAATTTTGCCACTATTTTAATCGAGAGTTTTCGTAGGGGATTTTATTTCCCTACGATGTAATTAACTACGAGGGCTTGCGCTCGTAGGAGATTTAGAACCACACACACCTGATTTTTTTTTAAAATTGATTTTTCAAAATTCAATTAGATTTCTTTGGGAAAATCTAAAATATTAGTGATCATTATTATCATATTTAAAGAATTATCATTGAACGATATTTTCTCCCTTCGGAGAGATATATCTTTCTTTGATAAGGCTTTGGATGTGAACCTAATGATCACACTTCTTGAATATTGTAGCTGGATATTCAATTGAATCTCATTTTGACCCTTCGGGGTCATATGAATTTCTCTTTAGCATCCGCTCACAATATTCAAGATGGATTTCATAATTCTAAGTCTGAACACCGCTATGAAAGTTTATTTTCGTCCTCCGGGGTGATATACTCTTTCTAACGAGTTGATTCGACCTTAGAATTAGAACTCAACCTTAATCTTAAAATCCCCAAAGAAAATTAATATTTTTCAAAACCTGTATTCCAAAATTCCACCAACAGGGTGGTGAATTGGTATTTTTAAAATTTCTAAAAAAAAACACAATCTTAAACCAAACAAATAATCACCACAAGAAAATCAAAGTGTGGAAATTTAATACGAAAAAGAAGTAAGAAAGAACGCATAGAAATTTATAATGGTTCGATCAACTTGACCTACGTCCACTCAACGGAGCCTCTCCTCCGGGCATTGCACTAAACTCAGTGACACTCCTTTTGCTTCCACAATAAAGTGGAGAAGCCTACACAAACATCCTTTCCACCGATACCGGTGAGGTAGAGAACCCAACTCCTTTTGCTTTTTCCTAAAGCAAGCAGAGAACCCAATTCCTTTTGCTTCCTTTTGAAGCAAGCAAAAAACCTTAATTAGTTTTGAAGTAGACCTCTCTCAAACCTCCAAGGAACTAGGGATGATGACTGGAGAAGATGACTCGGATCCTTGCTTGGAATAAACTTTGTGAAACCTCTCACAAGATCATCTCTCTTTCTCCCTTACTCTCCCTTTCCTTTTAGCTCTCTCAGCTCAAGGCAATAGCAAAAGATACAATCATGGGTTAATAATAGGTCTTATATAGAAGAGCTTCTGATTTTCTCTTAATTGCAACAAACCAACATTATCATCTAGGATGATCGGCTTATCATCTCGTACGATCAGCATAATTTCAGCTCAATCACCTAGGATGATCTGGGAGAGACTAGACGAATAAAAGTCTAATTTGTTCTGATCATCCATGATGATAATACATCATCATGTATGATTAGCTCAAAATCATTGAGTATCATCCAGGACATCTCCCTGATTGCATGTCTAGATAATGAAATACTAAATAGATTATCTAGGACAATTTAAAGATTGTCCCGAATGATTAGTTCATAACATCAAATATCATCCAGAGCATCACCCTGATTGCATGTCTGGATAATCAAAATATAATTAATCATCCAAGATGATTTGTGATCTACCCAGATGATTAGTCCAAAACCATACACATCTTCCAGAATATTATTCTGGTCATCTAAGAAGAAATTAAGGTTTGTTTAATTGATCGTCCTAGATGATCTTGCTATCATCCATGATGATATGATTGTATAATTAAACCTTAATTTATTTCATTAAATAGCAAACTAATTTAGGCATAATTGTACATCATCATCTAGGACGATGTCTTGGATGATGTCTAAAAATAAAAGATGCCCAAATAGATCTAGCTGCTGATTCTTTCAAATTTCCCAAAGAGGGAGGGCTTTTTTTTTTTTTGCTACAGTTTTTCGACGGATTATCCTCCAAGAAAATAGATATAAAAAAATGTATTGATGATTAGGAAAAAAATTACCATCAGTATTTCTAAAATATTTTCCACTGGATCAATCCACCGACATATGTCTAGTGGAGAGTTCCAGCATTTTATCAGCCAGAAATATCCGTGAAAATGTTTTGCTAGAAATTTTGTTATATAAAATGCCAAAACTCAAAACAGGTAAATGACATTACTACTTCATAATTTTCCAAAAATTCTTTTGGAAAGCAAGTCGAAATGTTTTTGATGGAATATTTCTCTTACAGTAAGTAATCTTTATGATGCACGATTTATTATCAACTAAAGTTTTCATGAAATCCAAAAGAAAATCAAATGTTCATCTGAAATTTTATTATTATTGACCAGTTTTGGACACAATTAACACGCAAAAAATTTTGAAGTGATAATGCATCAAAATTTTGTCTTTAATATTTCAAATAATTTGATAATTGTTCATGTATATATTTGTAAAAAGGGCATTATTTCTTGCAAGCCACAAGAACCACTGACTAAAGGAAAATAATCACATTCATAATATGACTTATAGAATTAACAAACCAAGAATTAATCATAGCATTGATGAAAATATTTGCACTAAAATGGTTCAATCTAAAGATATGTTTAAAATAATTTGAAGTTCTTTCAACAATATGATAAAAATTAAATAAATGGTGCATATTCTCCACATGATAATAGCATTGGCATTTGGAATAGTTTTATGCCAAATTATAGAGATAACTTTTGTCAACCAATTCTTAACTCCAAAGCATTCTAACATCCTTTAGTCTAAAAGCATCATTTTTAGAATGGTTATATAGTAAATAATAATTATGCACAATATTAGTAGAAAGATGTAATATTTGGCTAATAACATATTCAGGAAGAACTTCAACAAGTTTATTGTAATCCCAACTATTCTGAGAGATAAAAAAAATTAACATTAATAGAAACAGTAGAGAAGGTATTAAGATGAGAGTTAATAAAATGTGCACAATACCAATGATCTTGCCAAAAAACATTTTAGCACTACCAAGACTTGATTTGATATGTACCTCAGCTTCCCATTTAATATTGTAAAGTATCATATAAAGTTTAGAATTACCCTTATTATAAAAGCACATAATACGATGCTTACCAACACAGTAATTAGTAGAAATGAACTTAGCCCAAAAACTAAGTTTATCATGAGACTTAAACCATAGCTTGATAGAAAATGCGTAGGATAAGTCATTCTAAATTTTACAAATCAAATCACTTTCCTCAAGAATATCAAAACATTTACTCCAAGATAACCCAAAGATTTTAGAATTGTTGTTGGTACCTTCCAAAAAAAAACTTATTAAAACAATTTTCATACCTGCTACAAATAACATGAGTAGGTTGTAAGGTTTTAAATATAAAAATAAGTAGGGAGCATAGAACACTTCTAATAAGAAATAATCTTCCACCAAAAATTAAAAAATTAAATTCCCATGTATTAAGTATTTTTTTTGCACCGAAGTAAAACGATCCTAAAAAAGAAAGGTTTTCTTACAACCATGGTAAAGGAGAACCCCAAGATATTTAATTGGAAGAGAAACATGCAAAAAACTAGTAACACCTTTGATAGAAATAATACGATCCTATGAAACTTTGTTAGAGGAAATAGAATAACTCTTGCTTTTATTAAGGAAAAGACTACTAAATGAGAGATAAGGAAACCACCCATATTTCAATAAATAAGATTAGGATGACTTTCAAAAAGGTTGGTAAGACCTCGAGATATCTATTCAATAGCAATAATAAAAAGGGTAGGATAGTGTTTGTGTAGAATTTGAAAAGACGTTTTGAATCATGAATTTTCTTTAGAAAAAATTTAAATTGAATTTAAAATTTTAGTTTTGAAATTGAGCATGCATAAAAAAAAGATATATCACCTCTCAAAGTGGTATAAGATCTCCCAATGGGATCATATTTAAAATTGCAAATTCCATCCTTAATATCTTAAAAAAATTTAGGAAAGAATTACATATGACCCCGAAGGGTCAAAATGATGTTTTATCAAATATCTAGCTACGATAATCTTGATGATTTATCATTAATTTCATATTAAATTTTATATAAACAAATGATATATCTCCCCAATGCAAAAAAAATATCATTCATCATAAATTGTTCAAATGTGACGAAAATGATTTTTGTTGATTTTAATTTTCTCAAAAAAGATTAATTGAGTTTTCTAAATAAATATTTAAAAAGTAGACATGGGTTATAAATCTCCAATAAGCACAAGTCCTCGTAGTTAATTACATTGTAGAAAACTAGAGTTCCCTATGAAAACTCTTGATTAGAAAAATGACAAAAGTTTTACATTTAAGGATTTTCAAGGAGTGATATCAAGGGAAGTGAATTTAGAATCTCAATTGGGATTGGATTGAATTTTAGTACTTTTTTGGAGATTAAAGGAGGAGAAGTTGGAGGCACTATAGGATTCTAAAATGGTTTAGAAGTGCTCGAGCCTACACTATGTGTTGAGATTTAAGTTTTAGATCGAGAGAAGTATTGATTTAAGTTGATTAATTTATTAGAAATTTTAGATTATATT
Organism: Dendrobium huoshanense; assembly: GCA_016618105.1. NCBI lineage: Eukaryota > Viridiplantae > Streptophyta > Magnoliopsida > Asparagales > Orchidaceae > Dendrobium > Dendrobium huoshanense. The sequence continues at coordinate 18,854,560 of CM028360.1, forward strand.
CTCAATGTTTGGAGTCTTATTACTAATAATTTGTCCCAAATCATAAGTTTTAATTGGTCAATAGACAATATTAACCAAAACCTAACTAATGCAGTGCAAAACTTGGACCTACCCAAACCTAGATTAGGGAGATAACTAACCACCTACGCAATTTGAAAACATGAGTGCTGCCTTTTTATAAAAGATTTGAAGGGATGTTGTTAATTAATTTTTTTTTTAGAATTAAGCAAGGCGTCTAGAGTATATACCAATTATCCCCTTGACTTTACAAAGGGTGAAAAACATTGAAACAAATACAATTAACTTTAGACTCATTAATTAGTTTCTAATGCAACACATGTTGATCAAAACTTGTATGAATAAAAATCTATGAATAAGTTTTAGAAAGGCCTTAGAATAGATTTTCTCCTACAGATTGCACAACATCCCCGTAAAAGAATTTCATCCTTATAGGTAAGGTGGTCTGCCATAAAATATAGGTGGGGAGGTGCCTAACAAGGTGGGGAGGTGCCTAACAAGGTGGAGAAATTAAATATATGCCTATCTAGACTCTTAGTGGTCCCAAACTTACTTCTTAAGTCGTTAGAATTTCTATGAGAGCTTAAAAATTTTATTTTAGCTTTAAGTAAAAGAAATTTTTATCCATACCCTTATGAGCCTTTGGTCATATCTTGGCTGAAAGAATTGGAATGCAAGGAAAGAAAACTTGAAAACATCGGTCAGCTCTACTATGAAATTATGGTAAATTAATTAATAAAATCAAATTAATTAAAAATATTAAACATCCCATCTAGTAAGTGCCACTTGTGTGCCAAAATTAAAAGTGGTCGGGTACCACTGACAACAACCTAGGTTCTAATCTTAGGACAAACACAAAGTGACTTTGAGTAGGATATTCTTTGTCTTTACGTCTTTGTCTTCTCTCCTTCAAGAAGATCCTTAGATTTATCATGTCAAAAGATAAAAATTAAAAGAAACTTCTCCTCGATGGTTTTATTCTTTTCTCTTTAGATATTTAAAAAATCATCCTCATTTTGATCTCCAATTAGAGGGGAATTCTCTCTTAGGGGAATGTTTCCTATTCTTTGGATTCCATATTAGACGTATTTATCCCATTTGAAAGACACTTTAACATTACAACTCCATTGGTATACATTACATTTTAAAAATAAAAATGAAAAGTTATCACCCTACATGGTTATCCTAAGTAGTTGAAATTAAAAATAATATCTCAAGAAGTTATATATTCTAACATTAAGTGAAACTCATAGCCACATTTGGCCATGCACTTTTAATTTAATGGGGGACTTAACAATTTTTTCCCTTATAAAAATTTCATCAATTTAAGTTATAAAATTTTACCCCCTTTTATTTAGTCTTACATGAGCATAACCACCTATAAAAAATCATGTGAGCATCAAAAACATTTTGAACCTAACGGGAATCAATCATTAATTGCATCAATTCATAGATTTAATAATTAAATGAACACTCACATGAATCAATCAATTGTTAACAAGCATGCAATGAAAACCTCTGAACATCTACACACAACATTAGCAAAGTAAAACCCATCATAGCTTGAAACTAGAGTTTGTTGTCCTAGCAAATAATCTAAGTGCGTTCAAAAGGATATGTGGCTTGGATATATCCTAAACTAATTAAATAGTTTAAAGTTGTCTACTATTTTGATTTGTTGAAAGGCTTAAGAAATTTTATGTTGAATTTAAGTATTAATAATTTGATGTTTATTTTAAAGAAATATTTTAATTTTTAAAAGATTACTACCTTTTTTACATAAATGTTGTGAAGTTTATTTCACATTCCTTATGGCTAAGCTAATAGCCTCGTTGGCTCGGGTTACTAAGTAGTAACAATTATTAATGAGGTTAATTTAAGTCATTGAGGAGTAAGCGAAGGTAAAATTTAAGATAGCTGATTAATTACTAGTTTGAATAATTAAGGTAGAATTTTTTCAAATTTTAGATTAATTATTGAATTTTAGAAAATTTTGAATTGTTTTAAATACATTAATTAAAGATTCAAAAGTTGACTTTTTGAATAGAAGTGATATCTAGCTTTTTTTATATTTTTCTTAAATATGAGGCCTTGTGATGTGTAATTAGACTCTAAGTTTGCTAAAATTGGAATTTTCTACATTAATTTCTTATTTTTTAAACTTTTAACCTAGTTTTGAAAAATGGTTGAATATATAGTTGACTTCTTTCAAAAAACATTCCTATTTTCTTCGTTGCGCTCTGCTGCTCTCTAGCTTCCTGGGTGATTTGGGGCTTCTATTCGTGAGCTCTAGTTTTGACCTCCAGGTATGTTTGATTGGTGGTTTTTTTACACATTTTTTCTCCTTGGTCTTTATTAATTTCATTCTTGGCTTTCTTTTGAGTTTTTTTCTACATTTCTTGTTTCGAGTGATGAAGACTTTGTTGTCATTTAACCTGCCATCTTCTACATTACTTGATGGTCATTCTAGGTCATTCAAGGTGGTTTTATTTGGTTCTTCAATATCTATGCCTAAACTTCAATTTATGCAAACCTCTTTCAAGGGTTGTCCAACTTTGATGTTTGATGATGTGGTTGTCTCTCAGTTAGCCGCTCTTTTTGTGCTTACTCTGGTTGGAAACTTTCTTCTTCGTCAACCAAATCTCAATGTCATCCAAATTTTCTTGGCTAATTTGAAGCTTACAGGTTCCTTTCACGTTGGATTTCTTGATCCACAACATATTGTGATCCAACTTATTAATGACCTTAATTATAGCCGCATTCTCTCAAGGAGGTTATACTATATTCAAGCCTGTTAGATGTGTCTCCTTATATTGATGTCAAACTTTGGTGTTAGAGAGGTATCACCTATTATTCCTATGTGGATTTCTTTTCAATAATTGAGACTTCAATTTTTTAACTCACAAATTTTATTTGGGCTTGCTTCTATTTTTGGTAGACCGTTATAAATGGATCAAGCTATGGCCTATATCCCATGGAACTAGATGGCTTATGTTCTTGTTGAACTTGATATTTCTAAGAAACACCCTAATTAAGTTTTGATAGGGTCAGAGTTTAATGGTTACTTTCAAAAAACGTTTTATTAAAAAAAGTTCCTATTTTCTGCTCTCATTATAAAATGCATGGTCATGGTGTTAATGAATGTTTTAGGTTGCATCCTCATATTTATAAGGATAAAGTTTCTTCTAAATAACTCAAGGCAATGATGTTAGTTCAGCTAGTTTTGAGAATTAAAATTTGACTTGTGTTGAGGTTGAAGGAAATAATCCCAAATCACATGATGAACTCATATAAGTGCATATTGAATCGTACCCTATCATTATGGATGTTCCTTCTTATTCTCAATGAAATATTATTAGCAACATTGTCAGCTTAATTAATGAATGTGATAATTTTAATGAACAAAGGCTATCTATTTCTTCTACTCAAAATAATGTTATCTCTGAATTGTCGACTATGGATTATATGTTAAATACCAATATGTATATTAATATTGTTTCCTTTCAATCTGTTATGAATGATCAGAAAACTACTACTGGGAGTGAAAGGATAAACATAGAGCATGTGGGGATGGATAAGAACTTGAAGGAAAGTGAGTTTTCTCTGCTTGTGGAAGAGAATGTGGAACTTGATTTGAATAGTAATTAAAGTGTAGATGGAGATCTGTTGGAGGAATTTGAACTTCCTCAAAATGTAAAGGAGAAGAAAAATGATACTAAGTTTCCCTCTTACTCTCATTATCATAGTCATGCTTTAACTAACACAGAGGATATTGCCTTTTCTGCTAAATGCTTTGCCAAAGATGACACTGATATTAGCTTCATTAAATTTCAAAATAAGCGTGGTAGGAAAATCAAGAACCATGTTTTACAATTTGCTAGGAAAACGTGTTCACAAACTTATCGTTAGATCTATATTTTTTTATTCTATTATTTGGAAGTTTAGGGGCATTGGATGCCCTTCTTCTCGATTGATGGTGAAGAACTTATGCCTTATTTATGATGTTTCTATTCTTGTTTTACTTGAACCTCTTATTAATGTTTCTAAATTACTTAATACTACTAAATTTTAGGCTTTAACCATGCCATTTTGAACTTCACTAATAAAATTTGGTTATTTTGGAAGGATCAAGTTCAGATTGATATTTTTAGGGATTTTACTCAAGTTTTGTCTTGTAATATTGAATTTTTAAATATAAATTATTGTATTATTTTATCTATGTTGTCTCCTCTCATATTACTAAAAAAGTGTTTTGTGAGAAACTCACTAATTTTTATAGTATTTGTAATTTTCCTTGGATGGTGGGTGGTGATTTTAACACTAATTCTAATCCTTCGGAGCATATTGGGGGTTCCACTCCAATATTTCATGTTATGGAGGATTTGAATAATATGATTATTGATTGTAATCTAATTGATATTGGCTTTTTTTGTTAAAAATTTACTTGGAATCATGCTTATTTATGGCAATGGCTGGATTGTGTTTTATTTAATGATAGATGGCTTAACTCTTTTAACTCTATTTCTTTTGAGCATCTTAACAGAATGCTTTCTAATCACTCTCCTTTATTAATTAGGCATAAAACTATACATGTGAATTCCTTTCATCAATTTAAATATCAAAATATGTGCTTACATCATGATTCCTTTCTGAATGTGGTTCTAGAAAATTTGTTTACCCCTTCGAAATATGGTAACATTGTCCTTTATAAGAAAATATTTTGGCTTTAATTGAAAAGACTAAAAAAAATACTCAATTGGTGGAATCATAATGTTTTTATAAACATCTTTACTAATATCTTAAGAGTGGAAGATGGATTTAACAATGTTGAAGTTAATTATCAAATGTCTCCTTCTGATGCCAATTTTGTTTTACTAAGAGAGGATAAGGAGTGCCTCTTTAAATTACAAACCCAAGAGGAAGCTTTTGGAAACAAAAATATGTTGCTAATCATCTGGTGGAAGGTTATAATATTATTAAGTATTTTCATGCTTTGATTAAAAAGAAGTGTGCTAAGAACTCCATTATCAAAATCAAATGTAAGGATAGGTTTGTTACTGAGAATGTTGAGAAAATTGCTATGTTAGTATTGCAGCACTTTCAAAATCGGCATAGCAAGAATACCCCTTTGAATACTGAGAATCCTGTTGTTATTCCCAATCTCATATCGCATGAGGATAATGATTTTCTTTCTAAAACCCTTCTTTTGATGAATTAAAAGATATTGTATATGATATGAATAGTGATTCTATGGCTAGGCAGAATTGGCTTACTAAATTTTTTTAGAAAGCTTGGCATATTAATAGTGATGATCTTTACTTTGCTGTTATGGAGTTTTTTTCCTGTCAAGCCATGCATAAATTTTTTTACCTCTGCTTTTATTGTTCTTATTCCTAAGAGTACTCATGTTAGTAATTTAAATGATTTTAGTCCTATTAGTCTTTGCCTTTTTTTAAGTAAGTTAATTTCTAAAATTATTATGAATCACTTAAATTGTTCTTCCTAAAATTATCTCACCCTTTCAAATGGGTTTTGTTCAAGGTCGAGCTATCTCTGATAATATCGTATTGGCCCAGGAATTCTACCATGATTTGGATGTCAAGGTGAGGATTGGTAATATGATCCTGAAACTCGATATCTTTAAGGCCTATGATAGCATTAATTGGAAGTTCCTTCATAATATTATGCAATTATTTTGTTTTAATTCAATTTTTATTAACCTTATCAAAAGTTGTAGTGAAAGTTTTTATTTTTTTATTATTATTAATGGAGAAAGCTCTAGTTTTTTTAAATCTTCTCATTGTTTAAGATAGAGGGATCCTATATCTCCGACCCTTTTCATTATTATATCTTATTATCTTTATAGAGGCCTTGCCAACCTCTTTGAGAAGCACCCTAGCCTTTCTTTAGGACTTTTGGGGGTTTCCCTATATCTCATTTATGTTTTTTTGATGATTTTATCATTTTCAAGAATTCTTCTCGTAATATGATTAATAGACTCTTGGACTTCTTTTATAACTTTAAAAATGCTAGTGGGCTTTCTTTGAAAAAGTCAGATATATTGTTTCATTATCTCTAATAAGGTGCCTAATTCTCATTTTTCAGCTAACAAAGACCTCAATTGTTTTGTGCAAGGCCAATTACCTATTAGGTATCTTGGTAACCTTCTTTTTAAAGGTATAAAAAAGTCTTTTATGTTTAACGAGTTAATTACTTCGGTACAGAATAAGCTTTTGTCCTAGGATTTAAATTCTTCACTTTTTGGGGGTAGGCTTACTCTCATTGGAAGTATTCTTTCTTCTATCTTTGTCTACTCTTTTCAAACTCTTTTGCCCATTAAAATAGTGTGTAATATAATTAAATAAATTCTTAATAATTTTTTTGGAAAGGGACTAATAGTAATACTAAAATTTCTTGGTCTTCTTGGGACAAGTGTAGTGGTGTGTTGAAGGAGGGTGGCCTAGGGTGTAAGTGTATATTTAATTTGGCCTATTATTTTTCCTTCAAGTTATGGTTTACCTTTTGTGCTAAGGTGAGCCTGTGGGCTAAGTTCATGCATTTCAAAAATTATGTGGGGAAGCAGCCTACTATTTTTTCTTTTAATATTGGTGATTCTAAAGGTTGATAAAGGTTTCGCAAGGTTTAATGGATTGTTGATCTTCACCTTTCTTGGGGGCTTGGTGGTGGCAACATCTTCTTTTGGCAGGATTAATTGTTCGGTAATCATTAAATTGATTTCATCACTAATACCTCTTCTACTGATATGGTTAGGGTAAATTTTTTCATTATTGATAACTGTTGGGATTATGATAAACTTGCTAATGTGATTCTTGATTCTATTATTCAACAAATCCTTAACTTCCCTTTGAACTTGGATTCGGAGGATCTTTTGTTATGTAAGTTGTTTAAAGAAGGGGTTTTTAGATTAAAAGATGCTTGGTATGTGTTAGAACCAAGAATGTAGTCAATGGTATTTTCTCTATGATTTGGCATAAAGTATTCTATATACTATTGCTATTTTAATTTGGAGAATTTTATATAGATTCATTCCTACTAATGATAATTTGATCAAAAGAGGTTTTATCTTACCATCCATGTGCCAATTTTGTTATCATGTGGAGAATATGCATCATATTTTTATCTCAAGTCAATTAGCTATTAAAACCTAGAGTTATTTTGATGATATTTTAAAATTAAAATATTTTAATACAAATTTTTTTATTAATTCTTTGCATAATTCTTGGTTTGTTAATTCTAATGGTCATATTAGAAATGTTATTCCCTCTCTTATTTTTTGGTACTTATGGATGGAGAGGAACAACTCGCATTTTAATGGTATTAGAATGGACTTTCATAGGATTATAAAAAATGTTAAAGAAAAACTCCTGAGTCTCTTTTATGTTAATTTTCTTTCTATCAAGAGCTTCAAGAACTAGTACTTTGTTGCTTCTGATTTAGGCATCTTGTTGGGTGAGGTTTTTCCTATCTCCAAACCTCAATTTGTGTTATGGTTTTTTCCTTTTATGTTATTTCTAATAATGATACCTATGGTGGGACTATCAGAGACTATCAAGTGAATGTTACTATAGCTTTTGCGGGCCTTGTACATAATGGTAATTTACATCTTTCTCTTCTTAATGCTATTCTTTATGGTATGAGAATTTGTATGTTCTTAATATTACTAACATTGGGATTGAGGTGGAGTTTTTTCATAGCATTCAACACATTAATAATGGCATCCTACAACTTTTTATCTTACTAGGGATATTAAATAGTTTATGATTCTTATAAATGTTTCTTTTTATCAAGTTTTTAGGGAGGTTAATGCCTGTGCTAATTGGCTCACCAATTTTGGGAGCGATCTTGATTATTTCATTTATTTTTTGGAGGCTAATTTACCTGTTCCATTGAAAGGGCTCTTAAGATTGGATAAAATCAGTATGCCTCATGTTAGGAGGTAATTTAGTGTTTTTCTGCTTTCCTGGTTTTTGTTAGGTTTTCCCTTTTGTTGTGGTGTTTTGTTGTGGTTTGTTGCTGGTGGTTTGGCTCAGTTGGCTTTTCCTTGGTATCTTGGTTTTACTTGGTGTTCATTTTGTGCTGGAGCTTTTCTTGGGTGGTTTGATCATTTTGGTCCCATACTTATGGATGAGCCTTTTGTCTATCTTTATTTCTAGGCTGAATGTGAATTGCTGGTGGAATTTTGATGTGGTACTGCATATACTGGTCAATTATTTTGGGGTTTTATGCTTAAATTGTGATTGCACTGGCTTCTTTATTGATGATATTCCTAGTTTTTGATCTCCTACCTCCTGCTTCTATTTTGGGATCTAACTTTTCCTAGACTTTATGGAGGTGTGTTTTTATGGGAGTATTGGTAAGGACTGGTGCTATATAGTTGTTGTTATGTTTTTCTTCAATTTTGGGAGTGTTGGGTTTGTATTTGATGCTGGGGGTTATGTTTAGGCCATTTCTGTAGTCCTTGGAGTCACGTGTGGTTACCTGGTGAGGCCCTTGGTTTTTATTTTATGCTAATATGTTTTTCTGTCCAGGCTTGCCTCTATCTAGGTGTGAGTGACTGCCTTCTCTTTGCGCATATGTTGGCACAATTTGGAGCTGATTGTTAGGGGGTGGATGTTTTTCTAGATGGTTGGATAGAGCGGCATTGGGTTTTACCGAGTGATGTTTACTTGTTCCATTCTATCCTGAGCTCATTCTGCCCGTACCCTTTCTATTATTAGTTTTGTAATCTTTATTTTCTTGTTATTTCTTGGATCATTACTATAGTGTTGTGTTATAGGGGTGTTGAACTGTTACTCAACTTTTGGAGATCTGTTACTTGGGAGCACTGTATGGGTATTATCTTTTTTCATTATTCTACATTTAATTAATTAATTTCCATTTATATTACTTTATTTTTTTTACTTTAGTTTTCTGTGTTGCAGCCCTTTTGACTTTTAGGAGCTTATATTCATGGTTGTGATCAAGATTTTTTGTAACAAGAATGTGCTTCATATTAATATTTGTATCTTTCATTTTTAGATGCTTTCTTTAGCATCAAAAGCATGTTACTAGGTTTCCTTGTATTTTAGCTTAGTGGGGACTATCGGCTCATACGTTCTCTTTTTCTTCATTTTGTAGCTCGTTTAAACATTAGGGAGCTAGGGGTCCTCCTTAAAGACTATGTAATTTTTTTGTAATTTAACGTGTAGGCCCCATTGTGGTTCTTACCAAAAAAAGTTGAATTTATAAATTTGACTTAATTTAGAAGGCTTAACATTCTAGAAAATACTAGATCTTAGGTGAAGATAAATGGCTTTGAGTTTGGACAATTTGGAATTTAAAAAAAAATGATTTTTCAATGTTTGGATAATTAATTTAATTTTTAAATTGTTTAAGTAGATAGATTTTGGGGATTTTGATCCAAATAAATTTCAAACTCATTGAAACCACCCCCAAAGGTTAGAAATGACCGAAGAGGATAATTCCAATTGTTTAAGTTTTTTTTTTTTTTTTTTGAATTTTTAAATATTTTTATTTCATTAAATTAATTAAATGAATATTTTCTTTGAAAATTAAATTAATGTCAAAATTTAGATCATCATATAGGGCTTTTATTTTTCCTGGATTAAGGGTAGAGCTAAGATCCTTTTGGTTCCTTATTCATAATATTTAGAATTTATATGAATTAATTTTGATTTAGTTGAAGCTCTAATTCAAATTCTAGGGGCTGATTTTGGGCTTCCTATCTGGTGGACTAAATGGGATCCAATTTCAATGAAAGTCAGACCATATTTAACTTGTTCTCAAGGACAAAGTGCACCAAATTTTGGCTCAATTTGGATCCTCTAAGGTGGTTTACCAAACCACCTAAGGTAATAACTAGATTACTTTTAAAAACTAAAAGGGGCTACCTAGACCATGGATTGGGGTACAATTATTAGCTATATAACCCTTATACTAAACATAAATAGCACCCGAAATATTAAACCCTAAATATCATTATTATTATTATTATTATTATTATTATTATTATTATTATTATTATTATTATTATTATTATTATTATTATTATTATTATTATTATTATTATTATTATTATTATTATTATTATTATTGTTGTTGTTGTTATTATTATTATTGTTATTATTATTATTATTATTATTATTATTATTATTATTATTATTATTATTATTATTATTATTATTATTATTATTATTATTATTATTATTATTATTATTATTATTATTATTATTAATTTATGGGAAACCCACCATCAGCCTAAGCGTTAATCAACAAAAAGGATTATAAGGTCCTTAAAAGGACCTCCAGCTTACTACTACTCAGAAGAGTTGCAAAGATAAACAAAAAAGAACCTATGAGCCGGATCTCCTTACTAAACAAAAGAAAAAGATTACCTAATAACATTCTACAAAGGCCAAAACTAATAGCCTAAAGGAGAAGATAAAATAAAACTCAATCAGCTTATTATTATTGACCAAAAAATGACCTTGTACAAAATGAGAAAAATCTCCAAAAAACTGCAAAAAAGGCCTGGAAGGACCAAGGTAATAACTAAATATAGAAACATAATAAAAAAAGTTTTAATAGGAGAAACATTTAGAAAGGCATATATCCCACCGGGAAAAGTATGAAAATGCATATGCACATTTTGAAGGGCTATAAGGATATAGAATGCAATCCAATAAAGATTATAAATAGCCTTGATAAACAACCTTAAGCTATAGAAACTAAAAATATATATAGGCCAACCAAACCAGAATACCTCAACCCACACCTGTAATTCAGTCAATATTGATACCAAACTAAACAACAAGGAATGAGCTGAAAGCATGATACCAAATAACATCCATGAAGGTAGATAGAAACCTCTGGAAGTGAACTCCAGTTACTGTAGAGTGCCAAGTCCTCCACCATGAGAAAGTGGACCACTCAAAGTTAAGCAGAAGAAAATAGGGAACAACCAAATCATCCAAATATGAAAAGGATTCAACTTAGCATAACCGAGGCAACATAAATTATAAATATCACTTCGTGTCGAACACCAGCATTTAAAAGGTAAACAAGCAAACTAGAGGAAGATAAATAAACAATATCATAAGAATTCTAAATACTATAACCAAACAAACTGAAACCAAATTTAGTTATAAAGCTAATATGACCACATCTTCAACATATGGAATGATCCATAGATATATTATTCCAACTCAAAGAAAGGCTCATAAAAGTAATAGTAGGATAATCATAACCAAAGGATAACACTTGCAGCTTAAATCTGATCCAAAATAGAAAATATATGCTAGAATAGTGAATAAAATGAGGAACCATACAACTAACCAACATACAGTTAAAGGGGATGATAGCATAAAAACATAATAATGACTAACTAACATCTTAGAGATAAAAGAGAAAATATGAACAAAATTCAAACAACCAAATTTGATCCAGTCTCAATCAAACCCTTGATTAAAAATACTAATTAAGTGCCCAGTCTGACCACATAATACTCTAAAAAGAGGAGGACAAAGGGGATAGATGTTAAGATCAAAATGTTTGCAATCCTTATCATACTTCATGAAATGCTCGATCTGATGGGCCCTGGTGAGAGAAATAGAATAGGTAATGAGAAAAAGACACTGACGAATTTCATTGATATTGTAGATGTAAGAAGGACTGCAATTGATAATACCATTAATATAATGAATCAAAAGCTTCGCATCAACATCAATCTAAACATTTGTAATCAATAAAGAAATATATAATTGAACACCATACTTTAAAGCTTGAAGCTCATCCATAATGGCATTCTTAAAAGGTGAGGGACCCGAGTAAGCTACAATAATATCACCATTAAAATAACAGATGTGCCCACCACAACCAGCACTCAGAGTTTTAGAAGAACCAGCAATTGGCTTTAGAAACACCAAAGGGATGTTTAATCTATTTAATAATAATATATTTATAAAAATGGGAATTAAAAGAAGTAATAATATAAAAAAAACTTAGCAATTTCAAAACAACCATTAAAATTACTCTCATTAATCAAAGTGCACCAAGCAATTGATAAGAGGCATAAAATAAGCCCACAACCTTCTCTTTCAAACCTTTAAATCTTAGAAGAATTCATGTATCATTTGATATTTTCAAAGGCTTGATTTTGAATTTTATGATTGTGACAAATTACTTTAGTATATTATTCTATAAAATATTTTTCTAAAATCAAGTTTTGAATGGATCTCTTTATCTTATCCAATTGGTTTCTTTGAGTTAGGTCTTGTATTTTCAAAAGACAATTCTGACTTGAGAGAAGTTCGAGTAAGGGCTAAATGGATTGACTATTCTATCATTTTTTTTATTTCAACGATGTTAACACATTATTCTCACAAATTTTTTAATTCAATCTCATGGAGACTTTATTATATTCATGCTTAGATAAAAAAAATTGCTTCATTCTTCTTTTTTGTCTTATATTCTGCTTTTTGTTTCTAGTTTTCCCTCCTCTTTTTTGTGATGTCAAAAGGGAGAGTAGTTATACTGTGTACTGTGTTAATTTTTTAGCAAAATTTGAATTTCCTAACTTACACTGTTTTTTTGTGATGTTTCAATTGAACAACTTAAATTGTTTTTATTTGCCATCATCAAAAAGGGTGAGATTATTGCGAATCTGATTTCAAGAAATATAATTTGGATGATAGCAAATACTGATACTTCTATTTTTCTATAATTTCCTTACCTGCTAACCTTTTAGGTCCACTAGATCAAGTGCAAATCAAGTCAGCTCATGATTGGGTAGACTAGGGGTGAGTCAGTCTGTAAGAGTTTTTTACCTTTCCTTGAGTCCATTAAAACAATGTGGGTCCTGATGCTAAGTAACCTTACGCACACACACATGGGGGAAAGTTCTATTTATTTGATTAGTGCTTTCTATTTTTGATCATATTGTTCGGGATGATCCCAAATCTTTTTGGACGATCAGTTAAAAATAAAAACCCTCATTAGGGCATCCTGTTTACGTCAGTCACAATTAAGCAAATCATCCTAGACAATATTATCATCGTCCAGGATGATAGGATCAATTCATAAAGAATTAGCCACCAAATCTTTTTAGGTATATATATTTTTTTGGACATCATCTTGGACGATGCACTATAATTATGCCTAAATTAGTTTAGTAATTAATGAAAGTAATTAAGGTTTTGCTTGATCATATCATCCTAGATGATTGCAGTATCATCCGAGATGATCAGTTATTAAACTTTAGTTCTTTCTGGATGATCCATAATTGGTATGGCTCCATCCAAAGCAATGTTTTGGCCAATATGTGATGTTTTGTACTAATCATCCTAGATGATCATGAGATTGGCTTGGATAATCTAGTTAATTTTTCATCATCCAGACATCCATCCATGGCAATGTTCTGGATGATATGTGATGTTTTGAACTAATCATCCCGAACGATCGTGAAATCATCCTAGATGATTAAGTTACTTTTTTATCATCGATACATCCATCCAGGGCAATGGTATGGATGATATTTGTTAACTTGAACTAATCATACAGAAAGAAAGTATATCATCTTGGACAATCTGAAGAAAGGAATATTGTAATCATCTAGACTCTCCCAAATAATCTTGGCTGATTAAGCTAAATTTGAATTGATCGTACGAAATGATCAGTCGATTGTCCTTGACGATATTTGATGATTAGTTACAAATTAAGGCAATTTTGGAGCCCTTATTTAAAAGATCTCTTATTTTCTTAAGAGGAGATCTTTTGCTGATGTCCTTATCAGAGAAAGCCAAGAAGAGAGGGAGAGCAAGGAAGAGAGAGAGAGGATATTGTAAGGGGGAGTTTGTGAGGGGTTTCACAAAGGTTACACCAAGCAAGGATCAGAGTCATCTTCTCTTGTGGTCACCCATAGTTCCTTGGAGGTTCGAGAGCAGTCTACTTCAACAACTAATTGAGATTTTATGCCTACTTCAGGAGGAATACCAATTCACCCCCCCCCCCCCCCCCCCCCCCTCTTGGTTATCCTTGGGACTAGTTCATAAGGGCCTAACATCCCTGACAAACATTCATTATTGTGCTTCTCTTAAAGGTTAAAAATTATAATCATCCTTCCAAGCTCATGAAAATTAGTCTTTGTCATATAATTAATGAGGTTTTTGCAAAGGTTTTAGTCAATAGGCTAAAGCCTACTCTCTCGAGGCTTATTACGAAGGAACAAGATGCTTTTGTCCCAGGAAGGTCTATCTCCATCCATTTCCTACTTGGTCAGGAAATGATAAATAATTTTAATGTGTTCATTTCAACCAAGGGGTTTTGGCCTTGAAAGTAGATAGGGTCAAGCTTTTGATAAAATGAGCTGGCAAACTCTTGAGCTTGTACTTCAACAGATGTGTTTCAAATGATTTTTATCTTGGATTTTTAGTTATATATATTCCCCTAGATTCTCTTTACTCATAAATAGACATTGGAAGGGTTGGATTAAGGCTGAATGTGGGTTTCGCCAAGGCTATCAGCTATCACCCTATCTTTTCATTCATTGCTCGTATCTTCTTTCTTTAAGCTTTCACCAAAGAAGGCAAGAATTAGGTATTCTGATTAGTGTTGGGGGACCTTCTATCTCCCATCTTTTTTATATTAATAATATTTTAATCTTTACATATGCCTCTATTCAAAATATCAAGTTCATTTTGTCTTTGTTGCAAGATTACTATTCTTGTATGGCACATAATGTTAATTAGGGGAAATCTTTGATCATGTTCAGTAATTTTACTCCTTAATGGAAGAAAATTCAGTTCTCTAGGATAGCTGGTTTTTGCAAAGTTGAGGGGATGGAATACTTGGGTATCAAGCTTGATTTGAGAAGACTCTCAAATTTGGACTTTGCTCTACTTTTATATAGGGTGTGGGCTAGTACCTCGGCTTAGGGCATCAGATACTTATCTATGGAAGTTTGAGTCAATTTGATTAATACTGCTCTACTTTCACATTCCATGAATATGATGACTGACACTATGGTTCCTAAGAGGATCCTTTTGGACATTGAAAAGATGTGTCATAGTTTCCATTGGGATAAGAATTCCAATAAAAGAAGTATTCATTATGCTTCTTAAGAAAGCGTCTACAGACCAAAAGAGTTGGGAGGGCTCAAATTTCATGCAAATGCCAACTAGATTAATCTACTCCAAGCTAGTATTGCATGGGAATTTTTAAATAACCTTAATGCACTTTTCCAATGGTTCATGAGGTGCAAATACAGTGACTGGCCTTGGGACCAAGAGTACATGAGAAGTGATTCTTCCAACTGGAAAGTTTTCTTTATGTTGATAATATTTTAATCGTTACATATGCCTCTATTAAAAATATCAAGTTCATTTTGGCTTTGTTGCAAGATTATTGTTCTTATACTGCTTAGAAGGTCAATTAGGAGAAATATTTGATAATGTTCAATAGATTCAATTCTTAATGATAGCTGGTTTTTTCAAAGTTGAGGGGATGGAATACTTAGGTATCAAGATTTCTTTGAGAAGACTCACAAAGTTGCACTCTTCTCCACTTTTATATAGGGTGTGGGCTAGTACCTCGGCTTGGGGCGTCAGATACTTATCTATGGAAGATCGAGTCAATTTAATTAATACTGCTCTACTTTCACATTCCATGTATATGATGACTCACACAATGGTTCCTAAGAGGATCCTTTTGGATATTGAAATGATGTGTCGTAGTTTCCTTTGGGATAATAATTATAATCAAAGAAGTATTCATTATGCTTCTTGGGAAAGCATCAACAGACCAAAAGTCTTAGGAAAGCTCAGATTTCATGCAAGTATCAACTAGATTAATCTACTCCAAGCTAGGATTGTGTGGGAATTTATAAATAAGCCTAATGCTCTTTTCTAAAGGTTCATTAGGTGCAAATATAGTGAATGACCATGGGACCAAGAGTACAGGTGAAGTGACTCTTCCAGCTAGAAAGTTTTATGTGTGGGTGCTCATATTTTTAGTAAGTGTGTTCAATGGAAAGTGAATAGTGGTATTGAAGCCACTGAGTCACTTCTGAATCCTGGATCATGCTATTAGTAAATGGCCAACTTTTTGCAACATTAAAGCCACTAGGAATTTAAATGTCTCTGATTTCATTTTAGAGAATGGCCTTTGGGATATGCCAAAGCTATTGGCATGCTTTGGTAGTATGCTTACTGAGAGAATTATTAAACTTCCAATAGGAAGGAATCAAAATTTTGATGAATTAGAACTTATTAAAATCCCTCTAAGCTCTACCATTATGGCTGCTACTTAAAATAAACAATTCATGAATGATGAAGACCCATGCTGCATCATCTATCAATTTAAATTAAGACCCCAAGATAGATGCTTCTGGTGGAGAGTTTACAAAGCTGATATTACTATAAACTACTGCTTAATATTCATGGATTGTAAAAGGATACAAACTGTCCAATGGGATGCCAGGTGATTGAGGATTTTAATCATGTATTCAGGGGATGTAAATAATTACATGCAATTCTAGATATTCTTAGCAAATAGGGATTCATAATTCCTCCATTTACCAATATGGAAGAGCTAAAAATCTCATTGACGGATAATGCTGATTGGAATGACTGATGGATGCAATTTTACTATTATACTACATACCAGTGTTGGAGGAATAGGAATGTCATGAAGCATGATAAGGCATGCTAATCTCCTACTATCATGACACCGAGTATTGTTAAAGCTTTTAATTATGATTTATTTTCCAACCACTTGGAGTAATGGGGTACTGTCCAATCTTTTGGATTATTTTCTTTATTTTATTAGTGCCCTCCCCGTATGGGTTGGTTAAAGATCAATATAGATAGAGCCTTATGGAGATCGGATGCAGGGGTATTCACATTATTATTTTTTATAGTCATGGGAAATTGGTTATTGTAGCTAGTTGGGGCTCTTGCATTGGGACAACACATAAGTAGACATGATGGCTTGGCTATACATAGATAGAATTTTCCTTGACTAGATGTTTGACTGTCAAGGAGTTATAATTGAAGGAGATAATGCTAGTGTCATTCAGTATATACAAAAAATCAAACAAAGGGAGATGCAAAACCTGTTGTCGCAAGAAAATGCTTAGCTTAATAGCATTAAGTTATTTCACAAAGTACTTTTTGTTCACACTTTCAAAAGATTTTTTTTTCTTATGAATCCTTCTCTTATACCACTTGAAAGTTTGTTAGGGTTATTAAGCCCTTATGAACTAACCCGAGGCTAACCAAGACGGAGGTGAATTGGTTGTTTTAAAAAATTCTTAAACACAAAGTAAAAACGTTTTGAAACATTTTGGAATATTTTAAAACTAACGCAATCAACCATAAAAATTAATATGTGTAAAAATAAAGTGCAAAAAAAATACCGAAAGAACACACCAGAATTTTATAGTGGTTTGGTTAACTTGACCTATGTCCACTCCCTAGAGCCTCTTCTCCAGGTATTGTACTAAACACAGTGACTCTACTTTTGCTCCCACAGTAAGGTGGAGAAGTCTTTACAAACTCCTTTCAACATTTATGCCCAATTGGCCATACATACTTCCTTTACTTGAAGTTTAGAGGATAGAAATAATCAATGTACTCCTCAAGAATTTTTTCACATTCCTGAGGAAGATAGGAGAGTTTTTCTTTCTACTTAGTGGCTGGTTTAGACTTTTACTTTACATGTATATAGTAGCTTTATTTGATTGCAATATATGCATACTTTCAAAGAGATTTTCCTCCCATGGAATTTTCCTCACAGGCAATTTTGAAGGCGATTTTGGCGGATCTTTTGCTGCTAGTGGTTGTCCATTGGCCCATTATGGTCGATGGCTGATCATGGAGTGGATATTATATTGGTTTAATATTTTTTCTTCCATTCGATGATTGATGTTTGGATTTGTTTGGATTTTGTGTTTTTCTTTATTTTGTTTTGAATCGGTAAAGCTCTTGGTGTGTGATCTAGTGTTGTTTAAGAAAATTCTATGTGGGTTCATGCCTTGTAATGGTGGATATTTAAATTCTTAAGATTTTTTTGTGTAGTGGGTGTTAATCCTCTATCTTCAATTAGGAACAATAATTCTTCAATTGGGAAAGGGAATTCTTGAATTGTCTCCCTGAGTTTCTTCTATGAACTAGCTTATCATTATCTTGGAGGTTTTTATTTTGATGTGGAACATTTTTTATGGGGTCTAGATGAATCATGGAGAAGCTGCAGAGATGACCCTGATTCATGTTTTAACATTTGATGACTTTATTTTATTATTTCATCAAATTTTTGAAGGTTTAGAAAATTTGAAATGAATGTTGAGCATGAAGATTATTCTCCTCTTATAAGGGTCATATTTGAGGCTTGATCTCTTATTCTTGTTTTGGAATTCTTATTTGTTATAATTTTGATTGAAGTAGGGAAACTTGTGGAATATTCTTTTGGGAAGTTCAATTTAGGTGTTGTTATTAATGAGTTTAATTTTGATTACATGGCTATGATAAATGGCTTTTTTGTCATAAGGTAGTATGATCTTTGTGTTAATGTTTCTCCTAGTGGAGATTTTGTTATGGTGAGTTTCACTACTCTAAAGAGAAAAGATATTATATTTCTTGCGGTTTCTTATCTGAATGTCGCCTTTATTGAAGTTATTTTTATGCCTTGATTGGGGCATCAATGGAAGATAGCTTGGGCCATCCAAGTTGATCTAATGATGATCTAAAGTGGGATCCCGTCCCATATAAGATCATGTATGTTACTATTTTGTTCTTTGATGTTCAAGGATTGGTTGTGAAAGTATTAGAATATAGAGGCATCTGTTATTCCTATTAGAAGTGTTGTTATGGTCATATCTTCTACTTTTAAGGGAGTAGATGTTCTTGTTATTTCATATTCATTTCTAAGTGTTCAAGGATTGATTGTGGAAGGATGAAAGTATATGGAGGCATCCGTTGCATTTTTAGAAAATTCTTTTTTTAGTAAAGTCTTATATGTTAAGGTGAAGAATGCTTTTCCAGGCATGGAGCTCAAACTATTAGGGACCATTGAAGACTTATATAGGATAAGTGGATTTGGCATGTTAGGGGAAATTACCAATTAGTCAAAAAGTTTTCTTGGATGAAGAATATCATTGGGTTTGGACCTTGGAGGAAATAGGTGGTTTTATGGCTTATTGGCTCAAAAGATTTCAACTTTTCATTTTATTTATATAAGGAATTTTGATTAGTAGAATTTGAGACTCTTCCTTGTTTTCACTTTTTACTTAATTCAAAATTCTAGGATACTAACCTGTTGAGTCTAGTAATTAGGTTGTTATGCCTAAGTTAATGTCCCAAGGCTACCAAGAGGGGGGTGAATTGGTAGTTTAAAAATTTTAAACCCTCTTTGAAGATTAAGTTGAACCGAAATAAAAATTTTTCTTTTTAAAGTTTTTCTAGAAAATATTTTTCAACCACAGAGTTGTTAACAATTAAAATAAAATGCAGAAATAAAATAAAACTGTAAATGACACCAGATTTATAGTGGTTCGGTCTATAACCAGACCTACATCCACTCCTTAGAGGCACCCTCTGAGTATAGCACTAAAACCAATAGTGACTCTCCTTTTGCACCCACAGCAAGGCAGAGAAGCCTTTACAACACACTCTTTTCACCACTACCCAGTGCGACAGAGAACCGTCGTCCTTTTACACAATCCCCAGTGCTGGCAGAGAACCGTCGTCCTTTTACACAATCCAGTGCTGGCAGAGAACCGTCCTTCCTTTCACACTCTCCTAGTGTGGGCAGAGAACCCTACGGCTGTTCACACTCTCCAAGTGTAGGCAGAGAACCCTTCGGCTGTTCACACTCTCCAAGTGTCGGCAGAAAACCGAATCTCCTTGACTAATCTTCTCACAAGAATCTAGAAGGAAGAATGAAAAGAGTGAAGTAATCCAAATTCACGAGTAGAGACTCTTACCTTTGAAATCCAAGTGAAGCCTTCTCGCTCCAGTGGTAGGAATCCTCCCTTGAATGCTCTCTTCCACACTCTCCTTGGCTATTCTCTCAAGAGACACGAAGATCAAATGACAAAAAGATAGGGTGGCAGTCTAATTTGGACTATTTATATAAAAGAGAAGAAAAACCGCCCAAAAATTGCAAGTTTTCAATTCTGTATGCAGTGGATCGTCCTGTACGATCGTGGATCGTCCTGGACGATTTTACATAAACGATCTAAAATGACCCTATTTGAATATGTGTACGAAATGTCTTCGTACAGCTGATCGTCCTGTACGAATTTAGGTTCGTCAAGTACGAACAGTTATTACAAGGTCAGTTCTAGAAACTGCTGAAAACTGTTTTAAGTCGGGTAATCGTTTGGATGAAAATATGTTCGTCTGGACAAAAATTTTTTACAGAGAACCAATCGTCCTGGACGATTCTTGACTTCGTCTGGACGAAAATTTTCAAGAGGACCAATCGCCATGGACAAAAATTCATTTTCGTCTGGACGAAAATTTTCCAGAGACTCGATCGTCCTGGACGATGTTTAATTTCATCTGGACAAAATTTTTTCAGAGAACCAGTCGCCACGGACGATAATAAAATTCGTCTGGACGAAAATTTTACAGTGAACCAATCGTCCTGGACGATAATTAATTTCGTCCTGGACAAATAGGACTTAGAAAAATTTTTCAAGCAAGTTCATATTCGTTCCATGTGCTCTATAGGAGATAACTGTCTAATCGTCCCGTACGATCGGATGTCGTCCCGTACGATCAGTATAAAATTTTTATGATCTCCTTATGTGTGTGTGTGTGTTTTTATTCACTCAATTACAATCACTCCCTTTCAAATTTAATTCAAAGAAAAATGCAAGTTTCAAATTAACAAGGTATCTCATGTTGAATTTGATCTGAAGTTTTCGTAGTCTGGAGTCTGATTTTCCTGAAATGTTAGTACACACAAGAGAAAATACAAATATTCTAAAATTGTTAGGATATAACTACACATTTGAACAATAATCTTTGGAATTATCAAAACTATACAAGTTGCAAAAATATAAAGCATTCAAATAGCAACTATTCTAACAATCTCTCCCTTTTTGATGATGGCAAAATAATTATTGTTTGTATGGTTTCAAAAAATCTCTTATCTCCTAAACTCCCCCTGAATTGATGAAAACATGAAAATAAGGAGGCATTTTGAAGCAAAGAACAATATTTTTGTTTTTCAAAAATTTTAACACAAACAATCACAAAAGCAAAATGCAAATACAATAATCAACACAAAACAAATCAATACCAACACAATAATTCCAACACAATAATTTCTCCCCCTTTTTGACAACAACAAAAAGTGAAGAAGAAATAGACGAGAAATATAAGTAATTATATGAAATTCATTTGAAAATTTAATCTAAATGGTGATTGACATAAGGTATGCAATTTTAAACTAAAAACATTAGGTCAATCATAGAAATTCATAAAATTTAAGAAGTGATATAACATTGTACGTAAGAAGAATTTTTAAAAACATGATTCAATTTAGACATTCGAATATAGAAAATCATTACAAGAGAGATGTAAAAAAATTTTATATTTCAAAGTTCAATGGAATATAAATGAACATAAGATCAATTTGAATTAAGAGATTGAAAGAATTTAGAAAGAAGAGAATTACCACATGTGGCGCTTTGCGCATCTTTTTCAAATTTTTGGGCACATTTTTGTGCATCTTTTGACATTGGGCTAATTTTGTGCCTCTTTTTCACAATGCAAATCTTTGCGCATTCCTGTTGATTTTTGTACTTTTTGTATAATTTTCAAGAGTAATTGAGACCAATTCTTTCCAAAATCAATAATCTAAAATTTTAAATATTTTTAAGTGCATAAATATCACTTGAGCATAGAAATACGAAATAAGAAAACATCTAAATTGCAATAATAATATTAACTTTTATGTAGTCTAAATGAATAGACATGAATTTAAAAGTTCTAATTACAACAAGTTATAAACAACTTTTAAATTTAGAAAGACTAGATTTTCTAATATAGATAATCACAAATTATAATCTAATTTAAGCACTATAAAGATTAAATAATACTAATGAAATTCATAAAAATTAACCACATTCCAAAAACAAATCAAATTTGAAACAAGTACAACATCCATTGATATTAATGAAAGGATTACACATTTCATAATATCTAAAAACAAGTAAGAAAATACACTGAACTTAAAAGAAAAAACAAACATAAAAACAAACACATAACATAAAAACTGACACAACAAACATCTCTTCTATTCTGGAGGAGGAGGAGGAGGAATGCCGCCAAAAAGGTTGAAGTAGGAGGCCATCAACATTACATTGGTATTAATTTCATATACTTCATCTCTAATGTTACCAATGTCTTGTTGTTGCTGCTTAAGTTGAGCATCAAATTGATCAAACCTTTGATCAACGTGAGTCTCTAATCTATCAAATCTTTCAATCAGATTCTGATAATCTGACTGAGGTGCAGAAGTTTGCTCTCCTTCTTCTTCCTCTTCTGAAGCACTGGCATGTGCTTTTCCTTTTTTCTCCTTGAAAAGCAATCTGAAGGAAGCATCATTATAGTATACTGGCTCTTCGTATTCATCATCTAGATGCACTAAGTTGTATTTCTTTTCCAAAATATATGTGACTAAGTGTCCTAATGAGATGTTCCTTTTTCTCTTCTATTCTGCATTTCCTATTTCTGAAAGCCCATAGATATGATCTATGATAAGTTGGGCTTCGTCAATAGGATGCCATTCTATAATAAAAAAGGTTAGAACAGAAAGGAGAGAGGTAATATTAATCCTATCACCAGCTTTAGGAATGATTGAAGATCGAAGGATATGCTAGATGATTCGGGCATTTTTGGTCAAACCGGAGACTCTAGCGACATGATAGTCAAGACCATTTTCTTTAATTACCCTATTGACATGATACCACTTGAAAGAGGTTTTTGACATTAGGGTGTGAGCTCTATATCCCTCAGTGTTAAGTTCAAAAATGCACCAAGGTCGTGCTTGGTGATTTCAACTTTTTGCTTGAAGACATAAGAACTTATGGAGGAGTGGTCTGAATTAAAACTCATGTTTGCTAGGAAATAGTGATAGGTTTGCTTGTTGTAGAAGTGGACGAGAGAAAGTATGAATTGAAATTGGGTTGAGGAAAAAAGGTGCATTACCTTAAAATTTAACTCGCTTTGGATTAAAATGCGAGAGGGAGTTATTTTTGCGGATGCAAAATGAGGAAAGGATTCCTCATTCGCCTTAGACAGGAAGTTTTCTGAGGCATTCCTATTGGGTTTCTTTACCAACACCTTTTGTCTCTTGCTTGAGGAGGCCATTGTCAATTTGAAGTAGAAAGGAATTGAAAGTGAAGTTTGGAAGTGTGATTGTTAAGTTAGAAAGCCTTCATATTTAAAGAAAAACTATACATTCATCCTGGACGAAAACCTTCGTCCTGGATGAAAAATCATCGTTCGTCTGGACGTAAATATTTCGTACAGACGATTAAATTCATCCTAAATGTAACAGCTTTTCGTAATCAACACAACTTAGATGCATGCCTTCGTACAGGCTTTTTGACTTGACCGATCGTACAGATGAAATTATTTCGTATAGACGATCAAAAAGTAACTCATTTTAATGTCTCTTGAAAACCGTCCCCTATAATGAACCGACATCTGTTCGTCTGGACGAACAAAAAATTCATACAGACGAAATCCATATTAAAAACTGTCTTATCTACTCAACCGCTGCTTTCAATCGTCCCGACGTTTGAAAAAAAATTTTCGTCCTAGACGATCGTCAGATCGTATAGACGATCTAATTAAAAACTGCTCTCAAAACGGTTAAAATTCGCGCAAACTTTTCTTTCACACATCATCCAGTACGAAACAAAATTCGTCCCGGACGATTTCCTCCAATTTTTTAATTTTGATTTTTAAATTAAGAAAATCAAACTAAACATTCAAAAACATAGAAATCATAAAACAAAACCATAGACCTAAAAACAAATTCATTCAAAAAATACAAAATTTCACAAAATCAAAAACAAAACAAAATAAATATTATTGTTGCAAAGGCATTTTGATTAGGCATTCAACTCAATAACACCAAGCCTTGTTCTTAAAGTACTGAAGGTATCAATGGCTAAAGGTTTTATAAAAATGTCTGCAAGTTGATTTTCAGTTGAAACATGTGTGAGTTCAATTTCTCCCTTGGATACATGATCCCTTGTGAAATGATGTCTTATACTGAAGGTACCACTTGTTGAGTCTAGTAATTAGGTTGTTATGCCTAAGTTAATGTCCCAAGGCTACTAAGAGGGGGGAGTGAATTGGTAGTTTAAAAATTTTAAATCCTCTTTGAAGATTAAGTTGAACCAATTTGAAAATTTTTCTTTTTAAAATTTTTCTAGAAAATATTTTTCAACCACAGAGTTGTTAACAATTAAAATAAAATGCAAAAACAAAAAAAAACTATTAATGACACCAGATTTATAGTGGTTCGGTCTATAACCAGACCTACATCCACTCCTCAGAGGCACCCTCTGAGTATTGCACTAAAACCAATAGTGACTCTCCTTTTGCACCCACAGCAAGGCGGAGAAGCCTTTACAACACACTCTTTTCACCACTACCCGGTGCGGCAGAGAACCGTCGTCCTTTTACACAATCCCCAGTGCTGGCAGAAAACCGTCGTCCTTTTACACAATCCCCAATGCTGGCAGAGAACCGTTCGTCCTTTCACACTCTCCTAGTGTGGGCAGAGAACCCTACGGCTGTTCACACTCTCCAACTGTAGGCAGAGAACCCTTCGGCTGTTCACACTCTCCAAGTGTCGGCAGAGAACTGAATCTCTTTGACTGATCTTCTCACAAGAATCTTGAAGGAAGAAGGAAAAGAGTGAAGTAATTCAAATTCACAAGTAGAGACTCTTACCTTTGAAATCTAAGTGAAGCCTTCTCACTCCAGTGGTAGGAATCCTCCCTTGAATGCTCTCTTCCACTCTCTCCTTGTCTATTCTCTCAAGAGGCACGAAGATCAAATAACAAAAGATAGGGTGGCAGTCAAATTTGGACTATTTATATAAAAGACAAGAAAAATCGCCCAAAAACTGCATGTTTTCAATTTTGTACGTAGTGGATCGTCCTGTACGATCGTGGATCGTCCTGGACAATTTTACTTAAACGATCTGAAACGACCCTATTTGAATATGTGTACGAAATGTCTTCATACAGCTGATCATCCTGTACGAATTTAGGTTCGTCCAGTATGAACAGTTATTACAAGGTTAGTTCTAGAAACTGCTGAAAATTGTTCTAAGTCGGTTAATCGTTTGGACGAAAATATGTTCGTCTGGACGAAAATTTTTTATAGAGAACCGATCGTCCTGGACGATTCTTGACTTCGTCTGGACGAAAATTTTCCAAAGGACCAATCGCCATGGACGAAAATTCATTTTTGTCTGGACGAAAATTTTCTAGAGACTCGATCGTCCTGGACGATGTTTAATTTCGTTAGGATGAAATTTTTCCAGAGAACCAGTTGCCACGGACGATAATAAAATTCATCTGGATGAAAATTTTACAGTGAACCAATCATCCTGGACGATAATTAATTTCGTCCTAGACGAATAAGACTTAGAAAAAAATTTCAAGCAAGTTACTATTCGTTCCATGTGCTCTATAGGAGATAACTGTCTGATCGTCCCGTACGATCGGATATCGTCCCGTACGATCAGTATAACTTAAATATGATCTCCTTATGTGTGTGTGTGTGTGTGTGTGTTTATTCACTCAATTACAATCACTCCCTTTCAAATTTAATTCAAAGAAAAATGCAAGTTTCAAATTAACAAAGTATCTCATGTTGAATTTGATCTGAAGTTTTTGTAGTCTGGAGTCTGATTTTCCAGAAATGTTAGTACACACAAGAGCAAATACAAATATTCTAAAATTGTTAGGAGATAACTACACATTTGAAAAATAATGTTTGGAATCATCAAAACTATACAAGTTGCAAAAATGTAAAGCATTCAAATAACAACTATTCTAACATAACCAACCTATTTTTTTGTTTAATATTTGGTTTCCCCAACTCCTAAATTTCTTCAAAGTGAAAAGTAATGGATCTTATATCCAGTATAATATTTTCTTTGCTACAAATATTTTTTTCTTATGCTTTGTTTTCATTTTAACAAGGCTTCTTTTCCAATTGTTAGGAAAGGATTTTCTATTAGCTTTATTTCCATTTTTAGTTTGTAATAATTTTTTTCCTAATCTTAATGCAATTTGTATTTCTTCATAGAAACTAAAACATGGGTGGTTCCACCATCCTAGATTATAAGTATTAGAATAGGGATTGTTAGATCTTTCAAGTAAATTGTCATTCTCAATCCCTTTAGTTATAGATTCACCAATAGAATTAAAATTGTTGTCATCCAAATGCATATGTGATCTTAAAATATATCTAACTCTTAAGTTGTATATATATATATATATATATATATATATATATATATATATATATATATATATATATATATATATATATATATATATATATATAGTAGATACCCGAATAGTCAAATTTGATAAATCATCAAACTCATAAACACTTGCTGCTTTTTCAGGATTCACCTTACAAGAAGGCCACAGGAAATTATTTATAACCATCTCATCTATCAAGACATAAGCCTCCTAAGAAGGAATTAACATCAAAGAAACTCCAACTACCATTTTAATTATTGAACTAATGGATCCTAAAAGCATAATATAAAAAGCCTAAATTACAAACCAATCAGGTAAGCATAATGTGGTCACTTTCTAAGTATCTCGTTTAATTTTTCATGACTCTCATAAATTGACTCTCCAGCAAATAAAAAAATTAAAGTATATTATTCCTTAGCTTAGTAGTTTTAGATTGTTGGAAAAAATGTTTCTAGGAACTCATATATTCCAACTCATTTCAAGTTGTTATGAAGCCCGGGGTAAAGAATTAAAACACACCTTTGCTTTGTTCCTAAGAGAAAATGTAATATGATAAAGTGCAATATCATCATCATCATCAACTCCATTATAGTTGAATGTTGTACTAATTTCTATAAAGCTAGCTAAGTGTAGGTTGGGATCCTCAAAAGTTGTTCCCCCAAGCTAAGAATTCTATACCATTTGGATAACGATAGCCTTTAGCTCAAAATTATTTTCTTGATAGTAAGTTAGTTAATACTTTGATGAATTACATTTATAAAGGGATTGGAATACTCATGAAGTTGTTAAGTATGGTCCTCATCTAGATTTGGTTCAACCATTTCTAGTACGTTATCTTATTAGATTTTTAGATTTTTGTAAGGGTCCTTTCAATTTCTAAGTCAAACAATAAATGCTTCTTACCAACTCTACTACACATACACCTACAACATATAAATTAAATTGAATGAAAAAACAAAATTAAGAATAAAATTTTGCAAACTATCATAGTTTTATAGTTCACAATCAACAACAACAAAATATAATACAAGTAGAATTAAATATGTTGTCTTTTTGGTAATAACCATTTCTACAACTAAAGAAAATTTCCTTGGCAATGAATTGTAAGTGCACACACTAATCAAGTAATAAAGTGAATGAGAGAGTGCAATCCTACTATGAAATTATGTGCAACACACAAAACTTTCTAATATTATCTTCTCAAGCTAAAAAAAATTCCTATGTAATGATATTATGTTTAATATCTTTCTAATGAGAAATGTAGAAAATAGTAAGAATACTAATAATTAAAGTGTTTTTGAATAATGTATATGAATATAAAACGTTTTTGTAAGCAGACACCTCTATTTTAGTTGTGAATTAGACTATAAGCATCCTTAGATATATGTCAATGTTGTAAGGATTTAAGGGAAAGTTTATGGCCTTATCATAATTATGAAATCTCCATAGACTCTAAAATACTAAATATCCTATGTCTAGGAAAGAAAGCATTCTATCTTAATTCTCCTAATTATTCCAGCATTCCTCCATCGAGGTAATGCATCACACTAGATGTTAATTTTATACATGGTTACTACATAAAGTAAATGAATGATAGGAGATATTGAAAATAACCATTCATACATTAAAAATATGAGTCTGTATTTAGAATTACAAAGGTTCTCACTATTGAGTCTAGTAATTAGGTTGTTAAGCCTAAGTTAATGTCCCAAAGGCTACCAAGAGGGGGGTGAATTGGTAGTCTATAAATTTTAAGCCCTCTTTTAAAATTATGTTGAACCGAAATAAAAAATTGTTTCTTTTAAGTTTTCTAGAAAAAGTTTTTCAACCACAGAGTTTTTAAGACTTAAAAAATAAAATGTAGAAACGTAAAAACTGTAAATTAAATGACACCAGATTTATAGTGGTTCAGTCTATAACCAGACCTACATCCACTCCCCGGAGGCACCCTCCAAGTATTGCACTAATACCACAAAGTGACTCTCATTTTGCACCCACAGCAAGCTGGAGAAGCCTTTACAACACACTCTTTTCACCACTACCCGGTGCAGCAGAGAACCATCATCCTTTTACACAATCCCCAGTGTTGGCAGAGAACTGTCATCCTTTTACACAATCCCCAGTGTTGGCAGAGAACCGTCCATTTTTTCACACTCTTCTAGTATGGGCAGAGAACCCTTCCGTCCTTTCACACTCTCCTAGTGTGGGCAGAGAACCCTACAGCTGTTCACACTCTCCAAGTGTAGGAAGCGATCATATCAGCTATTCACACTCTCCAAGTGTCGGCAGTGAACAAGATCTCCTTGACAGATCTTCTCACAAGAAATCTAGAAGGAAGAAAGAAAAGAGTGAAGTAATCCCAATTCACAAATAGAGATTCTTACCTTTGAACTCCAAGTGAAGCCTTCACACTCCAGTGGTAGGAATCCTCCTTTGAATGCACTCTCACACTCTCTCCTTTGTTATTCTCTCAAGAGGCACGAAGATCAAATGAAAGAGATTGGGTGGCAGTCTAATTTGGACTATATATACAAAAAATAAGAAAAAACCGCCAAAAAACTGCAAATTTTCAATTCTGTACGCAGTGGATCGTCCCGTACGATCGTGGATCGTCCTGGACGATTTTACTTAAACGCTTTGAAACGACCCTGTTTGTATATGTGTACGAAATGTCTTCATACACAATCCTCATCCCGTACGAACTAAGTTCGTCCGGTACGAACGGTTATTACTAGGTCAGTCTAGAAAACTGCTGGAAACCATTCTAAGTCGGTTAATTGTCTGGATGAAAATTGGTTCGTCTGGACGAAATTTTTACAGAGAGCAGATCGTTTTCTGACGATAATTAATTTTGTCTAGACAAAAATTTTACAGAGACCAGATCGTCCTGGACGATAATTAATTTCATCTGGACGAAATTTTTACAGAGAGCAGATCGTTCTCTGACGATAATTAATTTCGTCTGGACAAAAATTTTACAGAGACCAGATCGTCCTGGACGATAATTATTTTGTCCCGGACGAATAGGACTTATAAAAATTTTTCAAGACAGTTCCTATTCATTTTATGTGCTCAATAGGAGATAACTGACTGATCGTCCCGTATGATCTGATATCGTCCCGTACGATCAGTATAACTTAAATATGATCTCCTTATGTGTGTGTGTATGATTTTATTCACTCAATTACAATCACTCTCTTTCAAATTTAATTCAAAGAAAAATACAAGCTTCAAAATCACAAAGTATCTCATGTTAAATTTGATTTGAAGTTTTCATAGTCTGGAGTCTGATTTTCCTAAAATTTTAGTACACACAAGAGCAAATGCAAATCTTCTAAAATTGTTAGGAGATAACTACACATTTGAACAATAATGTTTGGAATCATCAAAATTATACAAGTTGCAAAAATGTAAAGCATGCAAATAGCAACTATTTTAACAATCCCCCCCCCCTTTTTGATGATGGAAAAACAATTATTGTTTGTATGATTTCAATCTAAACAAATCTCCTAAACTCCCCCTGAATTGATGAATACATGAAAATAAGGAGGCATTTTGAACCAAAGAACAAAATTTTTTGTTTCTCAAAAAAACTTTTTTAACAAAATTACAAAGTTAAACATAAAACCAAAATACAAACAAAACAATTAAAACAAAATAAAATCATACAAAAAAAATAATTTCTCCCCCTTTTTGACAACAACAAAAAGTGAAGAAGAAATAAACAAGAAATGTTAGTAATTATATGAAATTCATTTGAAAATTTAATCTAAATGGTGATTGTTATAAGGTATGCAATCTAAAACTAATAACATTAGGTCAATCATAGAAATTCAAAAAATTTAAAAAGTGATATAACATTGTAAGTAAGAAGAATTTATGAAAGACATGATTCAATTTAGACATTCAAATATAGAAAATCATTACAAGAGAGATGTATAAAAATTCTATATTTCAAAGTTCAATAGAATATAAATGAACATAAGATCAATTTAAATTAAGAGATTGAAAGAATTTGGAAAAAAGAGAATTACCACATGTGGCACTTTGCTCATCTTTTTCAAATTTTTGGGCACATTTTTTGTGCATCTTTTGACATTGGGCTAATTTTGTTCCTCTTTTTCATATTTATGAACCTTTGTGCATTCCTTTTGATTTTTGTACTCTTTGTACAATTTTCAAGAGTAATTGAGACCAAATCTTTCCAAAATCAATAATCTAAAATTTCAAATATTTTTAAGTGCATAAATATCACTTGAGCATAGAAATACAAAATAAAAAAATATCTATATTGTAATAATAATATTAACTTTTATGTAATCTAAATGAATAGACATGAATTTAAAAGTTTTAATTATAACAAGTTATAAACAACTTTTAAATTTAGAAAGACTAGATTTTCTAATGTAATTAATCTCAAATTATAATCTAATTTAAACACAATTAAGATTAAATAAGACTAATGAGATTCATAAAAATTAACCACATTCCAAAAACAAACTAAATTTGAATCAAGTACAACATGCATTGATATTAATGAAAATGGTTACATATTCATTTCATAATATTAAAACAACTAAGAAAATACACTGAACTTTTTAATAAAGACAAACTAAAAACAACTACTAAAAATAAACACTAACACAACAAAACATTTAAAACAAAACACGAGTACAACAAACACAAAGAAATTCATCTCTCATTCTCTATTCTTCTGGAGGAGGAGGAGGAATGCCACTAAATAGGTTGAAGTAGGAGGCCATCATCATAACATTGGTATTGATTTCATGAACTTCATTTCTGATAATACCAATGTCCTGTTGCTGCTGTAGGAGTTGAGCATCAATTTGATCAAATCTTTGATCAACATGAGTCTCAAGTCTGTCAAATTTCTCAATCAAATTCTGATAATCTGATTG
Source organism: Dendrobium huoshanense (assembly GCA_016618105.1). Classification (NCBI taxonomy): domain Eukaryota; kingdom Viridiplantae; phylum Streptophyta; class Magnoliopsida; order Asparagales; family Orchidaceae; genus Dendrobium; species Dendrobium huoshanense. The sequence continues at coordinate 18,886,042 of CM028360.1, forward strand.
AGGTGCAGAAGTTTGCTCTCCTTCTTCTTCTTCTTCAGAAGCACTGGCATGTGCTTTCCCTCAATCAAATTCTTCAGAAGCACTGATAAGTTGGGCTTCATCGATAGGCTTATGATCCATAATCAAAAAGGTCAAAATAGAAAGGAGTGAGGTAATATTGATCCTATCACCAGCTTTAGGAATGATTGAAGATCGAAGAATGTGCTAGATGATTCGAGCATTTCTGGTCATTCCTGAAACTCTAGCAACATGATATGTTAGGCCATTTTCTCTAATCACCCTATTGACTTGATACCATTCAAATTTATTTTCATTCTTAAGGGTGTGGACTCTATAGCCTTCAGTTCTTAAGTTCAAAAAAGCACCTAAGTCGTGCTTGGTGATTTCAACTTTTTGTTTAAAAACAAAAGAACTTATGCAGGAGTGATCGGAATTAAAACTCATGTTGGCTAGAAAGTAGAGAAAGGTTTGTTTGTTTTAAAGGTGGATGAGAGAAAGAATGAATTGAAACTGGGTGGAGGAAAAAAGGTGCATTACCTTAAAGTTTATCTCGTTTTGAATCAGAAAGCGAGAATGTGTGATTTTGGCAGATGCAAAACGAGGAAAGGATTCCACATTTGCCTTTGAAAGGAAGTTTTCAGAGGCATTTCTGTGAGGTTTCTTTGCCAACACCTTTTGTCTTTTGCTTGAGGAGACCATTGTTGATTTAAAGTCGAAAGAGATTGAAAGTGAAGTTTGGAGATGTGATTGTTGAGTTAAAATTCGTTCATATTTAAAGAAAATGATACGTTCGTCCTTGACAAAAATAGTTCGTCCTTGACAAAAATTATCGTTTGTCTGGACGAAAAAAGTTCGTACAGACGATCCATTTCGTCCAAAATGAAACGGCTTTTCATAATCAACATAATTTACGATGCGTCCTTTCGTACAGACTTTTGACTTGACCGATCGTACAGACGAAAAAATTTCTTACAGACGATCAAAAGTTAATTCGTTTTATTGTCAGTTGAAAACCGTCCCCTATAATAAAACGACGTATGTTCGTCTGGACGAACAAAAAGTTCGTACGGACGAACTTCACATTTAAAACTGCCTTATCCACTCAACCGCTGCATTCAAACGTCCCGACTTTTGAGAAAATAAATATTTCATCCTGGACGATCATTAGATTATACAGACAAACTATATTAAAAAAACTGCTCTCAAAACGTTTCATATTACGCAAACTGAATTTAACACACATCGTCCAGTACATAAAATTTCATCCCGGATGATTTCCACACATTTTTTGGATTTTTAAATTTTTTAATGAAGAAAAACAACCAAAACATTCAAAACACAGAAAACAAAGATAAAACCACAGACTCTAAAATAAACTCAATCAAAACACTCAAAAATCACAAAATTCAAAACAAAAATCAAAGACAAATAAACTAAGAAAACATAAATATCAATGTTGCAAAAACATTTTATTTAAGCATTCAAATCAATAACACCAAGCCTTGTTCTTAATGTACTGAAGGTATCAAAGGCTAAAAGTTTTGTAAAAATGTCTGCAAGTTGATTTTCAGTTGAAACATGTGTGAGTTCAATATCTCCCTTGGATACATGATCCCTTATGAAATGATGCCTTATGTCAATGTGTTTGGTTCTAGAATGTTGAATAGGATTTTTGGAAATGCAAATAGCACTAGTATTGTCACAATAAATTAGAATAGTGCCTATAGTTAATCCTAAATCAATCAACTGTTGTTTTAACCTAAGTACTTGTGCCACACAACTTCCTAATACAATGTATTCTGCTTCTGCAGTAGATAGTGCCACTGAATTTTGTTTTCTACTAGACCATAAAACTAATGAATTTCTAATGAATTGACATGTTCCAGAAGTACTATTCTTATCCACTCTACAGCCTGCAAAGTCAGAATCTGAGTAACCAATAATTTCAAATGAAGAGCTAAACTTAGGATACCAAATCCCTAAGTTTGAGTTCATAATAAATATCTTAAAATCCTTTTCACTGCTGTCAAATGTGATTCTTTTGGATCTGATTGAAATCTAGCACATAAGCAAACACTGAACATAATATCTGGTCAGCTAGCAATCAAGTAAAGTAAAGATCCAATTATCCCTCTAAATTTCTTTTGATCAACAGATTTTCCCTTAAGGTCCTTATCCAATTGAACTGAGGAACTCATTGGTGTACTAACAGGTTTATCATTGTCCATTTCATATTTTTTAAGAATATCCTTAATATATTTAGTTTGATTAAGAAATGTACCTTCCTCAAGTTGCTTAATGCTAAATCCTAGAAAGTAATTTAAATCTCCCATTAAACTCATTTCAAATTCACTACTCATTATTTTAGAAAAATCATCACAAAGATTTTTATCTGAAGATCCAAAGATGATGTCATCCACATAAATTTGAACAATAAGTATATCCTTTCCAATTTTCCTTAAAAAGAGAGTTGTATCCACACTTCCTTTTTCAAACGATCTTTCAAGTAGGAAGATGCTCAAACTCTCATACCAAGCCCTAGGTGCCTATTTCAATCCATATAATGCCTTTTTTAACTTGAAAACTTGATTTGGAAATTTAGAATTTTTAAAATCTGGAGGTTGTTCTACAAAAACATCTTCCTCAATTACCCCATTTAAAAAGGCACTCTTGACATCAATTTGAAACAATTTAAAAGCTTTAAAATAGGAAAAGGCTAGTAAAACCATAATTGCTTCAAGTCTAGCTACAAGGGCAAAAGTTTCCTCAAAATCAATTCCTTCAATTTGATTATACCCCTTAGCAACTAATCTAGCCTTATTTCTAATGACTACTCCTGAGTCATTCATTTTATTTTTGAACACCCACTTGGTTCCAACAACAATTTGATCTTTTGGTCTTGTAGTTAATTCCCAAACTTTATTTCTTACAAATTGATTTAACTCTTCTTGCATGGCCAAATCCAAAATTCATCAGAAAGTGCTTGATCAATATTAGTGGGTTTAATAGTTGAAATATAGGCTGAATGATTGACTTCCTTATTTAATCCACGCCTAGTTCTAACACCCTCACTTGGTTCACCTATAATCAATTCCTTTTGGTGGTTTTTAGAAAATCTCAAATCTCTAGGCAAAGGGTTTTCTCTTTCCAAATTTTCTTCCAAATTTATTCTATCAATCTTTTGGGAGTTGTCTTCAATCTCTTCTTCAACAACATTTGGCTCTTCCAAATTTCCACATTCATCAAATACAATATGAGTGGTTTCTTCAATGACTAAAGTTCTTTTGTTGAATACCCTATAAGATTTTCCAACACTTGAATATCCAACAAAAATTCTTTCATCTGATTTTGGATCAAATTTTCCTAAGGCAAATTTTCCATTATTATGTATGAACACCTTGCAACCAAATACATGCAAATGAGACAAATTAGGTGTTCTACCTTTTAGCAACTCATAGGGTATTTTATTCAAATTTGATCTCACATTTACCCTATTTAGAACATAACATGCAGTGCTAACCGCCTCAGCCCAAAAATATCTAGGAAGTGAGTATTCTGCCAATACTGCTCGGGCGGCTTCTATTAATATTCTATTTTTCCTTTCAACTACCCCATTTTGTTGAGGGGTTCTAGGTGCAGAAAAATTGTGATCAATCCCTTTTTCTTTACAGAAATTTTCAAATCTTTCATTTTCAAATTCTCCTCCATGATCACTTTGTATAGAAATTATTTCACTCCCTAGTTTTCTTTGAATCCAAGTAGAAAAATTTATGAATTCCTCAAACGATTCACTCTTATGAAAAAGAAATCTAACCCAAGTGAATCTTGAGAAATCATTCACTATAACAAATCCGTATACCTTCCCTCCTAGACTAAGAGTTCCTACAGGTCCAAAAAGATCCATGTAAAAAATTTCTAAAGGTTTACTGGTCCTAAGATCTTTATTGGACTTAAAAGAGGACTTCACTTATTTTCCTAATTGACATGCATCACAAAGGTGGTCCTTAGTAAAGTCTAGTTTTGGTATACCTCTCACTAAGTTCTTTTGGGTAATTCTTCTAAGGTTTTTCATACTAGAATGACAAAGTCTCCTATGCCAAAGCCATGATTCATCAGAAACAGTTTTCAAACAAAAAGTAGTAGGATATTGAATACAATTTAAATCTAGCATGTAAACATTGTTTACCCTTTTACCATTTAAAATATTTTTTCCATTTAGGCTTATTATGCAGCTAGTAGGTAAAAATTTTACATTATAGCCCTTATCACATAGCTGACTTATGCTTAATAAATTATGTTTTAAGCCTTCAACTAATAACACATTGTCTATGAAAAAGTTTTTCAAATTTCCAATCATACCTGATCCAACCACTTTCTTTATGGTATTATCTCCAAGTGTAACCTTGCCTCCACTCCTGGCTTCCAGCATTATGAATTGAGCAGTATCTCCAGTCATATGCTTTGAACATCCGCTGTCCATCTACCATATGCTCTCACGAGGTCTTGTGTGAGAGCACTCCTCTTCTTGATTTAATTGATCAATATTATCTTCCATCAAGCAAAGGTTGGTGACTTCTTCTTCTTTTTCAGTCTCAGATGAATCTGAAGCTGAGTCCGCCCAGAAAGCTCTTTGAAACTTCTTTTTTCCCTTCTTTACCATTGGTGTTTCCTCTACCTTCTCCTTGCTAGGAGTGGCTTTGAGTTTTGGGCAATCAGTCTTGATATAACCTGGTTTCTTATATTCATAACAAATCACTTCATTAGAAACCTTACCATTTCTGTTATACTTACCGCTATTCCATTGCTGGCATCTCTTCTGCTTCCTCTTTAAAAAGCTTCTGAATTGTCTAGTCATCAATGCAATATCGTCTTCATCCTCAGGTTGTGAGTGTTCACTCTCTGACTCTTCCACCTTTAGTGCAATATTCTTGTCCTTTCGTGGTTCACCTGCATCAATCTTTCTTTGACTTACTCCTTACTCATAAGCAATGAGCGAACCAAGAAGATTGTCAATAGAATAAATATTTAGATCTTTAGACTCTGTAATTGTAGTAATTTTAGCATCATAAGCAGTAGGTAAATAACGAAGAATCTTATTGACCATTTCAGCATTAGTTAATTCCCTACCAAGTGCATGCAAAGAAGTGACAATTTGTGTGAATCTTGTGTACATGTCTGAAATAGATTCATTTGGTTTCATGCAAAACAATTCATAGTCATGTAACAAGATATTGAGTCTTGATTGCTTAACCTCATTTGTCCATTCATAAGTTATACAAAGTCTATCCCATATGTCTTTTCCGCTTTTGCAAGTGGAAACCCGCATGTAGTCTTCAGAATTTAAAGCACAAAAGAAAGTATTTAAACATTTAGCATTTAATTATGCTAATTCACGTTCTTCTATAGTTCAATCTGCATAAGGTGTTTCTACCCTAATTCCATCAACTAATCTAGTTGGTTTTGTGTAACCTTCCTGGACTAGCATCCACACGCGAAATCAAGTGACTGTAAGAAAATAGACATGCGTGTTTTCCAAAAATCAAAAGGAATATTGTCAAATAGTGGAGGTCTAGTGACAGAGTAACCTCAGGTGTGTTTTGATTTCCAAATGTAGCCATTTACGTTAATCAAAAAGTAGTTCAAACTTATGATTTAGAAACGATGCTCTGATACCACTTGTTGAGTCTAGTAATTAGGTTGTTAAGCCTAAGTTAATGTCCCAAAGGCTACCAAGAAGGGGGTGAATGGGTAGTCTAAAAATTTTAAGACCTCTTTTAAAATTATGTTGAACCAAAATAAAAAATTATTTCTTTTAAGTTTTGTAGAAAAAGTTTTTCAACCACAGAGTTTTTAAGACTTAAAAAATAAAACACGGAAACGTAAAAACTGTAAAGTAAATGACACCAGATTTATAGTGGTTCGGTCTATAACCAGACCTACATCCACTCCTAGGAGGCACCCTCCAAGTATTGCACTAATACCACAAAGTGACTCTCCTTTTGCACCCACAGCAAGGCGGAGAAGCCTTTACAACACACTCTTTTCACCACTACCCGGTGCGGCATAGAATCATCATCCTTTTACACAATCCCCAGTGTTGGCAGAGAACCATCGTCCTTTTACACAATCCCCAGTGTTGGCAGAGAACCGTCCGTCCTTTCACACTCTCCTAGTGTGGGCAGAGAACCCTTCCGTCCTTTCACACTCTCCTAGTGTGGGCAGAGAACTTTACAGCTGTTCACACTCTCCAAGTGTAGGAAGCGATCCTGACGGCTATTCACACTCTCCAAGTGTCGGCAGTGAACCGGATCTCCTTGACAGATCTTCTCATAAGAAATCTAGAAGGAAGAAAGAAAAGAGTGAAGTAATCCCAATTCACAAGTAGAGATTCTTACCTTTGAACTCCAAGTGAAGCCTTCACGCTCCAGTGGTAGGAATCCTCCTTTGAATGCACTCTCACACTCTCTCCTTTGCTATTCTCTCAAGAGGCACGAAGATCAAATAAAAGAGATTGGATGGCAGTCTAATTTGAACTATATATATAAAAGACAAGAAAAAACCGCCCAAAAACTACAAATTTTTAATTCTGTACGCAGTGGATCGTCCCGTACGATCGTGGATCGTCCTGGACGATTTTACTTAAACACTTTGAAACGACGCTGTTTGTATATGTGTACGAAATGTCTTCATACACGCTGATCGTCCCGTACGATATAAGTTCGTCCGGTACGAACGGTTATTACTAGGTCGGTCTAGAAAACTGCTGGAAACCGTTCTAAGTCGGTTAATTGTTTGGATGAAAATTGGTTCATCTGGACGAAATTTTTACATAGAGCAGATCATTTTCTGACGATAATTAATTTCGTCTGGACGAAAATTTTATAGAGACCAGATCGTCCTGGACAATAATTAATTTCATCTGGACAAAATTTTTACAGAGAGTAGATCGTTTTCTGACGATAATTAATTTCGACTGGACGAAAATTTTACAGAGACCAAATCGTCCTGGACGATAATTATTTTGTCCCGGACGAATAGGACTTAGAAAAATTTTTCAACATAGTTCTTATTCGTTCTATGTGCTCAATAGGAGATAACGATCTGATATCGTCCCGTACGATCAGTATAACTTAAATATGATCTCCTATGTGTGTGTGTATGATTTTATTCACTCAATTACAATCACTCTCTTTCAAATTTAATTCAAAGAAAAATACAAGCTTCAAAATCACAAAGTATCTCATGTTGAATTTGATTTGAAGTTTTCGTAGTCTGGAATCTTATTTTCCTGAAATTTTAGTACGCACAAGAGCAAATACAAATCTTCTAAAATTCTTAAGAGATAACTACACATTTGAACAATAATGTTTGGAATCATCAAAACTATACAAGTTGCAAAAATGTAAAGCATGCAAATAGCAACTATTTTAACACTCACATCTTTCCAAAACCATGAGTTTAGCATGCCATGGAATTAAATTTGAATAACATAAAATTCACTAATTTATCAAGAAAGAAAGTATAAGTAGAGAAGATGAACGATATATCGCTTAGATAGAAGAATCCCAAGTAGATCCTATAGATGGACCCTTGTATATATGTGAATTTCCCCTTATAACTTCACTCTTCGCACTCCACTCCATTCCAATTGATTATTTGCACATAATAATCTTGACCAACCACTCTAAATGAATTATTTCACTATTCCCTAGCCTCTCTCAGACTTCACTAAAAATACTCTAAAATAACCTCCCATAAAGATATAATAACTAGTTATACTTAATACATGAATGTTCTCAAGCACTGTCAACGTAACAACAATGCCCTATGACATTACAAAATAAATTAGTATCTCGGAACTACTAAATGTGTTATACTATGGTGCTAGGTTGGCCCAATCCGACTATTTACTGAAATGATGTAACTTTTTGATGTGTTAGTGTGACACTTACTTTCCTTAAATGTTAAAACATAGTACTACAAAAGATGGGCACTATAGTGCTTACTTATGTCATCCATCACTACAGTGCTACTGATGTTGGAACTCCCTTGTTGAATTATTTGAAAAAAAAATTTTGAGACTCTTATGCTGCAATTTTGATTTTTGCAAAATTTTACTCTATTTATAAACTTATAAGTTTTTCTCCATTTCCTAAGATTTTCCTACACAATATAAACTAAGAAACACATATTTATAAAAATTAACTTAATAAGAACTCTATATAATTCTCACTTAACATAATACATGTAATTAAAAGAGCTATTTTTAATACTAAAATCAAGGATTTTTATTAAATTCCTAAATTTGTGTTTAGTATTGTGAGTTAGGTATGATTTGCCTAACTATGCATTTTTTGTATAAAGACACCCTAAACTCTAAATTTTATTTTTAGTCAATACTTAATTTTTAAATTTTTTAAAATCCAGGATTTTCTAAAAAAAACATAGATGTATAAAAGCCTTAAACTCGTAGGGCAAAGAAGAGTGCCCCCCTAACATAATGAACGCTCCTAACTATTATTATAGTTTTATGTGCCTTGGTTTAGTGTTTGTTGTAAAAATTTAAAATGCATATTTGTTTTTATGTCATGATAAATGTGTTCATGTATACAATACTACTATCATACCATACTTGAACTAGCATGCATGTTCCTATAATGTCTGAAACTTGCACACTAAAATAAATCTTAGAAAAGGATGCCTCAAATATAAATATAGCACCCATATGAATGTTATGTATATAACATGAAGTAGTAAGAAACAATATCGTATAATTAAAACTTTATGTATTTATTTTTAATATAAAATACAAATAAGGGTATACAAAAAAAATTAAGGTGGCCAAGCTTCACCACTACATGCTTGGATTTCTCGCTCTATAAATGTTGGTTTATATAAAATTAATTATTATCTTCTAGCTTGATGTCTCTTATAGGGTTCTAAAACATAATGCATTTAAAAGAAAGGAAACACATTTTCTTTTGGAGCGCTCTGTACACAATTAACATCTGCAACTATGAGCTGAGTTAATGAGGTGCTTACTTTCCTTAATCACTCCTCCCTAGTGCTATAAAAGATGAGTGCAATGGTGCTTAATTGTGCTTCTCAGCACTGCGGTTCTACAATGTTGATTTTTAACACTATAATATTAGTTTTTAGTGTAGTAGTGCTACATGGTTCTCCGATTCTATCCTTCAATTCACTGTGGTTCTAACTTTAATAAAATATTCTTGAGACTTCTGTGCTATAATGTGCAAAAGCGACAGTAGTGTGTTGAAGATGCTATGATGTTGATAGTTGTCGCATGGTGGTGGTGGTTCAAAACATTACAAATTTTCCTTCGTTTCTTGAGACATTCATGAATAATATCAACTAAAACACACCTCATTATGAAAATTTAACAAAAAAAAATGCAACTTAATTATCACTTAAAAACTTCCTTCCTATTATTTCTTTCATGGATTAAAACTTGTGGAAAATTTCTCTTTCAAAGAAATAATAATCAAATTATTTTCTTAAATATTGTTCTTAAAGGGTTGATCAAGTTATTTTTTTGTTTATCTAATAGAAATGGTAATAAGTTAGCTGTTTTATGAGCTAACTTTGCTATATTTAGTGATGTTATTTGGGATGACATTAGTAGTATTTGCACACCCCCTTCATTTTTTTCTTTGTTAAAGGAGGAATGTGATGGGTTGGTTTATCTTCATTAGGTTGTAATCTTTTTTTTCTATTTAATGCTATTGGCACTTTCTTAAAAAAAAAAGGAAATATTAATTAGAATTGGCTTCATCTTTTCATTTGGAGGACTATCTGCTTGGCTTAAAGGTTTGGGATTTTGGTCTTAATATCCATTTAAGCTCTCCTCATGCTTATACCACTTCCCTTATTTGGGTGTTGTTATGTTAAGGTTCCTTGATCATTCGTGTATAAATAAATATATCTCACCTTGGAAACTGATGGTACAAAATTGTTATGCTTTCTAGAATAGGCTTAGTAGTGCTTATTAGTGTTAAAAGGAATCTCTCTTTTAAAATTACATCACGCTCTTCTTTTTCTTTTTTTTTTGGATCCCTGGTGTGGGAGGAATTCATTATTGAGCTACTTTATCAACTTATAACTCAATTATATATTCACCCTAATACTCATGTCAATGATATACTTAATAATAACTATTGGCATATTTCTTCATTTTTTTCTCCTTCCCATTCAGCAAATTTTAAATACAAATAATGTGATTGAAAGTAGCGACTTTATTTCTTAGAAGAATCTTTGTCATCAGACTCTTAAAAGTTTTTTATATAAGTTTTACTAGGGTTCTTAGCCATCTCATTGGCACTCCTTCATCACACATAAAGATAACACCTTAAGATTTTCCTCTTATGCCAAGCTTGCCTTGTTGGGTGACATGAAAATTGTTGATGGCTTGATCAATCGTATTATTCATGGTCAACCCTAGAGCTCATTTTGTTGTAACATTTATGAAAGCATCTCACATTTAATTTTATGAATGTGAGAACACTTCTGACATTTTTACATACTTCTTTCCCTGGGCTTCTAGTTTTCCTTTGTGGCTAAACTTGATAAAATAATTATCTAAAATTTCAGATATTACTTACTTAAATAGGGTTGTTAAAAATTATTACGACTTGGTTACTACATGCTATATTTACTACATTTGGAGAGAAAAATAAGCTAGGTGTTTTGGTTACACCATTGAATGCTCTTCCACTACTTGTATCAAACTTAAAAGACCTATGAATCTTAAGACTTCATCATGGAGGAATTTTGAGGCATTCATATAAGTATCCCTTGATTATATTTTTGTTGACATGTTCACTATGGTTTTGGAGTACGTTTTTGACTTTTTCTCTCTATTATGGATGCCTTCTATTTCTTTTTTGGAGCTCTCCTCCACATCTCTTATGAAGGAGGCTTCCTATGCTATTGTTCCAAGGGGCACTATTCATTCAATTCCATTTGTTTCAAATATGTTGTCAATGGTCATTATGCCCTATGGAGGATGATGAAACACTATATGAAGAAAATTTCCTTTCCCTCGGACAGACTTCTTAGCAACAAAGAAAAGCCTTGTTGGGTGACCAATTTGAATAATATTTTTGAATTTTGCTTTATTTCTGAGTCCACTAATAGGCTTTGCCTCCAAATACTTATGTTCTCCTTATTTTTGAACAATGCTAATTTTGGCTATAGCTCTTCTTCACATACTTTTTCTAAAGAAATATATTTTTTATTTATAAACTTGTAAATTTTTTTATATAATTAATTAATTTAGGCTCTGCCTCCAATTTAACTAAAAAAAGAAACCCAAGGCTTTGAAAATTGGACTAGAGCAACCAGTTCAACTGGTTGAATCGGGAACCAAATGGCTAATCAATCAATTTGACCTTGTAAATCGCTTTAGCATCGAACCGTTAAAAATTTGGAAGAACCACTTCCGTTGAAATGTAAATTTGATAAATCTTACAATTTTAAACGTACCGGGCGAATCAGAATTGCGTGTAAAAGGACCCATGGATTGCAAAAGAAATTGTCAAAAATCATCAAACTTGAGGAATTTTTAACCGTATAACCCTAATCTTCTCAATTCGCATAAGAAGTTACTTTATTTTCTCCTAGGTTGCGATCACACTTCTATTAGACTCTTCGCCACTTTCATCTTCGTTGGCACCGTAAAATGTTGAAATCAAGCTTGAGTCGGCTTCCGTCTTCGTTGGTCTTCCTTTATTCGCCTTCAGTCATTTGCGTATAGCAATAACCGCAATTTCGAGTTTCCTCCTGTAGCTGAATAACACCTCTAGTTCTTTTAGTTTGAGATAATCGTAGGTTCTTTTTCTTTTTCGCAGGTTCTTATTCATTTATTAGTTGTATTCAATTTTGGCATGATGAGATTATGTTCTATTTTAATTCCATCGCGCTATGGGGTCTTTCTCTTCAGTGGGATTTTTGTTCCCATCATGAGGGGCGTTTGACATGGATTGAGATGGTTGGCTTAATTTTTTGTTAAATTAATGGACTTTTATGTGATTATAAATAGGAGACGTCTTCGACATGTAAATGATAATTTCTTGTAATAATATAATTTATTTTAACTTTTTTATTTCCTATCAATGCATTGCTACTAGCCGGATATAAATATTTCCTATGTGAGGAAATTAGAGAATATAAATTTGTTGAAATTATCTTGCCACAGTATGAGGCCTTTACTTATAACTTTGACTAATTCTTTCATTGTTCACTTTTTATTGCAATAGAATTTAGATTAATAAACTTATTTAGGATTTAGATTATATTCATTTCAAATTTAAGAGGATAACGATAAAGCTTTAATTTGATGTACTCTACTATATTTTTTAGAATAATATAGATAAGACGAAGAGAGACAAAGTAGCGAAGAGAAATGTGCTATTTGCTTATCTTTTTATAAACTTAATTAATGACATATTAAGATTTTTTGATTAATTTGATGTAAAAATTAAATTTACATTGAATATATTAGAAAAAATTTATTATTCATTTTATAATTTTTAATAATATTTTTTTTTTTATTATCTCATCCAGTTCAGCATTAATTTTTGATGATGAACCTCTCCAGCTGCCTATTTGATCGGAGACCGATTTTGAAAATCTTAAAAAAAAGCACTAATAACTTATGTAACCGGACAACTAAAACTGAAGAGAGAACTAGGTTTTTTTTTTCCTTCCCCCAGCCGCCTCCATCTGACTTCTTTCTTCGTTCTCCTCCTCCTGCGTTGCCGGAGGAAATTTGTCCCTCTTCACCATGGAATCTTCTATTCCTCCTACTGATTTTCCCCCTCTTTGTCCGTTAGCAGCCAGCTTTGCTCCTAAAAGCTGGGTTCAAGTTTTTGCTCAGGAAGACAGTAAACCTAAGGCTTTTTCTTTCTCTCATCACCCTTCAGAGCCGGATGTCATCCCTTTCTCGAGTGATAAACTGAGTAAAGGAGGTGAAGATTGGGGCTTATGCTTGGTAGGGTACTCGATAGGCCGCCATCCTTTCTATGAAGCTTTGTTGGGAGCGACCAAAAAGGCTTGGACTTTATCTGGCTCGGTACAGCTTCTATCCTAAAAAGATGGTTTTTTCCTGTTTCGTTTCACTTGTCGGGAGGATTACGAAATGATATGGTCGAGAGGAGTGTGGTTTCTGTTGGGGAAACCGTTCGTTTTTCAGAAATGGCATCCTAAATTCGTTCCAAAGAGGGAGGAATTTTCCTCTGTTCCAATATGGGTCAAAATTCATGACCTGCCTCTTGCTTGTTGGAATTCGGAGGGAATATCTCGCATTGCTAGCAAGATAGGTGTCCCTGTTGCTGCGGATAAACTGACTGAGCAAAAAACAAGACTTACCTATGCCAGAATTTGTGTCCTAGTTGATAATTTGGCTACTTATCCAGAGGAGATTCGTGTTTTCTTGGACGGTGATGAAGTTAGCCTGAAAGTTCAATACGAATGGCGTCCTTATCCATGCAATCACTGTAAGTCTTTAATGCACTTTTCCTCTTCATGCCCGTCGAAACCTCAAGCAGACGGAATTATTACAGTAAATGATAAGGAAGACAAACGCGGTCGGAGTTTTAGCAGGCAGGCTCGTTTCCGCAAAAATTCGAGACCTCAGTTAGGGAAAGCTGAGGTTATTGCGGGTACTTCCACTCTAGATATTCCTGTCACTCACGCTGAACCTGATGACATCAACACTAATGCTTTAGGACAACCTTTACACTATCAGCCGCATTCTCCCACACAGAAAAATTCTTCATTTAATTCGGCTGTTCAGGAAGGAGATATAGTTCCTCCTCCCACATCTGAGATTGTTTCTGGAATTCCAAATCTTAACTCTCCGCAAGAGGTTGTATCCTCATCCTCAAGCACTCAGATTTCTATACCAAATGCTACTCATAAAGCTATCACATCCCCTAACCGAATTTGATGCTTTATCTACTGAGGAAGAACAAAGTCAGCAAGTAGTAATACTAGAAGGCAGGGAGGAAAAGCTAGATATTTCGCCATCTATTATTACTAAAAATCAGGGGAAGGGGAAAAGTATACAATCTACATCCAATGTTTCTAACAAAAAACCTGCAAGGGGGAAGCAGTCCAAAAAACCCCATCCTACTCAGCATCATTAATGTCCTTTCCACCCATGGCGACATGGAATATCAGGGGTTTCAACCATCCTGATAAGGTTTTTGGCTGTAAGCGTCTTATCCAGTCCTTCAATCTTGATTTAATTTGCATCTTGGTGAATAGGATCAACGTGCAATCTCTTCAGGATCCTTTCTTTGAATCCTCTCATTCTTTGTTTTTAAATGAATCCAGTTGTCACAACTTCGATTTTAACTCCTCGGGTCGCATTTGGATCAAATGGAATGCCTCCAAACTATGTTTTAAGCCTATTATGATTACATCACAGTTAATATCTGGCTCTATCTGGGTGGCTAACATGCCCATTATGCACCTTACTGCAATCTATGCCTCCAATAGCTCTGTTGAACGCAAGGTTCTATGGAATTCTATTACCCAGATCTCTCCCACTATCCAACTTCCTTGGGTTCTCTTGGGGGATTTTAATTGTTGTAGGTTTGCCTCTGAAAAACTTGGTGGTACCGCTATTACCCCCTCTGCTTTGACTGACTTCAACGATATGATTTTCAGTAATGCCTTAAAGGACCTTAACTCTGTTGGCCACAAATATTCTTGGTTTAACCAGCGCACTGACAACCCTATACACATCAAACTTGATCGTGTGCTTGTGAATGAAAGGTGGTTGAATGTTTTTGAAAATTCGTATAGTTCTATACAAAATCCTTCTTGCTCGGTCCATTGTCCTATCATTTTGCATTCCAGCATGAGTTTCATAGCTCATCTCAGGTTCCTTTTTAAAAATTATTGGACTAAGATGGATAAATATTGGTTCCACCTTATTGAGGTTTTCTCCAAACCTTGTGTTGGTAATCCATTGTCTCAATTTTGTAATTCTCTGAAACTTCTAAATGGCAATATTAAGCATGAGGCTTGGTCTTCTTCTAACATTTTGAAAAGACATTTGGATGCTTTGGTTTATAGACAAGAGGCTTTATTGGCTAAGCTCCAGGCTGATCACAACAACTTGGATTTAAATTTGTCTTATAAGAACACTATTGCTGAATTAGTCAAATTTAACTCCATTCACTCCTCCTTGATCATTCAAAGGGCGAAGGTGAACTGGCTGAAAAAAGGGGAAGATGATTTAAAGTTTCTATTTGCTAAAATTTGGTCTATAAGAGGTGCTAATAAGTCTGTTATGAATCTGTTGGCTTGCAATCCCACTACTTCTAGAGCTGAGGTTATTCACACTATTATTGATTATTTCCAAGATCTCTACAATCCTGTTCCTCCTATTTCTTTGCAGCTTGAGATGTTTCCTATTGGGACTAGGCTTCCAGATTGCTTTGCTCACACCTGCACCTCATTAGTTCTTGATGATGATATTAAAAAAGTGGTTTTCATGGGTTCTTCTAATTCTTCCCCTGGCCCTGATGCCTTCAATTTTCACTTCTATAAAACTGCTTGGCACATAATAGGTCCTCATGTCTGTAGAGCTGTTAGATCTTTTTTTTTCAAATGCTACATGCCAAATGGGGTGAAATCTACTGCTCTCGTGATT
The DNA here is from genome assembly GCA_016618105.1 of Dendrobium huoshanense. NCBI lineage: Eukaryota > Viridiplantae > Streptophyta > Magnoliopsida > Asparagales > Orchidaceae > Dendrobium > Dendrobium huoshanense. The sequence continues at coordinate 18,901,724 of CM028360.1, forward strand.
ATCCCTAAGAAGAAGAATGCTACTACTATTTATGATCATAGGCCCATTGCTCTATGCAATTTTATTTACAAAATTATAGCTAAGGTGATAGCTGAAAGACTTAAGCCGATCATGAACTTGATTGTCATGGACAACCAAGCTGGTTTTGTTAAATCTAGAGTTTCTACCGACAATATTCTCCTTGCTAGTGAAATTCTTGGCTATGCTGGTAAGAACAGGAGAGGGAAATTTTTTTTGTGCTAAGCTTGATGTCAAAAAAGCTTTTGACTCTGTTTCTAGAGAATTCTTACATGCTAGAATGCTTCAAAAAAGTTTCCCTAATCCTTTTGTTAATTGGATTAAAGCTTGTATATCTGATGTCAATTTCTCGATTGTATTTAATGGGGCCCTTGAGGGGTACTTCTCTTATTCTACAGGGCTAAGGCAAGGCTGTCCGCTAAGTCCCTATCTCTTTTGTCTGGTTATGGATGCATTCTCTAATCTCCTAGAGGGGAGGGGTTTTAGAGGGATTTCTTTTGAGAATTACTCTATCAATCATTTGCTTTATGCAGATGATGTGCTCATATTTGGCGAGGCTACTGTTGATAACTGCAACTTATTGGCAGATGTTCTAAGGGACTTTGTCAATGCTTCTGGTCTTCATATCAACTATGACAAGAGTGCTATTATGTTTTCCAAACACTTCAACAATCCTTTGGGAATTTGTCAATCTCTATCTATTCATAACTTGGTATCTAAAATCACTTACTTGGGTATCCCTTTGTCTTTCCACAAGCTGAAAGTGGAAGATTTCATGTCGCTTATGGATAGTGTCAATAATAAAATGAATGGATGGATGGTTAATCTTCTGTTCTTTGCTGGTAGGCTACAATACATCAAATTCACCATACAAAATACAATTGCCTATTGGATTAGAGGGGCCATTTTACCAAAATCTATCTATAAATTTGTTAAAAAAACCAGCTCGAGGTTTCTTTTCTTTGGAGATTCACAGATTGCTAAAAAGCTGCATATGGTTTCTTGGGACAAAATATGTAGGCCGAAATATAAGGGTGGTCTGGGCATACAATCTATATTTGCATTGCAATTCGCATATAATTGTTATGTCATTTATAGGATGTATAATTTAGCCTCGCCTCTTTCTAATTGGCTCCTTCACAGATACAGGTCTCCTTGGAGACCTTCCCCTGCCTACGCTTCTAAATTATGGCAAGCTGTCTGTACTACTGCCGCTGATGTTAAAGCTTGCTTCCAGTTTAACATTACTAATAATTCCCCTATCTCTTTGAGATGGGATCATTGGTGCAACAGAGCCCCCATTTTTGAAATATTAGGCACCAATAACATTGAGGATATACCAGATTGTTTTTTGAAAGATTTGATTTCCTCCTCCCAATGGGTTTTTCTTGGGAACTTTCCCTTGCTCTTGAGAAGCATCTGTGAAAATGTTTTGATTTCTGCTGAGGTTGATTCTTGTCTGACTTGGAAAAACTGTGCTAAATAAAAGTTTAGTAACTTTATAGAGGAGTATTATGCCAATTTCCCTAACTGTATTTGGCACAAACATGTATGGCCTAAGAAGAACATTATTAAACATTCAATTTTTGTGTGGCTGGCGTTAATGGGGGCCTGAAAACTGCGGATGCTTTACATATTAGAAACATCATTGTTCCGGAAATTTGCAGTCTCTGTCAATTACACAACGAGTCGGTTAACCACTTGTTCTTTGAGTGTTCTTACTCATTATATATCATATCTGCTCTTATTCCTGGTCTTCATAGCTTTCTTTTTAGACCAAATATTCTGCAAATTATGGATTGGATTAATACTGAATTTAAAGGTAAAGCAGATTACAAAAATTTTTACAAAGTTTTGATGTCTTGTGCTATCTATCATATCTGGAAAGAGCGTAATAGCAGAAGATTTGGTAACACATCTTTTTGTCAAGCTTCTTTGTTACTCAATATTAAAAGAAACATGTTTGACAAGGCTTTGCTATGGAAGAATTCCTGGGAATTATTGGAGAATCTATAAATTCCCATCTTTTTGGCTATGGTTGGAATTGGGAATATGCTGGGTACTTATTCCTCTATTTTCTCTGTTCGTGCTACATATTATGCCTTCTTATTGGCTTTTCTTCTAAGAGATGCTGGAGCAGGTTGTTTGTTTCGTTGGTTTGGGTTGTTGTTTTCTCTGCAAGGATGTTTATATGGAAGGAGGGTTTTGAGGCTCTGTCCCTTCGGTTTGCCTGCAAAGCCTGAACTGGACGATGATGATGCTCCCATATGCAGGCCCCTTGGACGGTCTACGGGCAACCAGGGTTCTCTTTATTCTTATGCTTCACTGAAAATCTGAGTTCAGTTCTTAATGGCTTGGGAGCCGATTTTCTGCAGGTTCTAGTCACCTTCGTGCTGAGGATCTTCACTGCTTATCTTGGGGGTTTATAGTCTGTTCTGCTTTTTGAGCTCCATACCACATTTTTCGTTCTTTTATAGAAATTATATTGTAATGGGTGGTATAGTTGAGTTTTCTTATTCCTTTTGTTCCACATAAGGTTTTGTATTTGCTTATGTTGGGTAGTTTCTTTCTTCATGTATTTGTTTTTTTTACCTGTAATTTTTTATAAGTTTCTTAATATATGGACTTAGGCCCCAAATTTCCCAAAAAAAAAACTTATGTAACCGAGAAGACATAAAATGATGCTTTTCGTCAGTAATGAAAGACAAAACGACCAAAACTTCATAATTACCGGAAAAAAGAAACCAAGGAAAGTTTAAGAGTGGAATGAATAATCATTTCATCTTAGGATTCTTTCGACGGACCGCAAACTATCCTAACGGCGAATTGCCGTTGCTTTTCGGCAGCGAACAGCAAAAATGTTTTTTTTTTTGTGTCGAAATAAGATTGGCTAAAATTTTCTACCGCCGAAAGGATGTGGGGCCCGCAGCGTTCCGTCATTACGTCGTTCTAGCCGTTAATAAAGTAAGGTGTGAATCGTGACCGAGATCTACGGCGTAGACGGCCAGCATTCTCGGCTTTGATGACGGCAATTATTTTGAGATTCCCGAGGACAGGTAGTCTCATTGGATGTAATAAGGCAAGGGGATCATGTGGGGTGTTTCAGGCAGTACGTGACCCACTAACCAAAGCAGGTAACTTTCTCCCCGGTCAAATATGTTTTCCCGCCATTAAGGAAACCGTCGAAGAAAATTTCGAATCATTTTCCCAATACTACATTACGTTTGAATTTTTGTACAGGACACCAATAAATGATGCTGGGATTTTCTTTTTTTTGAATTTTTTTTTTTTGTGAAAATTTGAGGCTTAGCCTTTATATTGATAAAAAGAGATTGCATGAGTAATTAAAAAAATGCTATGAAGAAAATACAAATGAACTACACTAAAAAAAATAGATAAGAAAGGGTGACCAACATGTGAAACATCAAATAGCACCCACAACAATCAAAATAAACCCAAAAGGGGCTCTGGTAATAGCGGAACCTACAGTAGCTGGCATGTAGATTCAAAGCAGCAAATTCTCAATGCCCACAGGAAGCAGCAGAGAAGCTACAGTTGCCAGAACAGGTCAGAAAAACGAATAACAGGTTGCAACTAGTGCCCTCCCAAATGCCAAAAAAAAATTGGGACAGAAGAGATGCTCAGGCCATCCAGGGGTTGGGGGACCAAGAGTCGGTTCCTTTCATCATCGCCCAAACTATTAAAATCTTTCTAAAAATTGGTGATGCAAAGAGAAGCAGGTAGGATATTTGATTTACAACTGATCAATATGCTTCCAATTTCTTGTCTTTGGCGTGATCGCATTAGAAATCTTATGATAGATAGTGAGAGAAGAGCACTGATTCTCACCAAAATGCATGTCATTTTTTTTCCTCCACAAGTAGTAAATTGTGCAACAAATAACAAGAAAACAGAAATTCTTCTCATAATGTTTGATATGTTGCACATCTTTAAATAAATTGTAAATCTGAAGCAATGAGGGCCTAACAAAGAAGCATTCCAGGGAAGGAAGAAGAGAGGAAAGCGCCTAAAAAGAAAAATCGCAATGGAACAAAATATGCAAGATAGATTCCTCCTCAAAACAAATAGAAATAGCAAATTTTCTGAATCTCAATACTCATTTTGCTTAAAACATTAGTAGTTTTTAGCCCTTCACAAACAGCCATCCATGTAAAAGAGGAATATCTAAGAGCATAATGTTTATGCCAAATAAATTTGCTCCAATTAACAATGGGAAATTCAGAGAAAAAGAAGTTTTAGAACGTTTTAAAACAAGGCTTCCCCTTAGTAGCCGATTCAATACACCTGAGCTATTCATCCTGAATCGAGATAGAAGAAATAAGTTGAGTTGCCATGGTAGAAAAGGAATTAGGTAGCATCCAATTACCCGAATGAATAAAATTCTGCACAGGAATAAAACCCATAGATGGTGATTGCATAAACTCAGAGACAACCATACCATTAACCCGGCCCATAGATCCCAAAACATATCCAAATTGTAGTTAAAGCAATCAATATGGAGTTTAATATTCTTCTTAATACGATTAGCAATAACGCAAATAAAATTCCAAATTTTTGATGCTTTAGTAGAAGGTGGTTTCCAAGATGAAATGTGTTTATAACTAAACCAGTCAATAATCAAAGAATTTGAGGTAAAAAAACTGCCATATAAAGGTGCATCCAAAGCCAAAAGAGTCTAATTGAATGTCAGGAATATCATGACCAACGACAGCCAAGGGGAGACAAGTTTTCTTCCATGCAATCAGATGCATTTGTCACGACCCAACCCAACCGGAGCAAATTCTTTCGCATCGGGCAGTGACGGATTAATCCAGGATCTAGCTTTGGAATTTTCTTTCAGACTTTCTTCTAATAAATAGACATACAGAAAATACAGAGCTGCTAAAACGTCTAAATATACAAAAATTCATCTAAAATTTTCTTCTTTCTTTCATAAAAATAATCATGTACATTACAGTGCATGGCTACAGACAAAAAGAATAGAACATAACAGAACATAAAAGTCATGACTATACAAAAATCAAAGTAGAAAATATCTAATCTCAGATCAGACACTAAACGGCTAGTCCAAGGCCACCTTCCCTTTCCCAGAACCTGAAAATCACACAGATAATAATAATGATCTAACAGCTCAGCAAGAAATAATACTCCTGAAGATCGTCGTATTAGTGAGTTTTACTAGTGAGAGAAGCTCTGGTTTTTCATGGGATAATTTGAAAATTTAAATCGCGGGATTCCTGGTTTCCCGATGGCGAGCAACGGTCACCGGTCATCTTCGGCCGGCGTACCTCCTGAAGATCGTCGACCAACTGGTCGATCGAATTCTGGCGTTGTTCTTGGAGGATCGTCGTCTCCACCTACTTTTGGAGACGGTAGTATTTCGTTCAACATAACAAATATCAGATTGAACAAGCCTTTGATGATCAATGAGGGAGGTTTATTGCTGAAGAAGAAAGAGTCTGAAGTGATCGGAAAAGGTAAAGGTTTAATGCAAGAAGGCAAAATGGAAGTAATATGTTCCAAAAGGATGGAAGTGCAAAGTTATGAAGAAGCTGTCAAAAATACCGCCACTGCCTTAGAGAAAGAAGCAAAACAATCAATGATAACAGAGGATAGATCAAAGTTTTGTTATGAGAAGGAAGATTTTCTGGACAATTCAACAAAAAGGCCTGAGGAAGCTGTGAATAAGGAAGGAGATAAAGTTTCAACATCTGGAACTTGTAAAAATTCTGAATTAAATGAAGTCCGAAACTGGAGCAATGGAGATTTAGCTGGATGCACTATCATGAATGTGGAAATGCCTGAAAGAAATGTCACTGGAAACAACCTCAACGCCTGGGAGAAGAAAAAAAATATCATAGTTGATGAATTGGACTTCGGCAACTTCTTATCAGAAGATGGGAAAACGATTAAGCTCCATGAGCAAAAGGTGGCTGAAAATTCAAATAAGCTTACAAATTCATTAGTTGTCAAAATCTTTGGTGATGATATTCCCTTTTCCTCAATCAGTTTTGAGCTGAGAAAGCAATGGTATGTGTTTGGAAAATTTCATATTACAATACTAGGAAAAGGATGGATGCTTTGCTCGTTTTATGATCCTAGTCATGTGGAAGCAGTATTAACCAATGGGCCTTTGTTTATAAATGGCAACATTGTTGGAATTGATAGGTGGACTCAAAGCTTAAATCCAAATTCTCTTAAAAGACTCACATCTCCTATTTGGATAAGACTTCCAAATATACCATTACATTGTTGGGATGAAATCAACATTTTCCGTATAGCATCTATGGTAGGCAAGCCTTACTTGATCGATGGAAACATGTTTCAATGGTCAAGAAGAAAATTTGGAAGAATGTGTTCGTATTGAACTAGATGCTAAACTTCCTACAGGCGTATGGGTAGAAGGAGCTAATGACAAATTCTATCAAAAGATAGAATATGAAAAGATTCCAAGCTTATGCTATGGATGTGGAAAGATTGGCCATAACAAGGAAGATTGTACCAAGTATAACAAGGAGAACAAAATAAAGAATGATCAGCTACATAAAGTGAATTAGGTGATATCATCTGGATTGGTTGGAATCAATCTGTTGCAAATCTATTTTTTCATGTCTTATATTTTGATGATTGACAAACACTGCTTTTCTTGGACAGCTTGTTGCTTCTAACTTTTCAGGAATCGACGATCGAATAATCAAAAAGGAGCCAAGTTCAGAAATGCGTAGGTTTAGGGTTGAGTCAGTCTGTACTTGTGTTTTTTTACCTTTTGAGTCCTCTTGTAATAGTTAAAAAGACTGATGCTTTGTAACCCTTCACACACACACTTGAGAGACTTAGAAATTCTGGTTATACTCATATCGGCCAGGACGATTTCTTTGATCGGCCTGGCCGATCAGCTTAAAACAGAAAGTCTAATTAAGGATTCTTAATTAAGGCAGCCTACGTTAACAGATCGTCCTGGACGATACGTGTATCGACCAGGACGATAAGCTCAAAACAGAAAGAAGTAGCCGCCATAGACAAGTATGGTATACCATATCTTTAAATTATCGGCCAGGACGATCCTCGGATCGGCCTGGACGATATTCACAAATTATGCCATAATTGTTTAGGAAATCAAGGAAGTAATTAAGGATGATTGATACGATCATATCGTCCTGGACGATCTCAGGATCGGCCAGGCCGATCTAGTCAAAAACCTTAAGTTACTTCAGCCGTATTCAGGGCTATTGTCAGGACGATTTTTCTCTGATTTGAACTGATCGGCCAGGACGATCGCGAGATCGGCCTGGACGATCAAGCTAATTTTTAATCGTCCAGTTTTGCATCCAGGGCTATACTCTGGCCGATCTTCATTGTTTTATACTTATCGGCCAGGCCGATGTCCAGATCGGCCTGGACGATAAAGTCGGCAACTTGCAATTAATGAGCTCTTTTTAAGCTCTTCTATTTAAAGAGCTCTTGTTCAACGTTTTTCAAGATCTTTGGCTGCTGCCTTGACCTAAGAAGGCCTTGAGGAGAGAAAGAGAGAGAGAAGAGAGAGAGAGGATCTTGTGAGGGGGAGCTTGTGAGGGGTTTCACAAGGGTTGCTTCAAGGATCTCTCTGCGACGTCTTCGTCTAGAGTTTCTCGTCCGTGGAAGGGTCGGTAGAGGTAAGGAGTGTTGCTTTTGGTTCTGGTTCTCTGCCAGCTTCAGGAGGAAGCAAAAGGAGATTGGTTCTCTGCCTTGCCGGGGTGGCAAAAAGGAGGTTCTTGTGAGGGTTTCTCCACCTAGCCGTGGGGGCTAAAGGAGAGTCACTTTTTGTGTAGTGCAATACTTGGAGGGTGCCTCCAAGGAGTGGACGTAGGTCGAGTCGACCGAACCACTATAAATTTCTGTGTTCTTTTTCTTGCTTCCGCAAGTTTAAATTCCGCATTATTTTCGTGGTGTGATTTGGTTTATATGATTTTATTTCCTTGTTTTAAAAAGAAGTTTTTAAAATACCAATTCACTCCCCCCCTCTTGGTTAGTTTGGGACTAAGTTCATAGGGCTTAACATCCCCATCGAACTTTCAAGTGGTATCAGAGCTTGATTCGAAAATTAAAGTTTGAAAACTTTTTGAATTTGATCCATGTCTAACTTTGGGAATCGCAACACTACGGAAGGGTATTCTATTACCCGACCTCCTCTGTTCGATAACCTACCTTTTGATTTTTGGAAAACTCGCATGTCAACTTTTCTACAATCTACTGATTATCGCATGTGGATGCTTATTCAAGAAGGTTATTCTCCACCTTCTCGTGAAATTAACGGTTTTAAAACTGAAGTTGCTTTTACCGAATGGACTTTTGATGAATGAGATTTAGCTCAACTAAATGCGAAATGTTTGAATTGTTTTTTCTGTGCTTTAAAATCTGAGGATTACATGCGTGTTTCAACTTGCAAGACTGGTAAAGAAATTTGGGATAAATTGTGCATTACTTATGAAGGCACTAATGAAGTCAAACAATCCCGTTTAAACATTCTCTTGCATGACTACGAACTTTTTTGTATGAAACCTCATGAATCGATTTCTGACATGTACACTAGGTTTACTCAGATTGCTACTTCATTGCATGCACTAGGAAAAGAACTTTCGAACTATGAAAAAGTTAACAAGATTTTGAGATGCTTGCCTTCTTCTTATGATGCAAAAATTACTGCAATCACTGAATCTAAAGATTTAAACACCTATTCTATTGATAACTTGCTTGGCTCACTCATTGCTTACGAGCAAGGGGTGAATCAAAGAAATCTTGATACAGGTGAGAAGAAAAAGGAGAAAACAATTGCATTGAAGGCACACAAATCGGATTCTGAATCTTCCGGGTCTGAAAGCGATGAAGTTGCCTTCATCACAAGGCAATTCAAAAGCTTTCTAAGGAAGAAACAAAAGCATCATCAAAATTGGAGAAAAGGTAAGGATCATAAATATACTAAAGGATCTTCTGATGTTGTTTGTTTTGAATGCAGGAAACCTGGACATGTAAGAGCCGATTGTCCTACACTTCAAGATCATTCAAGCAAAGAAAAGGAAAAAGGTGAGGAAAAAGCTAAGTCTAGGAAGGAGAATAAGAAAATCCAAAGAGGCTTCTGGGCAGAATCTGGTACTGATTCCTCTGAGACTGAACCAGAGGAAGAGACTACAAACTTGTGTTTCATGGGAGAAAATCAAAGTGATGAGGAAGAGGTATGTAGACCAACCTATGATGAATTATTTGAAATTTGTGAAAAAATCCATGCATCATATAGGAAATTAAAGAAAACTCATGCTAGCCTAAAATTAGAACATACAAATCTACAAAAAGAGCATGAAGTTTTTCTCAAAGATCATGCAACGATTGATTCAAATCACATGGCTCTCCTTGATGAATTTGATGAATTAAACAAGAAGCATTTGGAATTAGTTGAGATAAGTAATGCATTAAAAGCTTCACACACCTCACTTAACAATGATCTTAAGAAATCTAAAGAGATTGAGAAAAATTTGAGGATGGAGAATGATGCATTAAAAAGAACTAACTTGAGAATTCAAAATGATTTGGAAACATGTAAGAAAGCTAGGATGACACCAACTTTTAATCAAAGGCCAGAACCTAGGAAGAGGCATTTTTACCCAAACCAATTAAGAAAACCTTTTCCTGGAATTCAATGTTTTTCATGTGGCATGCTAGGACACATCTCACACACTTGCACAGTTCACCGCAGTACACATTGGGTGTGGAGACCTAAGATGCATAATTCAATACATACTACATCTGCATTGCACTCTACATTTTCTAAAAAGGAGCCCAAATCTGTTTGGGTTCCTAAAACTAACTGTTGTTGAGTTTTGCAGATGTGCTCTCACCAAAGACCTCGTGGGAGCATAGGATAACTGAACATAAGGAGGCTTGCAGCTCAATTGCTAAAATCCGTTGTTTTATCACTTGCTTGAAATCGTTAGTTTTTTTTTTTTTTTGACTTTTATTTTTTAGTTTTTGTGTTCACTCTTTGTTGTCTTTAGTTTGCTTATTTTTTTTTGCTTTTGCTTTGTTCACTTTGGACTTTATTTTTTGGCATTCCATATGATGAAACTTCTCAAGATTTTAAATATTGGAGTTTTTCTTTTGATAGGGTTTAGCTTTTCTAAATTGGTTAAAGAGAGTAAACTGGTGATGTTTTTCCCTCTTCTGACTTTGTTTAGTGGCATGATTTTTCTTTTATAAAACAAAAAGTCTAAACTCAGTTTAACCAATGGCTTTTTAAGATATCCTTCTAATCTTGCTACATTAAATCATCTTATGCATAATAGTCAAAATTCTTTGATATCATTCAAGCTTTTGAAATCTTACCATTGTAGTCATCACGTGATTTTGATTTTGTGTTGTGGATTGTTCTTCCCTATGTTAGAGAGAGAGCTCCTATTCTCTAATATTTGGAGGATATACTCACAACTAAGTATTTTTCTTTAAGGGTATATTAAAGAGTTATTAGCTTGCAAGAGTTAAAAAGGAAAGAGGCCAATGAAGCCAAATTGAAAAGAAAACTATATACACAAAAGTGTATCAAAAATCAAAAGATGCTCAAAGAGCCAATAAAAGTGAAAAGAGGCATAAAATTAGCCCACTAATTGCAAGCTATCATCTCTTTGGTAAAACTCTTAAAACTTAGAAAACTCATTAATTATGTGATACGTTCAAAGATTTGATTTCAAATTCCATGATTGAGAAAAACTATTTTGGTTTATTATTTATAAGATACTTTAGTTGTTAACAAGTCTTGATTGGATCTTCTTAAAACCTCTTGTGTTATTCCAAGTTAGGACTCTGTTATTTTTAAGAGATTTTTTTGTACCCTGAAGAATGTCCGATCTAGGGTTAATGGAATCAATTTTTCTACCTTCCTCTAATTGGATTTTGTTAAACCTCTTGATCTCCTAAAAACTTCAAAAATTTAAATTCAAGAAAAGAATTCTCATATGATGCCTTCATAAAACAAAAAAAAAAAAATAGAAAAATTAAAATCAAAAAATATTCGGTGTTTGTTTTTCTTTTTTTTTGTGTGTCTTTGACTGTCTTTTCTTTTGTTTTATTTTTTAGGGTCTTGATCATCACCATTCCTTTCTTGATTTCAATTTCAAGTCACATCGGCCTGGCCGATATTTCTATCGTCCTGGCCGATATGACAAATTCTTTCCAAAATCCATCTGGTGACTTTTTTCTGTGCTTACTGAAAATCATCGTCCTGCACGATACATTATCGTCCTGGACGATTTGATCAAAACTCATGATGATAGTCCTGGCCGATAGTATATTTATCTGGCCGATGCATTCTATGTGCATCGTCCTGGCCGATACACTGGATCGTCCCGGACGATCCACGTGTCAGTACGTTTTGATCTTCAAATTCGGCCCCGGACGATCCATTATTGGACCATCGGCCGGGCCGATCCATTGTTCGTCCTGGACGATACACGTGGCAAGCATTTAAAATGTTTTAACTTCGGCCGGTACGATCAATTATTGTTCATCGTCCTGGACGATACACCTAATCGGCCCGGACGATCTGCTTTTTCAACGGTCGTCCGGACTGACTCCTCGGGCCGATAGCCTGTGTCTAATCGGCCTGGACGATATCTGATCGGCCTGGACGATTGGACCGCCTTTTTGACCTATCGGCCTGTACGTAATTATTGACACATATTGGCCTGGACGATTCCGCGATCGGCCAGGACGATATGGACGTTTCTTTAAATTCAGGCCGATCCAGCCATGTTTTTTCACTCCTCATCCCTTCTCCTTTGTGTTTTTGCTTAAGATCTCTCAAATGGCTGGTGGGAAGCGCGTCCGTCAGACCTCTGGAAGTTCCTCGAGGGCAAGGGTTGACCCTCGTTTCCGTGAAGCAGAAGATGAAGCTGCATATCACCGCTATAAAGAATGTGGAATTACTGTTTCCAGGATTATCAATCCAGTCCACATCTCTTACCCGGTAATGGATCTCTTCGCCCACACTTCTCTTTGCTTCATTCTGTCTCTTGTTTTTCCCTTCAATTCTGAATTCCTTCTAGAATTTTTTGCGAACCTGCGCATCAACTCCACCTTCACAGCCCTGTCCTCCTATGTGAATCAACGCCCTGTCGAAATCACATATCAGGACTGTGTTGATCTCTTACACCTATCCACCACCGGAGATAAGCTGCACTTAATTGCCCTTGACCCTGATCTTGACTGGTCCACGGCAAATCACTTTCTTCGCCAGACCAATGTCCGTTACCATGTTGGAGAGACTAGCTCTTTAGTCAGAGATGCTAGGACAATCCAACATGTCCTTCGCACCTCCGTCATTCCAAAAGCCGGCGACCGTGTCCACATTACCCCTCAACTTTCCCTCACTACCTTCTATATCATGGCTCATAGGGAATTCAACACTGCTGACCTATTTTTTCGTTACATTGATCACCTAACAACAATTCGTGATCCAGGCCACAGAAGAAAGCCAAATCTAGCCTTAGGACACATCATAGCCTATGTTCTTGAAACCAAATACCAAATTCAATATCCCAATCCACCAGATTTCCCAACTCTCTTCTACTTAAATAATTCCTTCAGCACCCTTCACAGTACTCGTCTCCACCCTGATGAACCACGGGGGGCTCGAGAGGAGAAGGCTCCCGCTCCAGCTCCCTTTCCTGACCCTGTCCCTCTCCACCAACACTCACCGGTTGATCAGTTGATTAAGAGATTTGATCGTTGGGAGACCCGATTTGATGCATATGTTGCTGCCCAGGAGCAGCAACACTCTGAGGACATCGCCCGCTACGAGCATCACCGCGCTGAGGATTTAGCTCGATTTGACAGTTTTCTCACTCACCAGCAGCAGCAGCATGACCAGGACATCGCCTGGTTCAATGCTCAGTTTACTACCCTTGCCAGTTACTTTCAGCAGCCACCTCCACCTCCTCCATCTGATGATCAGGATCCCTCGTTCTTTTAGTTATTGTTTCCTGTCTTTTTGTAGTAGTCTTTTGTGATGTTTGTTGTTCTTTTTTTACTGTTTCTGGACTCTCTTTTTGTGATGACAAAAAGGGGGAGTAGGATAGGATGTAATCAGAAAAAGTTGATGTTGTAACCTTGTTTTTTCTAATGAATCTTTTTTATTTTGATTTACCTACTTGTGTTTTGTCATCATCAAAAAGGGGGAGATTGTTGCAAATCTATTTTTTCATGTCTTATGTTTTGATGATTGACAAACACTGCTTTTCTTGGACAGCTTGTTGCTTCTAACTTTTCAGGAATCGACGATCGAATAATCAAAAAGGAGCCAAGTTCAGAAATGCGTAGGTTTAGGGTTGAGTCAGTCTGTACTTGTGTTTTTTTACCTTTTGAGTCCTCTTGTAATAGTTAAAAAGACTGATGCTTTGTAACCCTTCACACACACACTTGAGAGACTTAGAAATTCTGGTTTTACTCATATCGGCCAGGACGATTTCTTTGATCGGCCTGGCCGATCAGCTTAAAACAGAAAGTCTAATTAAGGATTCTTAATTAAGGCAGCCTAAGTTAACAGATCGTCCTGGACGATACGTGTATCGGCCAGGACGATAAGCTCAAAACAGAAAGAAGTAGCCGCCATAGACAAGTATGGTATACCATATCTTTAAATTATCGGCCAGGACGATCCTCGGATCGGCTTGGACGATATTCACAAATTATGCCATAATTGTTTAGGAAATCAAGGAAGTAATTAAGGATGATTGATACGATCATATCGTCCTGGACGATCTCAGGATCGGCCAGGCCGATCTAGTCAAAAACCTTAAGTTACTTCAGGACGATCAATATCGGCCAGCTCGTATTCAGGGCTATTGTTAGGACGATTTTTCTCTGATTTGAACTGATCGGCCAGGACGATCGCAAGATCGGCCTGGACGATCAAGCTAATTTTTAATCGTCCAGTTTTGCATCCAGGGCTATACTCTGGCCGATCTTCATTGTTTTATACTTATCGGCCAGGCCGATGTCCAGATCGGCCTGGACGATAAAGTCGGCAACTTGCAATTAATGAGCTCTTTTTAAGCTCTTCTATTTAAAGAGCTCTTGTTCAACGTTTTTCAAGATCTTTGGCTGCTGCCTTGACCTAAGAAGGCCTTGAGTAGAGAAAGAGAGAGAGAAGAGAGAGAGAGGATCTTGTGAGGGGGAGCTTGTGAGGGGTTTCACAAGGGTTGCTTCAAGGATCTCTCTGCGACGTCTTCGTCTAGAGTTTCTCATCCGTGGAAGGGTCGGTAGAGGTAAGGAGTGTTGCTTTTGGTTCTGGTTCTCTGCCAGCTTCAGGAGGAAGCAAAAGGAGATTGGTTCTCTGCCTTGCCGGGGTGGCAAAAAGGAGGTTCTTGTGAGGGTTTCTCCACCTAGCCGTGGGGGCTAAAGGAGAGTCACTTTTTGTGTAGTGCAATACTTGGAGGGTGCCTCCAAGGAGTGGACGTAGGTCGAGTCGACCGAACCACTATAAATTTATGTGTTCTTTTTCTTGCTTCCGCACGTTTAAATTCCGCATTATTTTCGTGGTGTGATTTGGTTTATATGATTTTATTTCCTTGTTTTAAAAAGAAGTTTTTAAAATACCAATTCACCCCCCCCCTCTTGGTTAGTTTGGGACTAAGTTCATAGGGCTTAACATCCCCATCGAACTTTCACAATCAACCGTGTGATATGGTGGAAGGGGAAGACAAGGAAGATTATGGTCCGTGGATGATAGTGGATTATAGCAAGAAAAAACCATTTCGCAGCTATCCAAGGAAACAACCTCAAAGGCAAGAGCAAAGGAAAACATATGCTCCTGTGAAGAAGAACAATTTGAAAGAAGGAGATAAATTGGTGAAAGTTAATGTTGCAAATCTGGAAACAGAGAAGCAACAATCTTTCATCAAAGAAGAGGATATAAATGTTCAAGCTACTTCAGAAGTTCAATGTACCAGGATTTCTAACGGGATCACTGATGATAACAGCTTCAATGTTCTAAATGATCTTATAGAAGAAGGTGAGATTGATCCTGATAAAGAAATAGAGGGAAAATCTATCAATACTGGAAACGATGAAGATGCTGCAACAGAGGAAGGTATTCAAAGCTGTACAGAAATGGCTGTCATGGAGAATGAAAAATGTTTGAAGATTGAAA
Organism: Dendrobium huoshanense; assembly: GCA_016618105.1. Taxonomy (NCBI): domain Eukaryota; kingdom Viridiplantae; phylum Streptophyta; class Magnoliopsida; order Asparagales; family Orchidaceae; genus Dendrobium; species Dendrobium huoshanense. The sequence goes on from CM028360.1 coordinate 18,916,935, forward strand.
GTACAGGAAAGGAAGAACAATCCCTCTCAACAAAGAAGAAAATTTCAAAGCAACTGAAGAATTTGGGACCCATAAACTCATCTACCAGATCTAGAAGATTGGAGCTTGAAGGAAAAGGTAGCTTGGGGAGGAATCCCCCTAATCCCTTTTAATGTATTCCATTGCTTTTTGGAATTGTAGAGGAGCAAGGAAGAAAAATGCTTCTCTATATATCAAGGAATTTATCAAAATTCATGATGTTTACTTCTTGGGTTTGTTTGAAACCAAAATAAATTCTATTAATAGAATGGATGTTAATCTTTTGATTGGTGATGAATGGGATTTTTTTTACATTCCATCTTCTGGATTGTCTGGTGGGATTATAATTCTTTGGAAGAGCAAAGTAGCTGAATTTTTAGTTATTGACCACTCTTCTCAAGTGATCATTGGAGATTTGAAGATCCAAAATAAATGTTTATGGAGAATCGCATCAGTTTATGGCAGTACAGATGTACATAAAAGGAAGGAATTATGGGAAATGTTGAATAAACATTCTGATAAAGATATACCTATGGCAATAGGTGGAGATTTCAATTGTATATTAACTAAAGAGGACAAAATTGGTGGAAGGAGATTTCTTTTCTCCCAAGGACCAAGAGACATGAAGAATTGTTTAATTGAATGATCTTTATGAGGTGGGTTTTATAGGACCCAAATACACTTGGTGCAATAACAAAAGTGATGGAGCAAGAATTCTTGAAAGACTTGATAGATGCTTTGTCAATTCCAAAGCTTTAAGTTCCTCTCATAGACTGGTTACTAGACATTTGGCTAGAATTGCCTCGGACCATTGTCCAATTATTTTAAATATTCTTGATTTGTTTCCTAGAATCAAAAGAAATATCCAATTTGAAGATTGTTGGGTGTCCTACAAAGCATCTTATGCAGTGGTGAAAAAGTAATGGAATAAAAAATATGAAGGCGATAGCTCTCAAGTGCTTAACAAGAAATTTCAAAGATCTTTGAAATCTCTATTCTATTGGAGCAAGGCTAAACATAAAGATCTTAACAAGCATAAAGAGGAACTAATGGAGGAGATCTTGGAACTCCAGAACAAAGAAGCTACGGAAGGTACTCTCTCGGAAATGGAACATTGCAATCTCAAAAACAAGGTTTATGAGATGAATTCCACTTTGGCTAGATTAAATGATTGGTGGAAGCAAAGAGCCAAAGTGAAGTGGCTTGTGGATGGTGATAGTAATTCAAAGTTTTTTCATGCTTATGCTAGTGCTAGAAGGAACTCTAACAGAATTATCAAAATTAAAGATGAGTATTGTGAAGTAGTGGAAGAACAAGAACAGATTGAAAACTCCTTTCTCAAATACTTCGGTAAAAAATGGGAAGATAAAAACTGCAACATCCACGGATGGCCTGAGGTTAATACTCAATTGAAGGAAGAGGAAAGAAGACAGCTGGAAGCAGAATTTTGTGTAGAAGAAGTGGAAAGAGTGCTGAAACAAGTTGGAGGCAACATCTCACCGGGCAAGGATGGAATCACTTACTCCTTCATCAAAGCTTATTGGAATATAATAAAAGAGGATTTTTGGAATGCTCTTAAACATTTTCTTAGCAATGGGATATTAAATGAAGATTGGAAGAAGACTCTCATTGTTCTCATTCCAAAGGTATCAAAATCCTATTCTACCTTCAAACTATAGACCCATTAGCATTTGTAACTCGGTTTACAAAGTGGCAGCAAGGGTCCTATTAAATAGGCTTAATGAGGTTATTCCGAAGCTAATTACTATAGAGCAAGCAGCTTTTATTCGTGGAAGATCTCTATCCGATCATGTGCTTATAGCTCAAGAAGTCTTCTACAAATTTAGAATCTCCAAAGCAAAAAAAGGTATGGTCTCATTCAAAATAGACATGGAACAAGCATATGACTCTATATCTTGGGGAGCTCTCACAAATGTATTGCTCTACTTTAATTTTCCTCCAAAATTTTCCAATCTTCTCATGAGTTGTGTTAAAGATCCGAAATTTGCTTTGATTATCAATGGAAGATATTCTAATTGGATTAAAGCTAAGAATGGTCTTAGACAAGGATGTCCTTTGTCTCCTACTCTTTTTATTCTTTGTGCTCAACTATTGTCTAATGCTTTTGCTCAAAGCAATTGTGGTATTAAAATCAATACCAACGGTCCAAAAATATCACACCTATTATTTGCTGATGATGTGGTTATATTCTCTGAAGCCAATAAAAACGCAATTAAGAAGGTGAAGAAGATTCTGTTCAATTTATGTAATTGGACAGGCCAACGGATGAACAATAGCAAATCTTCCATGTTATTTGGAAAACATGTGGATAGAAGAAAGAAGAAAATCATTGCTAAAATAATGAACTTCAAAACTGTCAAAGAATTCAGCTATTTGGGAATAAAAATGACATTAAGGAGACTATCTTATGATGACTTCCAATTCATCATAGATAAAACCTTCAAGCTATTGAACATTTGGGGAAGCAAAATTCTATCAGTTGCGGGTAAAATAACCCTTGTCAAAACTATTCTTCTAGCTTTACCAACTTACTATGGTACTCATTCATTGCTGCCGAAAAGAATTCTGGATGATCTAGAGAAAATCTGCAGAGATTTTATATGGAGAAAAGCTGAAGGAAATTCGGGTATACACTATGTTAGCTGGGAAGAAATGTGTAAACCTGTTAATGAAGGAGGAAGAGGATTATTCTCTTGCTCGGCTAAAAAGAAAGCATTAAGATCAAGATTAGCTTGGAGGTATTTTAATAACAAGGATTCTCTTTTACATGAAGTTTTTGCTGCCAAATATGGTGAAAATCTGAAAATGGGGAGTAATAGAATCAATTATTCACCTTCTTGGAAACTCTTGAATGAAGGTTATATTATGCTTAAACCAATTATTAGATGGACATTGGCTAATGGTGAAGATGTGGATGTGTTTAATGATACTTAGATCTTAGATAAAAGTATTAATCGTTGGCCTACATTTGTGGTACCTCATGAAGAAGAAGCTTTATATGTCAAAGAATTAATCCACAACGGCTCCTGGAATGCTCCGAAATTGATTGATATGTTTGGAACAGAGTTGGTATCACTTATCCTTCAATTGAAGATAGATCAAGGAAGTGGAAAAGATAAGATGGAGCTCGTTCAGCACAATGCTGGTTTGACAGTGGCGGGAATGGCGTTCAAAACTATAAACCATCAAAACAGTGAACTGAACCACTGGAATTGGTTTAAAAATATCAAGTTGAATGCTCGGGTGGAATTTTTTTGGTAGAAAGTATTCAAAAATGCTATTCCTACTTTTAAATACTTACATCGGAGGAGACTAAGAGATGATGTAGAATGTCCAAGAGGATGCTCAACTATAGAAGACCAAGAACATGTTTTATGTATATGTTTAAAGCTTAAAGAGGTACTTAATCTTCTTAATATCTAGGGTTTTTGTATTCCAGAATTTCAGAATTATGAAGTTGCATTAAATGGCTGGAAACTATAGTATAGAAGAGAGGATTGGTAGCTAACTTATATTGCAATGAAGTTTTCTTATCTTGGAAATCTAGGAATAAAAAAAATCATGAAGGAATGGAGGAAAGTTCTACTTTTATTGCTTCCAATGCTATTTGCTACACATCTATTCTTAATAACTTTAATCACTTCTCATCAGGCAACTGGGATGTCAATCAATCGAAGAGATTGTCTAATTCTTGGCAACCCCCTCCACTCGAATGGCTAAAAGTTAATGTTGATGCTTCTCTCTTGACTTCTTATAAAGCTGGATTGGCGGGTGTATTCAGAGATTGTAAAGGCAGATTTTTATATGCGTTTGGAATCAAATGTATACATTGGGATATTGCAAAATTGGAGCTTCTTGCAATTTATTCTTTGAAGGAACAAATGAAGGATTGGATGTTCAAGTACAAAGTAATTATAATTGAAGGTGACAACTACAACATCATCTCCTTCATTCAAAAGATTTGGGAAAAAGGTAACATAGTCAAAGAAGATCTTGATTTCCTTAAAAATTTCAATTTTGTTATCTTTAATTGTATTAGTAGAGATAACAATAAGTTAGCTAATTATTGTTCTAACTTAGCTCTTTTTAGTATCTTTTCTTGGGATGATATCTATTTGAATAAGGTTCCTCCTTCTTTCTTGGACATTTTGAAGGAGGAATCCAACATCTAGTTGTTTCTTGTTATCTTCTTTAATATAAGCTAGCTTCAGCTTTTTCTCAAAAAAAAAAAAAAAAAAAAAAAAAAACAGCTCAGCAAGACTACACCAGACAATCAAAATCTCCAGAAACTCATATCCAAAATACATCAGAAAAGTAGCTGTACAGAATTCAGATAATCGTACACAGAAAATCATATAATCAGACAACATACAGATACTTGATTAATAGAATATTTAAATCACTGATACAGAAGAATTCATTTCATATAACAAAATCTTCAAATCAGATTTCAAATCAGAATTATCCTCAAATCACAGAACAGACAGAATCGTACAAATCATAAAGCACATTGTCAAAAAAGCTCAGATCACATATCACATATCAGATCAGATTCCCGAACCCTGACAGAATCTCAGCAGATTTTGGCCCCTTATACCTCCCTTCCCTGACACTGACAGAATCTCAACGAATTCTTGCCTCTTATGTTCCCTTGTGCTTACAGCACCAGAACATATCAAAGATACAGAATTATCATATCATAACTTGTTTTCATATTTCAGATTTCAGATTCTCGGACCCTAACAGAATCTCAAGGATTTTGGCCCCTTATAACTCCCATGATAGCATACAAACACATCAAATCATCAAATTCAGAAATCAGATTTCGTTAGAAAAATCATCAGCGACATAACGGTAGTATATGAAAATTCACAGAATTAACAATTTCAAAAATTTACCAAATTATCACAGATAGCAAAAAACATCATTTAAAGACTTTCATTGTACTGAAAAAAATATTTTCAACATCCAGATAATTCATTATTCGATTAAAACTCTATAGAATTCAAAACACCTAGGGAAAATCTTCCAGAAAATACTCAAAACGTGCAAAAACATCATCTCAGAAACATACCAAAAGTTACGCAGTAAAACATTTATCAGTACGAAATAAAACTAGATTTTCACTAACATAAACAAAATTCGGAACAGAAAAATCGTCAAAGTCCACATTTCTGAAAATTTAAAAAGGCACAATGTGCCTTACCTCGAGTCGGTCAACTTTTCCAACTACGGCGACGGACGAAAACGCACCGAAGTCGCCTAAAATCTACTTTTCTTCCTTTTTCCTTTGTTTTTCTCTCTCCTCATATTTTTTTCTCTCTCCAAAATGACCATTTGGATATGTACAAACATGGATCGTACTGGACGATTCCTATTTGCCCCGGGACGATTTGCTCTCTGGATAAATTTCATCCCGACGAACCTAAATTCATCCTGGGGCGAACCTCTCTTCCCCTAGGTTTTGAACTGATCGTCCTGGACGATCTCAACTTCATCCGGACAAACCTGGAAGGAAAATAAGGTTTCACAATCTCCCCACCTTCAGAACAATGTCGTCCTCGACATTCCCAAAGTAAACCTAAGTAAGAACAGACTCGGATATAACTATCTCATATCCGACTCCTTCTCCCAAGTACCCTCTCTTGATATTCTATGTTTCCACTGAATCTAACCATAGAAATCTGTTTACTTCTTAACTTTCGCACATCATAAGCCAAAATCTTTTCAGGCTCTTTCTTGTACTGCAGATTTTCCTGATTCTCCACATCATCAGCAGAAAGTTTCTTTCTAGAATCAGATATCCACTTTCTCAAAGAGGAAACTTAAAACATATTATGTACATCAGATATTTGATCAGACAATAACAACCTATAAGTAGAATTTTCAAACCTTTCAATGATTTCAAAAGGTCTGACATACCTTAGACTGAGTTTGCTCACTCTTCCAAATCTGCTGACGCCTTTCATCAGACTGACTTTGACATGCACAAAGTCACCAACTTTAAATTCTACAAATATGTGCTTCTGATTGTAATACTTCTGTTGCCTGTCTTGTGCAGCTTCCAATATTTCCTTAATCAAATTAATTTTTATAACAATTTTATTCATAAAAGTTGAACCCATTTCTTATCAATCTCTCACCTCAGTCAGAGTCAAAGGTGTTCTACACTTTCGACCATACAAAACTTCGTAAGGTGCCATACCAATACTGGACTGATAACTATTTTTGTATGCAAATTCTATCAAAGGGATGTGATCTTTCCAACTACCTCCAAAACCTATATACATAATCTCATAAGATCTTCCAGTACCTGAATAGTCCTCTCAGACTGTCCATCAGTCTGCGGATAAAAAGCCATACTGAAATACAATTTCGTACCCAATCATTATTAAATACCTTTCCAAAGTCTGGAAGTAAATCATCCATCTCGATTAGATACAATCACTTTTGGCACATAATGTAATCTGACAATTTCTTTAACATATATCTTAGCTAACTTATCCACCAGATTCGTTTGTCTAATCGGAAGAAAATGTGCAGACTTCGTCAATCAATCGACAATCACCCAAATAGCATCATGCCCTTGCCTTGATAGAGAAAAATCCATAGCAAAATCCATCGTTACCTCCTCCCACTTCCACTTAGGGATAGACAACGACTGCAAAAGACCTCCTGGTTGCTGATGCCTTGCCTTCACTAACTGATAGGCTTCGCATTTCGAAACAAACTCTGCTATGTCCTTTTTCTTTCCAGGCCACCAAAATAAGCTTTTCATATCTCCGTACATCTTACCACTTCCTGGATGAATAATATAGCCTGAATGATGAGATTCGTACAGAATCTCTTTCCTCAGATCTCCAAACATAGGAACCCATAATCAGTTCTTATAGAAAATAATAGCATAATCAAAAATTCGTATTCCAGGTTTTTTACTAGATTTGATCTGATCAATCAACTTCAAATATTCAGCGTCTAACTTTCGAGCTTCATGAATCTTCTCTTCCAAAAAAGACTGAATGTTCATCTGTGTCAACATACCTAAATCTGAACCAATAGAGAAAATCACCTCTAGTTGTAATCTTTCCATATCTCGTATCAGATATTTATCAGAGGTGAGTTGAACACATGATAATGCAGAGGATTTCCTGCTCAGAGCGTTTGCTACCACATTAGCCTTACCAGGCTGATACTGAATTGTCAGATCATAGTCCTTGATCAACTCAAGCCATCTTCTTTGCCTCAAATTCAGATCCTTCTGAGTGAATATGTACTTCAAACTCTTATGATCCATGAAGATCTCACACCTGATGCCATACAAGTAATGACGCTAAATCTTCAAAGCAAATATAACAGTAGCCAATTCCAAATCATGCGTTGGGTAATTTTTTTCATGCGATTTCAACTATCTTGAGGCATAAGCTATTACCTGACCTTGCTGCATCAGAACACAGCCCAAATCTTTTAGTGAAGCATCACAAAATACCTAAAATCCTTCCGTACTAGATGGAAGTGCTAGCACTAGAGTAGAAGTTAAACAATCCTTCAATCTCTGAAAGCTAGCTTCAAACTCCAGTGTCCAAACAAAAGTTACTGACTTTTGAGTCAATCTTGTCAGAGGTGTAGAAATCTGAGAAAATCCATTCACAAATTTTCTATAATATCCAGGCATACCCAAGAAACTATGTATCTCAAATACCGTAGTAGGCCTTGGCCAATTAGTAACTACCTGAATTTTCTGAGGATCAATAGAAATACATTCATCGCTCACCACATCCCCAAAAAAGAAATGCTCTTCAGCTAGAATGCGTACTTGGAGAATTTAGCACACAACTAGTGTTGCCTCAAAATCTCCAACACACTTTTCAAATGCCTGGCATGATCTTCCTCAGAAGTAAAATATACCAGAATATCATCTATAAAGATGATCACAAACTGATTCAGGTAATCCTTGAACACTTTGTTCATCAGATCCATAAAAATAGCTGGTGTATTGGTTGCCCCAAATGACATAACCAAAAACTCGTAGTGCCCATACCGAGTACTGAAAGCTGTCTTCATCACATCAGTTTCTCTCTCCTTCACTTGATAGTATTCTGATCTCAAATCAATCTTTGAGAAGATAGAAGATCCTGCATGTTGATCAAACAAACCATCAATCCGTGGCAATGGATACTTATTCTTGATTATGACTTTATTCAAATCTCTGTAATCAACATGCATACGCATTGTCCCATCCTTCTTCTTTAAAAAAAGAACAGGTGCTCCCCAAGGAGAAATACTAGGATGAATAAATCCTCTATCCACCAACTCGTGGAGTTATACTTTCAACTGTACAAGTTCCTTTGGAGCCATCCTGTATGGAGCCTTAGATATTGGAGCTGTACCAGGAAATACATCAATACAGGAACTCAACATCTCTATCTGGAGGTAAATCAATTAACTCCTCGGGAAAAACATCTAAAAAATCTCATACAACTTGGATATCAGAAATAGAATCGACATCTATATTCATATCCCGTACCGAAGCCAAAAACACCGTACAGCCCTTCTTCCACATTCTTCTGACTTCCAACACAGAAATTAAACATGATAAAATACATCTTAACCCTTGGAATACACACCTTTAACCCTCCATGAACAAGCTAACTTATTTCTTCAAACAGTCAATTTGAGCCTCATACAGACTCAGTCAATTCATACCCAAAATCATGTAATATGAAGAAATCAGCAACAAAATCAAACACAACTTTAACTTCTTGCCAAAAATATTAATCTCATAGAAACAAAACTTCTGGGCTATCAAATTATTTCCAGCCGGCAAAAGAACGGAAAGCGAAATAGGTAACATAACAGATTCCAATCGCAAAGCACCAAAATAACACTCAGAAATAAATGAGTGACTGGCTCATGAATCAAATAAAACACGACAGGGGTGTTTAGAAATGTAAATCGTACCTGTCACCACATCCAAAGCATCTTAAGCCTCATGCTGATTCAAACTGTATAGACATGACTGAACTAGAGCTGGAGTTACAGAACTACTAGGCTCCCTCTTATTCCCACTAGGTGGTCTCCTTGCCACAAACCCTAACCACCAGCTCTACCAGATGATCCTTCATAAATAGTATGTGGGGGAATGGTCCTCGGCCTTCCTGCTGGTCTAATAAAACTATCAGATCTAGACTCAGATGGTCGATCAAATCCATATTATGGACAATCTGCAATCCAATATCCTTGCTAAACACACCTGAAACACTAACCAGTCATCCTGTAACACTGGCAAAAATATCTTCATCCACAAGTTTTTCATATAGATGCCCTATTGTTTGACCCAGAACTGGTCACACTGCCACTAATAGAAATTGTAGTGGATCCTGACTGTCTACTCCTTTTGGAGTCTCCAGATACAAATATCTTCTTTCTAGAAAAACCACTGCCATATGTATCTCCACTGAATCTCTTCTTACTGGCAGTCCACCGCTGCTGAGTAGCCATCAGATCATTCTCTATCAGATGAGCTCTCTCCACAAGCTCAGAGAAATCAGAAATATGAAATGGTACAAGGGGTTGCCTCAAACTATCTCGTAGTCCCCTAAGAAATCTATAGCACTTCTCTGCAGAAGTACTCACCAACTGTGGAGCATATCTGGCTAAAGTAGTAAACTCTACCTCGTACTACATAACTGTCCTGCTCCCCTGAACCAACCTCAGAAAAGTCTCTTATATTTGTTGTCTTGCATAAGGGGGTACAAACCAAGATCAAAATATCTCAGAAAATTCTTTCCAAGTAATCAAAGAGTTCAGTTTATCTTAAAATTTCTCCTCCTGCTGGCCCATCCACTAGCGCTCTGCCTCGCCATCCAATAGAAAAATTACTAATTGTACCTTTCTATCTGGAGGACATTGCATACCATCAAATGCCTTTTCCAACCTCTTCAACCAATCCTCTGCTGCTCTGGGCTCAACATTGCCCTCAAACCTCAGAGGCTTCATTCTCAAAAATATTTGTAGATGTCTATCTACATCTTTAGATCGAACAGTAGATACTCTATTCTGAGTCTCGCTCATCATCTGAGCAACCAAGATAGCAAATTGCAAAACTGTTTCTAAACCAACCACTGGGGTAGAACTATTCACAGGAGCTGCCTGACTAGCACTCTGCCCATCAGTCATATATGGGTCTGGAAGATCCATAATCACACAAAATATAACTATGCACACAAAAACAACATAATAAAAATTCAGACAAAGCAGAACTACCTCGATAGACTTACAGATCAATTTCTATAGCTCTATCTTACAATCCAAATTCCAAAACTATGCTCCGATACCACTCAAATTTGTCACGACCCAACCTGACCGAAACGAATCTTTTCGCATTGGGCCGCGATGGATTAATCCAGGATCTAGCTTTAGAATTTGCTTTCAGACTTTTTTCTAATAAAAAGACATACAAAAAATATAGAGTTGCTAAAACGTCCAAATATACATAAATTTATCTCAAATTTTCTTCTTTATTTCATCAAAATAATCATGTACATTACAGTGCATGACTACATACATAAAGAATGGAACAGAACAAAAAAATCATGACTGTACAAAAATCAAAAGTATAAAATACCTAATCTCAGATCAGACGCTGAACGGCCCAAGACCTCCTTCCCTTTCCCAGAATATGAAAACCACACAAATAACAAGAATGAGCTAACAGCTCAGCAAGACTACACCAGCCAATCAAAATCTCTAGAAACTCATATCCAAAATACATCAGAAAAGTAGCTGTACAGAATTCAGATAATCGTACATAGAAAATTATATAATCAGACAGGATATAGATACTTGATTAATATAATATTCAAATCACTAATACAGAAGAATTTATTTCGTATAACAGAATATTCAAATCAGATTTCAAATCAGAATTATCTTCAAATCAAAGAACAGATATAATTGTACAAATCATAAAGCACATTGTCAAAACAGATCAGATAACATATCACACATCAGATCAGATTCCCGGACCCTGATAGAATCTCAACGGATTCTGGCCCCTTATGTCTCCCTTCCCTAACACATACATAATCTCAATGGATTATGGCCCCTTATGCCTCTCTTGTGCTTACAGCACTAGAACATAGCAGAGATATAGAATTATCATATCAAAACTTATTTTCAGATTTTAGATTTCAGATTTCAAATTCTCGAACCTTGACAGAATCTCAAGGATTCTTGCCCCTTATAACTCCCTTGATAGCATACAAACACATCAAATCATCAAATTTAGAAATCAAAGTTTTTTAGAAAAATCATCAGCGGCATAACGGTAGTATACGAAAATTCCACAGAATTCATAATTTCAGAAATTTATCAAATTACCACAGATAGTAGAAAACATCATTTCAAGACTTTTTTTGTACTGAAGTAAATATTTTCAACATCCAGATAATTCATTATTCGATTAAAACTCCGTAGAATTCAAAACACCCAGTGAATATCTTCTAGAAAATACTCAAAACATGCAAAAATATCATCTCAGAAACATACCAAAAGTTACGCGGTAAAATATTTATCAGTATGAAATGAAACCAGATTTTTGCTAACGGAAATAAAATTCAGAATAGAAAAATCATCAAAATCCATATTTTTGAAAATTTATGAAGATGAAATGTGCCTTACCTTAAGTCGGTCAGCATTTCCAACTACAGCGATGGACGAAAATGGATCGAAGTTGCCCAAAATCCATTTTTCTTCCTTTTTCCTTCGTTTTTCTATCTCCTCAGATTTTTTCTCTCTCCAAAATGACCATTTGGATATATACAAATATGGATCGTACGGGACGATTCCTATTCGTCCCAGGATGATTTTCTCTCTGGACAAATTTTGTCCTAACAAATCTAAATTTTTTCATGGGACGAACCTCTCTTCCCCTAGGTTTTGAACTGATCGTCCCGGACGATCTCAACTTTGTCCGGATGAACCTGGAAGGAAAACCGGGTTTCACATGCATCTTTTTAACTGAAGTAGAGCCATGATAAAGAAACTTAGAACAAAGTTTATCAATAGATTTGCAACAATGCTTAGGTAAAATAGCCCCTCTAATCCAATATGTAATGGTATTGGAAATGGTAAACTTCAGAAATTGGTTCCTACCTGCAAAAGGCAAAAATTTTATTTTCCAACTAGCAAGTATAGTGGTAAGTTTACTCAATAGTGGTTGGAAGTGAGCAGTAGAAAAATTTTTGGTCGAGATGGGAAGGCCCAAATATCTGATAGTGTGGTTAGACATGGAAAAGCCAAGAAGGTTGGATATTTCATTAGCAATGCTAGTATTATTCAAAGATAAAGTAATAGAATTTTTAGCCTTAGTAATGCTCAATCTAGAAGAACAAGCAAATTCATCAAGGGTAACTTTGAGATTAGTAGCATTGTCTAACTTAGCCTTCCCAAACACCAATACATCATCTACATATAAAAGATGATTAGAATTTGTGGAAGCATAAGAGATGCCTTTAAATGTTCCATCATCAATAGAACAAGAAAGGAGTCCATGACAATAATAAAAAGTAACAGAGAAAGAGGGCATCCTTGAAGAAGACCAGATAAAGAGTTAAAAAATCCTTCCAAAGCACCGTTGATACCAATAGAAAATGGAACATCTATTATACATTCTTTTTTCCAAGAGATATATTTATCAGGAAAGCCCTTCACACATAGTCCATGGATGAGAAAATCATGGCAAATAGTGTCGAATGTCTTCATGATATCTAATTTGGCACAAAAAAACTTGTTACCATGTTTCAAATTAAATTCTCTCATAATTTTAGAAGCCAAGACAATATTATCAGTAGCTAATCTTTTACGAATGAAACCGGCTTGGGTTTTATGAATAATAAAGGGCAAAACCTCCTTAACCATATTATTAATGATCTTGGCAATGATCTTGTAAAAAACATTGCAAAGGAAAATTAGATGGTAATCCAAAATGTTAGAGGCATTTGAATGCTTAGGACTTAAGGAAATAGCAGTAGCCTTGGCACCTTTATCAAGGTGACCATTTGCAAAGTAGTGTTTGACATCATTGTATACATAAAGACCAATAACATTTCAAGAAAATTTGTAGAATTCAAAGGTGAAGCCGTCTGGGCCAGGAGAAGAAGAATTTGGGCCAGCAAAAATAATTTCCTTAATCACTTTTTTGGAGACCGGAGCTATGAGAGGATCAATAAGGTGAGCAGGGATGACTGAGCTGATAGGGATAAGATTGTTGGATGGGGTGGTTGGTTTTGGCGAGTTGTAGATATTGTTGAAATAAGAAATGGTGGCAGCAACAATGACTTTATGAGAGGAAAATACCCATCCGAAGTAGATAGCTACTTTATGTGATTAGAATTGCATTTAGATTTAATTCTAGCATGTAGAAAACCCAAGTCATCCTCCCCTAATGACAGCCACCTGGCTTTATCTCTTTGGACAATTCAAGAAGTCCAAGACAACTGTAAATGATGAAATTCTTTGCTGATATTTGTAAGATTAGCATTTAGCTCGGGGTCTAAGGGATTGAATTGAACTAAGTCAATCAAGCAAGATTGCATATTATTCAACTCATTCATGTTATCACATATAAAATAGGAAGTAGCCCAATTCCTCTTCCTAAGAAGAGATTTCAAAAGCCTTAGTTTAGCATAAAAGTTGGAAATATGACTACTCTCAAAACTATAAGAGAAAGCAGATATAACATCATCCCAATAACCTTCCATATTTATCCAAAATATCTTAAATTGGAATCTACAAAAGTTGGGCACTAGAGGATCCCCAACAAGAACTAGAAGAGAATGATCAGAGCATCCAGCAGGTTCCACTTTGTAGAAAGAAGTGGGAAAATTATATTACCAGAGTTGATTTACAAGCATCCTATTAATCTTAACATGAATAGGGTCTTGTGCTCATTGATTAAACTAAGTATAATATAATCTAGTAGAAATATGCTCAAAAGTGCCTGAGCAAGAGATCCAATTATTCATTTCTCCTAATCGGCTGAAATGAGTTGGGCTTCCCCCACATTTTTCTTTTACCTCCTTGAAGCAATTAAAGTTTCCCATTATAATCCAAAGGGAAGTGATATTCTCAGCTAAGGAGGAAAGATGACGCCAAAGCTAAAGTCTTTCTTCCAAAGAGTTTGCAGCATACACCACAGAGATTAAAAAACTAGTTGAATTAGCAGACTGAAAGTAGCCAAGAATTAATTGGGAAGAAAAGAAAGAAGGAGTGAAAGTGGGCTTAGAAGAGTTCCATTTAACCCAAATTCATCCGGGAGAGGAAGAATTAACATTATTACAGGTCAACTCATTGGGCAAAAGCTGATGGGTATGGTTGAACCAAGGGTCAGAGAAGTTTTGAGGGGATAATTTAGCTTCAAGAATAGATAACAGGTCGATACAATAAGCAGAGATAAAATTTTTGCAAGCTAAAACCTTTTCAGGGTTGTTAAAACCCTTAATAATCTAGAAACCAATGTGGGAAAGGATCATTTTGACTTGGAGGTATGCGCTTTTTTGGCACCTTTGGCTCTAGATGACTTATGATTGTTATACTTGAAGATAAGTGTTTGATCTGGAGGATCCTCAGAATTTCTTTGATCATTGATAAAAGAAGAATCTAGCGAGCTGCTCAAATCGGGGGGTCGTGGTTGAAATATAGCAAATTTGTTCGGAGAACTGGTGGAATTGGGATGTTTCCAGGTCCAAACAGATGTAGAATTTGTAGGAATTGGGGAATGTGTAGCTTTAGCAATTGAATTTGCTAGAAGCTTTTCCATGATAGGACTAGAGCTAGCAGGGGCTGTACAAAACATGAAAGAGGGAGTGCATCAGATGAGGAGTGATCTTCAGAAGGTGAATTAGGATTAGGAATGATTTCTTTTTGGTAAGAGAAAATAGGTGGATTTGTGGGAGGTGGAGGAATGGAGGGTGAAGGGGTGAGTTCAGTACTGACAGTAGTATCTGTAAGTTGACTATTAGTAGATACTAGGGGAATGTCATTGGATTGAGGAGTGGATAAAATAGACAGCACTTTAGATGGCAAGGTGGGGGGGGGGGGGGGGGGGGGGGGGGGGGATAGGGGTCTAAACGAGCGAACTTGACTGGAACTTCTACGCGGGTATTATGATGAACATGAGGTTTAGGCTATGGGTTTTTGTGATAGAGGGGAGACGGGTGAACCAGTGAGCCACATCTGGTATATGGAATAGGCTTCCAATCATAAATTACTTTGAGGGAGAAGTCATCACCATCCAAGGAGAAGGGGATCTCATCTGGAAGGGGGGAGGAGTTAGAAACCATAACATAAACCCACATATGTATAAGTCAAGTTTTCCTTGTTGTTAGAGCATTAACGGCAAGCATGTACTTCATAAAATTAGCAATCTTTGAAATACCAAGCAGATTCCTAACTCCAAATGGGAGGTCCATGATTTTTATCCAGATGGGGATGGAAGTAACCTCATCCCTTTTTCATTTGAATTTTGGGGTCCATTTCTGTAATATGAAGGGTCTAGTAAAGAAAAACCATAGACCTTCTGTCCATGCAACATCAAAGTCTTCTAGAGAGAAAAACTTAAATTTGAAAAAAACCATCATTGAGAGAAAGAAGATTGACCGAACCTTTAGGAAACCAAGATTTTTTGATGATATTTTGCAAACTCAGGTACGTTGGTCTAAACCCAACCGACTAACCAACCAATGACAAGTTCCAGTCTGGGACTCCAAGAGCTAGATCCTCTGTAGAGAAAGGAACCTAGGGAGGAGGGGGAATAAATGAAATGGAGAACTCATTAGCAATCGTATATTTGTTGGTGAGGTTAGAGATGAAGTTTAGATTGGAGGGGGAAATGAGAACTGGAGCAGCAGTTCTGAGAAGAGTGGGAATATCAGATAGATAAGAGGAGGAGGAAGAAGCCTTGATGAAGGAGGTGGGGAAGGGGGAGCCCCTCCTGGGCTAGGTAGCGGTGGGAGAGAAAGCTTAAGGGAAGGAGCACCAAACCCTAGTAGAGCTCACACCAAAAAACCCTGCGGGGTACTGCACCTCAAGATTCAATATATTGGAATTTTTTTTAAATGTACAAGTTAACAAACTGTTCAATAATTTGAAGAATTTGGATAAAAACATATGGCATCTTTTATTAGTTTCATTAATGTTTGAATTATGATAAAATATAAGTAATATTAGACCAATCACTATACCATTAGTATTTTTTGAAAATATATAAATAATACATTCATTAGATAATATTTTAAGAAAATTCTAAGTTGAGTTTATCGAGCTCAAGCAGAACTTGGAGCACATTGCATAATCAAGCACAAGTTTGATCCAACAAAAACTCAGCACGATTAATCACAAGTCAGCCTGAATGCCTGACATAAAGACAGATAACAATGTGAGATGTCATGCATGAATACGGGATCATAACTCGAGAGTTCTCGGACTCAGGCGCTAAGGCAGGATCGCAGCCTAGGCACGATAGAGTGAAAACTAGCCACTCGACGAGCTCATTTTAATGACCTGAGCTGAGTTCAAGCTCTCCTTTTGTGCTCGATGTGAGTTAAAGCTCCAGTTCGAGCTAGAGATTTTATCTATAAATTGGGCTTGAGTTATGCCTTACTCGAGCTTGACTCGACTCATTTGCACATGTGCATTATACTAATAAAATTTATTTAAACTTTCATTATCATAAAATAATAAAATAGTTATAATTAAAAGCAATTTAAAATTTAGAAGCTTAAATTTTAGATATTTAAATAAGAATTTTATTAACATTATAAAATTTGTTGTAGTTGAAAAGAAAAAGTAAATATTAAAATATCTTAATTTTAAACTATTAGGATAGCCTAATAAAAAATATATTAAAATATAAAATCATTAACTTAAAAAAATAAACTTTGCTCAACATTTGTTCCATTAAGTTTAGAAAATAATTTCTAGTTATTGATTTGTTGGAATAAAGAAAAGCAATACTTTTTCACTTGGGAGGGTGGCTAAATAATGATGTTGTAAATAATAATTATAGTGAGTTATGGGCTTGAGTTTAATGTGATGCTGAAATAACATTGTTGTGTCCTAGAATGTTAGCGACAGTAGAGAAATACATAGTTTAATGTCTTGACTTTGTATGAAGAACCAACATGCATACGAATAAAAAGAGATGGTGTAGTATTTATAAGAGATGCCAAAAATTTTACATTGAAAATCCTAAAAAGGAAAAAAACCATGGGGCCTAGCCTAGTTTGAATGAATCCACTAGTATTTGCTATTGATTACAAATGAGACCCCTTCATTTGAGGGAATACATTGTCATGATGTAACAAATATAAATCATATATAATACATTACCTGGTGGAGATGGGAAGAATCAAAATTGATTTGTTTGTTTAGTCGACAGGACCATAGTCAGAAATACCATAATCTAGTGATGGTGGTCAGAGGGACCTAGTCGGTGGGCGATAGTGGTAAGAAAAAACATTGTATGGAGATAGATGAAAGTATGTCGTTAGGTAGAAGTCTGAAAATGGGTAAACATTTGGTAACATGCGAAAGTTTGACGTCAGGTAGAAATCCAGTGACGCATAGAAGTTCGACGTCAGGTGGAAGTTTGACGAAAGTCCAGTGAGGGGTAGAAGTTCGACGATGGGTAGAAGTCCAAAATCAGGTAGAAATCTATCGACAAATGAAAGTTTGATGTCAAGTAGAAATTCAGTGATAGACAGAAATCTTATGTAGGGTAGAAGTTCGATGAAAGTCTTGCGATGGGTGGAAGTCCAACGGTGGTCAAGGAGGAGTCTGGTGACAGTGGAACTCTTTCTTTTCTTCTTCCTTGGCCCCTTTCTCCTCTCCCCCCCCCCCCCCCCCCCCCCCCCCCCCCCCCCCCCCCCCCCCCCCCCCCCCCCCCCCCCCCCCCCCCCCCCCCCCCCCCAAAATGAATAATGAGGGGTCTATTATAATTTTATGAGAGTGGCATGACCAATAAATAGGAAGAACATCAAGGCTTAATTGGGAGTGGTTTGAATCGATGACCAATATTGAATCCCTTGATCGTGGATCATTTACTAGACATTTGAATGTCTTAATTATATCATAATTTACTGATCTTGAGCTCGTTGGACTTATCTCGTCAAGTTTTTTAATATGACTATAAGTACATCATGTTTGGTAATCCAAATTATGTATTGAACCTTCCAATTGAGCTTTGTGTCATTAATTTGGACTTATTTGAGCTCGGATTAAGTCGAATTTGGTGCCATTGGGTTTGTATTTCTGAGACATTAAATTCAACTATAAGTTTACTAAAATAAATGTTCATTTGGTATCTTATTTAATTTTTGAAGTTTCCATTCTTGATTTTTCTTCAAGAATCATGCTTGATTAACATAATTTTTTGATAATATACTAGTTGCCCCTTTTTTTTACGTCAAAGCCTAGAGAGTCAAAAAATATATATCACAATATTTCATTTAGTCAAATCACAAAAATATGTCTTCCAAAAACTTAAAATTGCTCAAATTTTATCATGGAAGCTTTGTTGGGCACCAAAAGTGCAAAAATTGAGTCCAGAACATCAAAAAATTATTCTAGGGACTCTAAAAAGTTTTTATTTGGACTATCCTTGCTCTTTTTTTGAAAGATGCAAGTAGCAATTGGCATTAAAATGAAAGCTATTACAATCTACTAGAGAAAAGCATCACATTCCTTCTTCAGTAAAGAACAAAAAGAAGATGGAATGTTAGGAAAATCTAAACTATCCTAAAGGAAATTACTACTCAAAGCAAATGTGGTAGACCAATCCGACACGTTATTAAAACTTCTAGGAATAGAACGAAATAAAAATTATTAAAGCTATGTAAAAACAATAAGTCATTATTCCATAAGCTCTCATTCTTTCAATTGGAATCCTTCATCGAGTCGCAAATGAATTTGATAATATTTACATTATCTCCTTCCACAACCACACATTTATATTCAAAAAGCCAATCTTGAAGGATTTCTCTAATGAAAAGGATCAATTGCATTTCCAATTGCGCTATATCCCAATGATTCAACTATTTTCAAAAAGCAAATAAAAGTCTCCCTTTGTCATCTCGGATCACTCCTCCAATCCCTCCAAGATTTAAATTATGCAAGGAAGCATCTATATTTATCTTAATCCATCCTAGCGGTCGGAGATTCCAAAAATTAACAAACTTCTGATGGAGGCTAACATCCCAGTCTTCTAGTATTGAATTAGCACGAGGTTGCATAGTTATAAATAAAACATTTGCTGCAGTTACAGAAACTGAAGCTGCCTTCTCTCCATGCTTTACCACATTCCTATTCTTTTAGGAAAAGAATACCACAGTCATATACAAACGCACCATGCTTGGGTTATTGATAGATAACCTTCTAAGTTCCATAATGCCTTCCTCCAATGATTGAAAAACTAGAACATTAAAACCCCAATCTCTAAATTTCATAATTATCTCCACAAGAAACTTGCACCTGAGATATGTTCACAATACCATCACAACCTCTAGCACACGATATATCTTCGCCAATTTTTCTATAATGCAAATATTCATTCATAGGTATTGCATCTTTACTTAGCCTCCACTAAAAATAATAGATTTTAGGCTTTATTTTAAGATTTAAAAGCCACTCCAATAATTCAACATTATCTTCTACCGAAGCTTGTTTCACCCTAGCAAGAGAAGCCATAAATGAATAAACTTACCCGAATATTGGTGTATTAATTCAACATAGTCTTCCTCCTTATTAGAGCCAATAGGAACCTTCATAATCAAGGAAGCCAAGACTTCATTGAAGTATTTTGAATTTCTGCAGTACTCCACCTCCCTTCAGCATTAAGAAGGTTACACACTTTCAACCCATACAAAGCCACATGATCCACAAATGTAGGCCATTTATTCAATTCTCTATCCATTATTTAGATATCATCAAGAATGCTAATATTCTTACCATCAACAACCTTCCATATTATGATTGGCTTCATACAAGATGCACCATTAAGAATAATTTTCCATCGGTGAAGCTCCTGTTTTGGTATGATCATACCATAGCTCCCTATTGTATTTAATAGCAAGATTACAATTAAGAATATTGGAATTATCATGAACAAAATTCAAAGCCAGCCTAGCTCTGAAATCTCCAACTTTGTTAAGGATTGATTGGATTTCTACACCTCCTATTAGTTTCGGTTTACAGAGCTCAACCCATGCCACATAGTGTAAACCATTCTTTCCTTTCTTCTTATGCCATATAAACTTTCTACAAAACATTTCAAGCATCATTAACACACCTTTAGGAACCAAAGAATGTGTTGCAATGAATATCAGAAGTGATAAGATGGAAGAATTGATTAGCTAAATTATCCCAGCTAGTGAAAGACATTTGCTCCCCCAAATATTGATTTTTTTAAAAGCATGATCCAGAATTTCACTGAAATCCACTGACTTCAATCCTCTCAAAGCAATCTTCATTCTCAAATACTTAAACTCCTTGACTTGTCTGAAGCCCAACATTTTTGAAATACGCCTTCTCAAAGCTATATCCACTGATTTTCTAAAAACAACAAAGGACTTTTACAATTAACAGCTTGTCCAGTCCGTCCATAATATTCTTGAACAATCTCCTTCATATTATCCACCACTTTGATATAAGCATTAGAAAAACGGAGGACATCATTAGCATATAATAAATAAGAAATTTTTTCTGCTTGAGGCACAATCTTCACACCCAACTCCACACCTTTCTTAAGAATTGTATTAGAAAAAAATCTAAGAACACATAATAAATAAAAATGGGGATAGCGGGCAACCCTGTCTAAAATCGCTCTCAGCATTAATCCAGTTGAACATTCTTTCATTAACAAGGATAGAAAACCTTGCCTTAACCACACATTCAATGATCAACTTTGCAAATCTGCTAGGGAACCCAAACAATTCCAATGTTTTAATAAAAGCAGGCCATCCTGTGCTATCATATGCTTGCTCTATGTCTATCTTAACTTCCATAAGTCCCTTTCTAGATATGGAAAACCTGAATTTATCAAAGATTTCTTGTGCTAACAAACAATGGTTTGACATGGATCTTCCAGGAATAAATACTACCTGGTCTTCAGAAATTATTTTAGGAAGAACCCATTTTAATCTATTCAATAGCATTCTAGCATAAATCTTATAAACAGTTTGACACAAACGGATAGGCCTGAATTGGGATGGATTCAAAGGATTTTTGACTTTGGGAATCAAAACAATGAGAGTATCCTTCCACCTTGGATTCATACAAACCAATTTGAAAAAACTCTCTATTTCTCTCCAAGTGTCATCTTTAATAATTTCCCAATAGAATTTAAAAAAGAAGCTGTCATACCATCAATACTAGGCGATTTGTTTCTAGCCAATTGCTAAACTGCTTCATAACACTCTGAATAAGTAAATTCATCTTTAATCTTGTCACATTCCTCACTATTAATTTGTTGTTCTGGAGTAGGATTAGGCCAACCCGAAAGACTACAGTTCCTTGCTTTCCACTTTCTTTTGAAAAACTGAAAAAAAAACTGATTCAATGCCTTTTTGGTCCTCCACAAACTGCATATTCTCATCATTAATCTGCTTAATTAAGTTGTTGTTTCTCTTTGTTGAAGCAAATTTATGGAGGAAATTAGAGTTTGAATCCATCTCATCTTCCTACTTCACCTTAGCCCTTTGATTCCACCAAGTAGCAAGGTGGCATAAAGTCACATTAAAATCTTTCACCTTGTGTTTAATTTTCATATTTGAATATGTTGTGACATTCAAATTATCAGGCTGAATAATATTGTTTCCATTGCATTATGGCATTGGATTGAAGGTTGCCCTGCAATTCTCAACCACAGGTATAACATCATTACCTGTAACAATACCCTCCTTATTTGGCATAACAACATATGTTGCTGGCACACCATCATATGGAACCAAGAACTCTTCTTCAACCAATTCCCCTTCCTACTTTCTTTCATTGAACAAATGTATATCTTTAATTTCTGCATTCGGTTCTCCACCATGCTTATCCATCCAATTAAATATATGAATATCCTCAATATCCTCTTGCTGTGATGCTAGGATATTAAACTGATTTGAACTCAATCTAGGATCGATATGCATGGATCCACCATTAGCTACCTTCTTTATCAAGTCCCCTCCAACAACTGGAACCTGTATATTGTTGTGTTTTCCATGATTAGCCTCACCAACTTATGCCCAGGTAGATTTATTACTCATAAAACCTCCAGCTTTCTTATTATCTATCTTAATCATCTTTTTATTAATAACCATGGTCTTCTTTCTATTTTTTAAATTAACATGCATCCAAGGCCCACACTCCATAAGATTAGATTTCTCATTACTGCTTTGCTTAATAGGCTTGTCTGGGCACTCATCTGATGTATGGCCAATCATGCCATGCTTGAAGCAAAAGGAAGAAACTTTTTCATGTTCAACTTTCTGAAAAAAATTTCCATTTAATCCTTCTATCCAAACACCATTTGTTAACTTAGAATCCAAGTTCACCCGAACACATATTCTTGCAAATTCCCTTCTCCCCCATCTAAACATATTACCATCAAGAAACATAGGATCACCTACTTTTCAAGCAATTCTTGCAATATTTGTTTCATCCCAACAAAAAAGTGGAAGCACTGGCAATCAGATCCAAATAGGAGAAGATAAGCCTTTTAATGATTTTTGAGAAAATTCAGGTGTCCATTTGTCCATGCCTACAATGTGACCACCTACATACCACGGATCACCACTAAAGATTTCTTCAAAAGCCTCATTAGAATATAAAGAACATAAAATCCAATCTAATCCAAGGGAAGTTTAGTGAAATCCACCAAATTTGTTCCATTATCGCCTCAATTCAATGCAACAAACAAAATATGGTATATTCTTCCCAAACACTTTAACAACCAAAGACTTTTTTAGAACCTCCGTATTTTTTTCCAATTTACTTCCATCAAGCTTAACAGTGTGCTAATTCTGAAAATTTAGATCAACTGAATTGATCTTGATATGCTGCGTCTTCTTCCACGCATTCTCCAACTGACTTTTCATCCCAGCTTCAAAACCAGATGAAGTTACCATATTTCTTTCTATCTCATTTAGACCTCCACCACCATCCTTATTAATAAGAGGATTACAAAATTCCTTCAGTACTTTCTCCTGGACAATTATTAGCTTTTGATTTACCACCTGAAGCCCACTATTCAAAATACAACCATCCTTCAACACAGAACCATCAAGCATGTTTTCATTAACTGGTGAATCTCTGTGCTCGCAGGCATGTAGCTTGTCTTCAGAATCATGAATGTCATTATTACCTTTATTCGAGAGATTCGCATTTATCCCTGACCTGAGGCAAGAGATTTCATTTGAATGTCCAAATTTGTTAACAAATATTTTCATGTTTGAAGAAGAATCTTCGTGATCATAAGATTTCAACGGCGATACCACAGTAAACTTGAAATTCCGAGGAGTAATACATTTAGGTGTAATCGCAATACCTTTACCCTTACCTTTTATTAATTCAACTTTCTTCAGATGAGACTCACTAACCACCTTAATAATCAAAGGGGATGCAAACTTCTTCATGCGCGATTCAGCATCATCCAGACCCAGACTTCCACGGCGACAATCTTCTCTAACTCGATTAACTCTTCTAGGAGGTTGGCGCTGATGGATGCTTGCGGCCTTCAGCCACCATCTTGACTACCAGTCCTTGGAAAGAAGGCTGAAAAATTGTGAAAGGAAAATTTAAAATACTGAACACCTTCTCTCTCTAATAAGGAAAAAATATATAAAAAATAAATAAAATAAATAATAAAAATATAAAAAATAATAAAAATAATAAAAAATAAAGAATTTTTATTCAGACAATGCTAAAAACTACATAAACAAACCTTATACTATTAATTTTAGAGTGAAGGTATCTTCCACGAATCCTCTTGCATTTAAACTTCATCTGCTTGCTTTAGCGCGGATGAAGGAAAATTGTTTTATTTAGTGATCACATTTCCTCTTTTTTTAGGATCTGGACTTTGACTTAATCAAATTTTGTATTAAATCTTAAAAGAAAATCATATACTCTATCTTTTTCAATATAGTTCTTTTTTCAGCAACTTTTGAATATCAAGTTTGTGTGTATCTACAGTAATCAAGTTCTTTCCATAGATTTTATAGAAGGATGGCATATTTCATCATGGTCTTATTTCCTTATTTTTTGCTCCCTAATTTGAATTTTATTTCAATGAGTTGAGTAGCATCCCAAACTTTTGAGAAAGTTTTTTTGGTGGTATCCCATATATCCTTTATAGTGGAGAGGACCCTAAATGTATCACTTATTTTTGGAGTCATGGAATTCCATAACCATGATATAATTAGGGAGTCTACTTCATCCCATGCCTCTAAATTATGATCTTCTTCTTCTTGTCATCCTCTAAGGAGATGGTATGTTCTTACTATTCTAGAAAATCCACCAAGTATGTATTTCCTATTCAAGGTTGTATGTCAGAGCATTGCTTTGATGACATTAACCTATGTGGAAGTGGATGAGAGAATCAACCAATGATGTATGACCTTTTTGAAAGTTCATCAAGGATGTTAAGCCCTTATGAACTAGTCCTCATGCTAACCAAGAGAGGGTGAATTGGATATTTAAAACTTCTTTAACTAAAAAATATATCTTTTAAAATCTTATAGCAAAAATGAATTAAATTAATAATAAAAAGATTAATTAGAGATTTCACCTAAGCAGTTAATCATAGTAAAAATAAAGTGTGGAAAATAATTAGAAAGAACACACCAAATTTATAATGGTTCAGTCAAAACTTAACCAACATCCACACCCTGGAGGCACACTACGAGTATTGCATTAAACCTTTAGTGACTCTCTTTTAGCCCCCATAGCTAGGAGGAGAAGCTCTTACAAAATCACTTTCATCTTCCCCGATGTGGCAGAGTAGCCGGATCCTTAAGATGAACCTTTAATCCGATGGTACTAAGGTGCAAGCTTGCTGGTTGCAACCGTGTGAAACGCCCACCATTGATCTTCTCCCTCTCTCAAACTCCACCCTTTCCTCTCTCCCTTTCAAGTTCTCTCTTTATGTTTTCTCCAAAAAATGAAGCTTTAATGGCTGCAAAAGACACTTACCAAGTGCCTTGACAAAGCTTAAATAGAGGGCTTTGAAAACCCTAAAAATTAATCTTGGTGGTAAAAATCGTCCAAGACGATCACAAGATCATCCCGTATGATGTGCCTAAAAAAAGGGTATCTAAAAACCCTAAAACTCAATTCCATCACAACATATCATCCAAGATGATCCTAGGATCATCCCGCATGATGTGCTTAAAAAGAGGGCTTAAAAAAATGCTAAAAACTCAATTTCAGAGCCACAAATCATCCTGGAAGATTGCTGGATCATCTAGTATGATGTGTAGAATTTGACTTGATAGTATCGAACGATATTAGGATAGTCCAGGATGATCAGTAAAAATTTTTGCAGATCATCCTGGATGATATTTGTGGATCATCCTGGATAATTAGAAGAAAAAATATGGCATTTTGTCTTGCATGATTTAGGAAAATACAGTATGTCGGCAAACATCATCTTATAAAATATATATATCATCCAGGACAATCTTATTGAAAAATTTAACCATAATTAATCCCCTAATCACATGATCAATTTAGGCATAATTTGTATTGATCATTCAGGATGATCGAGATTGTCCAGGATGATTAAAACAAAAAATGAATCTTAAAATCTTGCCTAAATTATTATTGGCTATTATTTTTCAAGATCATAAAGGATCATCCTAGATGATCCAAAATCATCCAGTACGATTAGTTCAAAACATGAACTTCTTATTTTGATTAGATCTCACTCTCCTGAGTGTATGTGTGCATGGTCACCAAGAAAGCATACTCCCTTATAGGACTTGACTAAAAAAATCAAAATTACATCAATGAATATTACAGACCCTTTATAGCATAACATTATTCAACCCAATCTTGAGCTCTGATTCTTTGTTTAACTTTGCATGGTATTCCTGAAATGTTAGTATACACACAAATAAATATAGAATGAAAAATACTATGAGATTTAAAGATGTTTTCTATCATCAAAAACATAAAACTCTTGAGCTCAAGTCGTAACACTTTTCAAGATTATATGTCAGAGTACTGCTCTATGCTGTTAACCTATATAAAAGAGGTTGAGAGAATCCACCAAGGATGTATGACCTTTCTAAGGTTATATGTTAGAGCATTAGTCGATGATATTAACCTTTATGAAATAGGTTGAGAGAATACAGTAAAGATGTAAGACCTATTTGAGGTTGTATATTAGAACACTGCTCGATGATGTTAACCTAAATAGAAGAGTTCGAGAGAAACCAATAAGGATGTATGATATATCTGAGGTTATATGTCATAGCATTGCTTTATGATATTAACCTATGTAGAAGAGTTTGGTAGAATACACCAAGGATGTTTGAACTATCCAAGGTTGTATGTCAGAACATCGCTTGATGATGTTAACCTATATAGAAGAGGTTATGAGAATCCATTAAAGATGTATGACCTATCCAAGGTTATATGTCAGAGCACTACTTGATTATATTAACATATATGGAAGAGGTCGAGAGAACCCACAAAGGATGTATGACTTATTTGAGGTTGTATGTCAGAGTATCTCTTGATGATGTTAACCTATGTGGAAGAGGTCAAGAGAATTCACCAAGAATATATGAGTTATTTAAGGTTATATGTCAAAGTTTTGCTCGATTATGTTAAACTATGTGAAAGAGGTCAAATCAAACCCCATGGGATTGATTTTACCTTGATTGGGAGGGGAGAATATTGTGTGTGTCCTAAATTAAAGGTGAAGAAATATCTATCTTTAGATAGTTACTATCATTTTAAGTTCTAGATTAAGACCTTGCCCAAGGAGTAGAAGTCTAGCTATGGATAGTATAAAGCTAAAAATTTAATGGAAACCTCTTTGGAATGGCTAGAAGATTTATGATCCCAATATATTTTCGAGGATATTGGAAGATTTGGAGGAATATTCTTGACCATGGCTATAATCAAGGCTACCCCAAGTTTAAATTTTATCCTGATGAAATTGTTGCAATAATATTTGATGCTAAAATATTTTCATGAATGATCTTTTGAGGTTGGAGCAAAAAATGCCCAACAATCATAAACCACATTCCCACAGATGGTGTAAAACTATTGCTCCATGGAATATTCTTAATAATCGAGAAGCATATAGTTTAATGTCTTAACTTTGTACAAAGATCCAACACACAGACTAATATAAAGAAAGGATGCAATATTTATAAGAAACACCAAATTTTTTTGTAGGAAACCCTAAAAAGGGAAAAAACCATGGAGCCTAGCCAGTTTAAATTAATTCAATTGTATTTGTAGTTAATTACAAATGAGCCCTTACATTAGAGGGAAGGAATTGGCTTGATGTAATAGATATACATTATATAGAATACATTACATGGTTGAAATTAGAAGAATCAGTATTAATATGTTTGTTTAGTAGGCATGACCATAATTGGTAGGCAATGGAGCCAAAAAGACCATAGTCTGGTGATGGTTGTCGGGGGGACCTAGTCAGTGGGAGATAATGGTCAGAAAAGAATATTGTATGGTGATGAAAGGAAGTATTGTGTTGGGTATAAGTCTAATGAAAGTCTAGAAATGGGCAGAAGTCTGACAATAGATAAATGTCTAATGTCAGGTATAAATTTGGTGATGTGTGGAAGTCCAGTGTCAGGTGGAAGTCATACTAAAATCTAATAACAAACAGAAGTCTAGCTATGGGGAGAAGTCTTGCAATGAACTCATTTGAGCTCAGATCAAATTTTGTATCATTGGGTTCCTATTTTTGTGACGTTTAGTTCGTCTCTAAGTTTGCTGAAATCAAAGTTCATATGGTCTCAAATTTAATTTTTGTAGTTTCCAATCTTGATTTTACTTTAAGATTTGAGGCCGATCAATACAATTTTTTAATGATATATCATACATGATTGGAGAGCATTAGATTGAGATCATGCTAATTTTATACAGTCATGAGGTAAAGGATGCAACGATGAGGTCGCTTGGAGTCGAGTAAGACAAATAGGACATTGAGGACTACTAATTTCCATTGGATTGTGTTAGGGATAGCTAGTTCAAAGGCAATTAGAGGAATGCAGTTAATAATAATTTGTGGCGGGGATAGGGATTACAAGGAAAATGTTCTTTATAAAAAAGAACATCAAATATACAAAATCTTTTTTAGTAGTGACCATTATTTATTTCATAAGGAGGATGGAGTTGTGGTTGAACTAGATTATGAAAATAAAAAAGCTAATATTTACTGGTTTAGAAACTCATTGGTGATTAAGGTTTTTTATAATGCCATACCTTTTTTGTTATCAATTTTGAATTAATAAAATAAAGGAGTAAATTTGGTTTGTTTAATATAATAAATTTAGAAATGGAATGGATGCTTTGTTCATTTCTTTCAGCCAAAGCTAAGGAATTTGTTTTTTAGTGGAGGACCATGGTATGTAAGAGGTTATATTATTGATATGGAAAATTGGAATCCCTATTGAAGAATTTATTTTCTCTTCTTTGGATCCTTTTTCCTAACCTTCCTTAATTTTATTGGGATTAAATTAACATTGTTTATTTTGCTTGAATGTCTGGGATTCCTAAGTTCTTAGATGAAAATATGTTTAATTGGGGAAGAAGAGAATTTGTTAGAGCATGTGTTTGGACTAGTCTTGACACTCAACTTCCTCCTGGTGTTTGGGTTGAAGGATTATAAGGAAGATTTTTTAAAAAGTTTGAATATGTAAAGATTTCAACATTCTGTTACAACTGTGGAAGAACTTGTCATACTAAAATTATTTATATTCTAAATTCCAGAGATATGAACAAGATTTCTTCCTTAGGTATTTCAAAAAATAAAGAAGAAAGTAATGAGGATATGGGGAAAGTTTGGAAAATTGCGATGCAGAGAATAACAATGAGAATTATGGTCAATGGATTCATGTGAATTATGGAAGAAAAACTTTTTAAATCATTCAAAAGATTTTCTTCTAATGATGGCCTGAAAAGTTCTTTCAAAAATAAATTTTTTTATTTTAAGAATTAAAATTTATAAGAGAAATTGTTGAATATTGATCTTCCTGTTGATGTTAGTCCTATTGCTAAAGTTGGAAGACCAATTTAAATATTTATTGGTGATGATTCTTTAAAATCATGTGAAATAAGATCTATTGCAGTTTTACCTTCTGTTGAAATTTTGATGCTGTAAAATTCTTTATTATTGACATATTAAAATATGAAGTTCTTAATACTTATGCTATAAATCGTGATGCTAATAAATCATTTTCTAATAAATATATAGTAGTTGAAACATTAAATTTTGATGCTATTGATATTGTGAAATCTATTGAAGAAAGTAAATTTGGTTATGTCGGTATAGTAAATTTTGGTGCAAAAGGTCTAAATAAAGTAGTGGTTGTTTGAAAATATGTATAATCAAAGAAGTTTGAAATGTTGAAGAATACCAAGAAAGATGTAGTAATTGCTTCTGAAATTGAAAATGTGAATATTAATGAAGAGGTTGTAGATAAAGTTAAATAAAAAACTCTTAGTGTTGTTAAAAGTGGAATCATTTATTCTAGTGAAGATGTTTATATTGAGTAAACAAAAGTAATGAAGGTGCTTTAATCTCCTAATTTGTCATCATCTTGTAATATCAATAAAGTAAATGATGTTAGTTTTAATAATGATGAAGTTATTGAAGGATTGCCTCATGTTTCTATGTTTTTACAAAAGAATAAACATAGAGAAGAATTGAAAATGCTTAGTACTATAAATGAATACCATAGGAGTAGATGAGGAGATGTTGTTAACGAAAGGGCAGGGGACTTGTCCCCATTTGGTTCTTAGTGTCTTCAATATTATTTTGGAATTGTAGGGGAGCTAAGAAAATAGAGGTTTTCCTTTATTTATGAAGTTTGGTTATTGAAAATAGTGTTTTTTCAATTGGGTTAATGGAAACTAAACTAGACTCCATGTATACTAATAAAGTACAAAGAATTATTGGAAATGATTTGGTTTTCATTCATTTTGTGGCTAGAGGAACTTCATGGTGTATTCTTGATTTATGGAGAAGGGAAATTTCCTCCTTTTCTATTTTAAATTCATCTAATCAATGCCTGATTACTAATTAAAAGTCTCATAATGGAATTATATGGACTATTTCTATAGTCTATGGTACGAAGGATCTTCATGAAAGAAGAAATATGTGGAAAATGATTGAAGAACACACTATTATTAACAATCCTTTCATTTATGGGAGCTATCATTATCTGTATTTTATCCAAGTTATAAAAGAAAGGTTGAAAAAGAATTATTGTTTCTCAAGATTCTCAAGAGATGATGGGATTCTTATCAAATATTGATTTTCATGATATTAGTACTATTGATCCTACATATACATGGTGCATTAATAAAGAAGGTTGCTAGAATATGGGAGAGATCAAACATTTTTTTTTTTAAACTCCAAATCTTTATTAAGTATTCCTATTGTTGTTATTAGACATTTACCTAAAGTTTCCTCAAATCATTGTATTATTCTACTTATTTTAAATAATTTGATCTGTTTCAATAAAAAAATCATGAGATTTGAGAATGTGTCATACTCTTCTGAAGCATCAAGGGGTTTTGTTAAAAAACCATGGAATAAACAAGATTTTGGTCATTCAGCTGAGAATATTAAAATGAAAGTCAAAAGTTATCTTAGGAATTTATTTTTTTGGAGTAAAGACAAACTAGAAGGGCTGATCAATGTTAAAGATTTGTTGCAAAAGGGAATTCAGTTATTACAAGAAGAGGAAAGTTGTTTGGAAGGCCTTAATCCAAACAAACTTTTGGAACATAGGAAAAAAGTTTCTGAGTTAAATGTTACTCTTACAAGACTTGCTACATGGTGCAAACAACATGCAAAGCCTCAATGGGTTGATGAATTTGATCAAAATTCAAAGTTTTTCATGCTTATGCAAATGCTAGAAGAAATAGTAATTTGATTAATAAAATTTCTCTTACAAATGGGGAAATGGAGATAGATCTTGATGCTATTTATTCCGCTTTTGAGAAGTTTTATCTAAAAAAATGGGAAAAAAGACAATGCAATCTTATTGATTGGCCATTTTTTAATTCCAAAAATCTGTTGAATATGAAGAAATGATGCATTTGTTGGTAGCATATTTTAATAAAGAGGAACTTTTTTCAACAATTATAGGATGGAAAATAATAAATCTGGGTAAATGCTTATTTCTTTAATTCCATTTCAAATATTGTAAAGAATGATTATTGGAATGGTGTAGGAAATTTCTTTTCTTTGGGATTATGCCTAATTAATGGAAGGAAATGTTGGTTATTTTGATTCCTAAGGTTTCTAATGCTACAGAATTAAATAAGTTCAGACCTATCAACCTATGTTAATCTATCTAAAAAATTGATTTTGGTATGATATTAAAATAATTGAAGAATTGTCTTCCTTTGGTTATTTCTTAATTTTAAGGAGTTTTTGTACTAGGCAAAACTATTTCTGATAATTATTTGTTGTCTCAAGAGATATTGAATAAACTTAGATTATCAAAAGAAAAACATGGATTTATGGTAGTAAAATTAGTTATGGAGTAAGTTTATGATAGTTTGTGATGAGATACTTTACAACATATTTTAAAAGTTATGGGCTTTCCAGTGAAATTTATAATTTTGGTCAATATATGTATAAGCCATTAGAAGTTTTCATTAATTATTAATGGTAGAAAATATGATTGAATAAAAGCTAAATGTGTTTTTCATCAATTATTTTGTGCTTAGAATTACTTTCTAAAGCATTCATTCAAAAACGAGTGAGCTTCGTCTTAAGTTACCACCAAATTTAGAAAAAAAAAAAATCTCACATCTATTGTATGTTGTTGAGGTATTAATTATTTTAGAAGCATTAATCTTTAATGCAAATTTATTAATAAAATGTTTAATAACTATTGCTGTTGGATGGGATAGAAGATAAATCAAGCTAAATCTATGATTTTGTTTTGAAATATTGTTCCTAGAAGAAGAAAAAAATGATATGTTCTATTTTTGGATTTTAGTCATTGAAAAAAATTAATTATTTAAATCCAAAAGTGGATTTAAAAAGAATGAATGTTGTTGATTATCAAAAGGTATTGGAAAAGGCATTGGATAGATTAAACACTTGGTGATCTTGATCTCTTTCTCTAGCTAGAAGAATTGTGTTAAAAAAATTTATTTTTCCTTAATTCTAACATTTATTATGAATCATTCTTTAACTCTGAAAGGTGTTCTAGAAAAGTTTTGTGGCATAAGGAACAAGGAAGGCTAGGATTTCATTAAATTTCTTGGAGTACTCTATATACTCCTTCTAATCAAGGAGGTTTTGGAATTCAACGTGCTACTAAAAGATAGGGACCTTTAAGAGCTCGTATTGCATGGAATTTAATTGAAAATGAAGACTCTAATCTTAGTATAATTATTTTGTCAAAATATGGTAATGACTTATGGAAAGAAGAAATCAAAAGAAGTTCTTCTTCGGATTTTGAGAATAATAAAGGATGGTGTTCATTTTCTTAATCCTATCATAAGATGGAAGGTATGTAATGGAAACAATATAAATATTAGACATGATATTTGGATTCTTTATAGAAGTTTAAACAAATGACATTCTTTTTGTAATATGATGGATCTTCAAAATAAATTTCTTTCTTCTCTGATTGATAAATAAAGAAAGTGGGATCTTGATAAATTAAAGATGTATTTTTCAAAGGACATGATCAATAATATTCTTAAAAACCCCATTGTATTGGACTCTATTATAAACAAATCGAAACTATTATCATCAAATTATGGAAAGTCAATTACTGCTATGTCTTCTGAAGCTTCATTAAATGTTCAACAAGATATGGGGATTAATACAAGATGGCTAAAAAAATTGAAGGTGAGTGCAAACGAAATGTCATTCTAGTTGAGGTTTGTAAATAATGCTCTTCCTATGAAATTCTTGTTGAATTACAGAAGATTAATTGACAATATTACTTGTTCGAGAGCTTTTAAAGAAACTAAAGATGTTCTTTGTCTTGTAGTTCATTGTAAAAAGTTATTGGAAGGTGTTGAAATGTTTAAAAATGGGGTATTAACTACCTAAAATCCATAGTTGATTCTATTCCTGGAAAGATTTGGACGAAATAACAAATTCAAATATAGGTTTTGTCCGAATATATATATTTATATTATCTAGAAGATTTGGAAAGCAATAAAGTTACTCAAGCATGGGAAATTTATTCCATTTCCTTTTATGATTGCATCTTAGATTCATTCTCAATAAATTCAACGTCATTTGGATCCAATTTGTCACAACTAGGTCAATAACCAGCAAGATAAGGTGTTTAAAAATTGGTATCCTCCTCCTAAAGATTGGATGAAATTGAATGTAGATGCTTCACTTTTATAATCTAACATAGAAGGAAAAGCTGGAGTGTTACATGATCCTAAAGGAAGATTTTACTTGCTTAATGTATAAAACTTTTGCATTGGGATATATCATTATTGGAGTTTATTTGAGTTATTTATTTCAAAAACATTATTTAAGAATGGATGAATGGCAAGAAAAGGATTGTTATTGAAGGTGATTCATATTAATATTATCAATTTGTTGAATAATTCAGTTTTGAAGAATAAAGGTTTGAAGAAATGAACTCGAAGTTTGGATTTTTCTGTTTTAGAAGTTTTCATGAATGTAATTTTTCATTTTTTTCTAGAGATAACAATAATGTGATTGATTTTATTCTCATCATGCCCTTTTAGGTGCTTTTTTTATGCTTTTGTAGTTAGTAAACTTCCTCTAAAGTTTGTTGACTTAATTAGGAAGGATTATGATAGTTTGTCTATCATCTAGTATCTTGTATCTTTTTTATGCTTAATTTTATTTGTAGTTCTTCAAAAAGAACGGGAAAAAAGTATCTAAAAATTTTATTGGAGGTTATTGAAATAAATTAGATCTCTTTATATTTTTTAACATTGTTTTATTAATTATTATTTATTGAAAATAACTACATAGTTATATATTATTGATACATCATCACAAATTATCTTTATCGGGCACAAATCTCTAGGAAAAATCAAGTTAATTTCTAAAATTAAATTCATACCCATTTGAATTCAAATTTCAATAAAATTATAGTATAACTAGGCATCTCAAAAATGATGAACCTAAAGAAAACAAATTTGAGGAAGTAACAATTATTTGTAATTTATTCAAATACTAGTGGATCAATTTTGATTGGGCATGGCCCCATGGTTATTCAATTCAGGGTTTCCACTTAAAAAAACTCTTATGTTTCTACTCATTCTGTATGTGAGCTGGAACTCATACAATGCTAAGAGACACAAATTCTCCTTCTTTACCGCCACAAATATTCCAGCTTGTAATAATTTGGCATCATTTATGGGAATCTCAATTCCATTTTCCTCAGAATTGCCTTCATGGTCAACAATAATAGCAATCATAATGTGGGAGTCTCCCTCTCTTATATACATCAATTTAGAAATCAATCTATAAATCAAGAATGCCAAGCATCTTCCTTTAATTATCCTGATAGGCAAAACCCTATAGGAGAAGGAACTTCAAGAATTTCCCTAAAAGTTCAAATCCAAAAGATGGAAGAATCTCAAAATAAGATCCTTCAACTTCTGTATGAGACTCATCAACCAATGTTAAAACAATAGCATGAGATTTATCTCCCTCAAATTCATCATTCATTGGAGATGTTCAACTTTAGCAATTTCAAGTACTACCCCCTCTCCCTCAGACAAGGATTTATCCCCCATCACATAAAAAAATGAACTTTTGGATGCAACGAGCTCTCCCCATCCTTCTTTAACAGGTTGATCAATCTATTTTTCTCTCATTAACACTAAAGATTTCACCATACCTCAAGTAGCTAAACTTCCACACAATGCCCTTTGCCATAAGCTATGTTGATTACTTCGAGAAGAGTTCCCTATGAGAGGTGGAAGAGCATATCTTCATTAGTGGGACTTTTAAGTGTTATCTCCCCTAATTGAATACATCCTTCAACATTTTTTAATATCTTATTCTAGCAGGCTTCAAATTATCAAGCATAAATTTATACGATGGGAATGCAACCTTGATGAGTATATCCATTACAATAGAACCATCATATATATCTAATCAGCCTCGGATGCGCTCTATTGCTATCTTTTTTCAACCAGCCTCAAAGGGCAGACTCAAACGTGGTTTTGTTCACTTCCAGCCAAAATTATTCTCACATTCATAAAATTGGCGAAAGTGTCTGTCAAACATTATATTACTAATTAAAGAATTGTTAAAGATTCTTCTCAGTTCTCTGGGATTTGACAAAATGAAGTAGAATTAATAATTAAGGAGTATTTTCAATAATTCTCCATTGAGGCTCGACAAATTTCAAGAATGGATCCTGAGTTATTGAGAGGAATTTCCTTGGAGGCCTCCATCCTGGTACCTTTTTTTCGGAGCATATATGAGGCACATTTCATTATATGCTTATCTAATTCATCATGTTAAGGAATAAATATTAGCAGATGTAGCCATTAATACTCAAAGGAAATAATTTGAGTAAACTTCTTGAAAATACAAGAATACTCATACAATGGACAACTTATTCTCATAGAGAAAGGAAAAAGAGAAGAGTAACATGCCTCTTAGACCACCATTATAATGATGCGAGCCTCAGCAGGAGGATTATACACAACTCAACACATATCAAGCAAATGTATTGATGGCCTTTGAGATGAAGAAAATGTTAACTAGTATAATCCTTTGAAGATGAATACAAAAAATCATGATCAATACTATTATTTCTATAATTGTCATGGGCACACCACTAAAGCCTATAAGCAGGTCAAGGATGAAATTGAGAAACTTATCCGATAAGGATACCTTTGGTGATTTATTCAAAATTCACCTGCTCGAGATGAGACTCATCCCATTGGTGGGCAAGATCAATAATAACAAAGACAACTATTGAATAATAGTCAAATGGTCGGTGAGATTAAAACCATTGAAGGGGAATAATTAATGCCTAATCAAATATTATTTATAGTAAATAAAGAGATGACACCAATGAATTCCATTATCAATCATTTTATTACTTTTGATGATTCTAATTTGGATGGAGTAAAATCCCCTCATCAAGATCCACTCGTGATTAATGCGAGGATAGGTGACCCGTGTTACAACTTTAAAAGAATTTTTGTGGGCAATGGGAGCTCACTGGATGTATTATTCTACTCTATTATTATTAATATGGATCTCACCAGAGAAAGAAATCTACCCAGTACATAACCGGAGTATATAGGTTTGATAATTGAACTAGTGCATAGAAGAGATAATTAGCCTCCCCGTTGTAATCACATAATTTTCTCGGTAAGCTACTCACACAATCCAATTTATTATGGTAAAATTAGAGTCAGCTTATAATATTATCTTTGGAAGACCCCTCTAATCAATCTTTGGAGTTATCTCCTCTATTTCTCCACCTCTAACTAAAAATTTTCACCTATAGTGGGATCAACATGGTGCGAGGAGGACAATAAGTGATTTAATCTTGCTATCTTAATCTTGCACAACTCTGCCCTTCAGTCACTTTAAGCATTGAGGACTTTTACCTTCAGAATGAAGATATCCCTCAGAGGGGTTCTCCTATGGAATACCTAACTTCTATATATATATATATATCAAATGAATGCCCTTCAAGGCTTATGAAGATTGAGTCTCTTCTTCTGAATAAAAAAGAGAAAATACATAGATCTTTCTATATATGAATCTAGATATTTTTGCATCTAGTCCAATAGATATGCTCAAAATTAACCTTAAATTGATTATACTCTCCCATAAAGTAAACTAAATGTGCAAGCTAGTAATCTATAAGAAACAAAATTTTGCACTAGATCGAGAAGGTGGTTGGTAAACTCTTGGAAGTTGGATTTATATGAGAAGTACACTATCCCACCTTTCTAGCAAAAGTCATCATGGTCCAAAAGGCTAATGGAGCTTGGAAAATGTGTGATGATTATATAGATCTTAAACCAAAAGGAGAGCTTTCTTCTTTATAGTATTGAATAATTGGTTGATAGTAATTTCAGACACTAGATGATGTGTTTGATGTATGTCTGCTATGGTTATAATCAGATAAAGATGGATATTGTGGATGAGGATGCGATGGATTTTTGAACAGATAAAGGGATATATTTTGATCATGTTATGCCATTCTGGCTAAAAAAATGCTTGAGCCATTTATCAATGCCTTATGAATAAAGTTTTCAAAGACCTTATTAGGTGCACTATGCAAGTATACATCAATAATATATTGGTAAAAAGTATTTATAAATAACAACATATATTTTACTTGGAATAATAGTTTAAACTTTTGATACATTACAATATGTGACACAACATTACCAAGTATGCTTTTGGAGTCGCCTCACAAATTGTGTTGGAATTTATAGAAACCCCTCAAGGGATCAAAGCCAAACCCAAAAAGTTTAAGGCACTAAGAGATATGTTCCCCCAAGGAATATTAAGGAAGCCTATAGACTGAATGGAAGAATAATATTGCTATCTAATTTCCTAGCTCATTTAGATGACAAATATCTGACTTTCTTCAAGATACTAAGAGGTGCTTGTATTTGTAGATTCCAATTGACTAATGATTGCCAAAAAGATTTTGAGTGGCTATAAGAATACTTAGCATTATCGCCATTATTTTTAAAACTAATGCCTAAGAAAAAGTTATTTTCGTACCTGATTGTTTCTTCCCATAATATCAACTCAGACTTGGTATGAGGGAAAACATCCCATCTATTATATAAGTAAAAAATTATCTAAAGTAGTGGGACATTATACACTAGTTAATAAAATATCTTTGGGGTTAGTTTAATCTGCTAGAAAATTACATCCATAATCTCAGGCCCATACAATTAAGGTCAATTCAAATTTAATGTTAAAGGCATCCTACAAAAACTAGAAGTATCTAGTAGATTAATTAAGTGCTTTGCAGAATTGAAAGAATTTGATATCCACTACATGACTAGACCTAACATGAAATTTCAAAAACTTGTAGATTTTGTAGTTAAATGCACCATCCTCATATCTGACAAGCTACTAACTACTTCTCCTTCTACACCGTATTGAACATTTTATGTTGATGGAGCTTCAAGATGTTTCAGTGCTGGGGATGAAATTTTTTAATCTCTCCATTTCAAGTTACCCTTGAGTATGGAGTCTAACTAAAGTTCCCTGCAATCAACATTGATGCTGAGTATGAGTCTCTAATTGTTGGGTTAAGATAGACCATAGACTATGAAGGGAAAAAACTTGGTGATTCACACTAATTCTTAATTGGTCATCTCCCAATTTGATGTACTGACATAATACTACAATATAGTAAAAGGGATAATTTCAAGAGCAAAATGCATGAGTATGCATTCTTTCCAAATGCCCATTTCCTTAGAATCCAACCCACAATGATGACATAATACTATGGTGACAATATGCAACAGTAAAAGTCAGTGGACCATACCTCAAATATCTCCCACCTTCATAAGTCAATTACGTACTTCAAAAAAGTTCATTTAGGAGTATGTGAGGGACATCTAAGTGTTAGAATAGTTGCTGCAACTTATGTAGTTTTGATGATATAAAAAATATCAGTTCATTTTTGTTCTTCAAGAGTAAAATGCATGAGTATGCATTCTTTCCAAACTTGTTACATTAATAAATGGGGATGTCCTATATGAGAAAGTGTATCGAGGTGATCAATTTCCTTAGAATCCAAGGTCCGTGGGTCATACAAAAAATTGATGAACCAAGAGAGGCTTCTTGGTTTGAACCCATCTTATCCTTCTTACAAGATGGTGACTTCTTGAAGATCCCATAGTTGCAACATGACTTAAAAGATAACCAATCAATTTCACTATTATTAATAGTTAGTTGTAAAACGACCCTCACTGGACCATACCTCAAATATTTCCCACCTTCATAAGTCTATTACGTACTTCAAAAAAGTTCATTTAGGAGTATGTGAGGGACATCTAAGAGGAAGATAATTAGCTTACTAGATCATAAGGCTGGGATTCTATAGAGCTTGCATCGCTTCAGAGCCCCTAGCCTTTCACCCATTGGGGGATTAATATAGTGGGGCCATTCCCTATAGCCACTAGATAACAAAAATTCAACATCTTGGCTATATATTACTTTACCAAAAAGGTGGAGGCAGAATCTATGGTGAAGATTAATAAAGCTAATGTCAAGCCATTCTTAAGAAAGAATTTAATAATCATTTTAACATTCCTGCAAGAGTCATCACCAATAATGGGACTCAGTTCACTAGAAAATATTTACATCTTTCTATAAGGTTTTTTATATTCAATTGGTTCATATAGTTGTAACTTATTCTAAGGTAAAAAAGCAAGCAAAGGTTACAAACTTGACATTTCTAAAAGGGTTAAAGAGAAGCCTAGGGAAGCTGTGTGAAATGGGTTGAAGAACTCAAAAATGTTATATGGACTTATTGAACCAATGCTAGAACACCTAGGGAAACCCCGTATAACCTTTTCTTTGATATGGAAGCTATCATACCTAATGATATTGGAATCCCAAGCTATAGAGTATAAACTTTCGACATCAATAATAATGAGGAGAAGCTCAAAAAAAAAAATTACATCTCCTCCAAGAAGAAACATATGTAGCCTCACTTAGAATCACTACATACCACTAAAGTGTTGCCCGTCACTAAAACTAGGGGGGGAAACATCGATGTATCTCAATTGAAGACCTAGTTATGTGCATTATCAAACTTTTGGGAAGGACCACTGGAAGTAAACTCTATCCCCTATAGGATGGTCCTTATTTGGTTGCAGCTATGGTCAAGCCTGACACTGTTGCAAATTCAGGTCTATGAATTATGTTTTGATGATTAGCAAACACTCTTACTTGTCTTGGACTATCTTTTACTACTAACGTTTCAAGAATGAAAGATCAGATGGAAAAAATAGAGCCAGCTCAAGAATGGGTAGAATAGGGTTGAGTTAGTCTGTAACTTTATTTTTTCTCTTCTTGAGTCAATTGTAATATTTGGTGTTATTGATGCAAAGTAACCCTACACACACACACACACACTTGAGAGACTTAGAATTTCTATTTTTACTCAAATCGGCCAGGATGATATTTACATCGTCTTGGACGATCGAGCTTAAAACAGAAAATCTAATCAAGAGTTCTTAATTAAGACAGCCGTCATTAGCCAGTTGGCCTGGACGATACTTGTGTCAGCCAAGATGATAGGCTCAAAATAGAAAGAAATTGCCTCCATAAACAGTTAAGGTATTCTATACTTTTGTTTATCAGCCAGGACGATCTCTGATCGGCCTGGACGATATTCACAATTATGACTTAATTGATCAGACAATCAAGGAGGTAATTAAGGATGATTGATATGATCATATCATCCTGGATGATCGCAATATCATTCGGGATGATCTATTCTAAAATTCTTAGTTGCTCCTGGACAATAAATATCGGCCAGCACAAATTCAGGGCGATGTGTTGGACGATCGGGATCGGACAGCTTGAATTCAAGGAAATACTCTAATCAATTTTCCTCTAATTTGAACAGATCGACCGGGATGATCATGAGATTGACCGGGACGATCGTGAGATCGTTCTGGATGATCAAGCCAATTTTAATCATCCAGTTTGCATTCAGGGCGATGCTCTAGCCGATCTCATTGGATTTGTACTGATCGGACAGGACGATTTCTATATCGTCCTGGACGATATAGTCGACAACTTGCAATTAATGAGCTCCTTTGAAGCTCTTCTTTTTAATAGCTCTTGTTTAACATTTTTGAACATCCTTGTCTGCTGTCTTGCCTGAGAAAACCTAAAGAAGAGAGAGAGAGGGAAAGAGAGAGAGAGAGAGAGAGAGAGAGAGGATCTTGTGAGGGGGAGCTTGTGAGGTGATTCATAAGGGTTACTCCAAGCATTGTTCCACTTCTTCTTCCCTAGAGTCTCTTTTTCTTAGAAGGGTTGGGAGAGTTAAGTTCTAGCAAGCGATCGAGGTTCTCTATCTGCTTCAGGAGGAAGCAAAAGAAGGAAGGTTCTCTGCCTTGTCGGGTGTGGCAAAAAGAGGTGTTTGTAAAGGCTTCTCCACCTAGCTGTGGGGGCTAAAGGAGAATCACGATTGTAGTGCAATACACGGAGGGCACCTCCGGGGAGTGGACGTAGGTCGAGTTGACTGAACCACTATAAACCCTTGTGTTCTTATTTTTTATTGCTTTCGTATTTATTATCTTCCACATTTATTTTTTGTGGTGATTTGGTTTGTATTTGTGCTTTGCTTAGAATTTTTTTTTAAAAACCAATTCACCCACTTTTGGTTAGCCTTGGGCCAGTTCTATAAGGCTTAACATCCCTAACGAACTTTCAAGTCGTATTAGAGCGGGATTCATAAAAACTAAGTTTGAAAACTTTTTGGATTTTGATCCATGGCTAACTTTGGGAATCATAATACACCAGAAGGGTACTCTATTACCCGACCACCTCTGTTTGATAATATCCCATTCGATTTTTGGAAAACTCGCATGTCTATGTTTTTACAATCTATTGATTATCGCATGTGGATGCTTGTTACAGATGGTTATACACCTCCAACTGGCAAACTTAACGGCATTACTGTTCCACTTCCTTTTACTGAATGCACTTTAGATGATAGGGATTTGGCTCAATTAAAGGCAAAATGTCTTAACTATTTTTTTTGTGCTTTAAAATCAGAAGACTACATGCCTGTTTCCACTTGTAAAACTGGTAAAGAAATTTGTGATAAATTGTGTATCACTTTGAAGGCACTAATGAAGTTAAACAATCCCGTTTGAACATTCTCTTGCATGACTACAAACTTTTTTGTATGAAACCTCATGAAATGTATACAAGATTTACTTAGATTGTTACCTCTTTGCATGCCTTAGGAAGAGAACTTTTAAACTTTGAAAAAGTAAACAAGATTTTACGATGCTTGCCTTCCTCTTTTGATGCTAAAATCACTACTATCTGAATTTAAGGATTTCAACACATATTCGATTGACAACTTACTTGGCTCACTCATTGCTTACAAGCAAGGGGTGAATCAAAGAAATCTTGATGCAGGTGAGAAAAAGAAAGAGAAAAGGGTGGCACTGAAGGCACACAAATCTTACTCTGATTCTTCCAGGTTTGAGAGCGATGAAGTTGCCTTCATCTCAAGGTAATTCAAAAACTTTCTAAGGAAGAAGTAAAAGCATCATTGGAGAAAAGGGAAGGTAACAAATATTCTAAAGGATCTTCTGATGTTGTTTGTTATGAAAGCAAGAAGCCTGGACATGTAAAAACCGATTGACCTACACTTCAAGATCATGCAAGCAAAGAAAATGAAAAGGGTGAGGAGAAACCCAAGTTCAGGAAGGACAAGAAAAGACTCCAAAAGGTATTTTGGGCAGATTCTGCATCGGATTCATCGAAGATGGAACCAGAGGATGAGACAACAAAACAGTGTTTGATGGCAGATGATCATCTTAATCAAGAAGAGGAATGTGAACTTTCCTACTATCAACTTCTTGAAGTTACTAAAAAATTCATGCATCATATAGAAAACTTAAGAAAACACATGCAAGCTTACAATTGGAATTTTTGGAGTTACAAAAAGAGCATGTAATTATGAATAAAGATCACTCAACAAATGATTCAAATCATATGGCTCTACTTGATGAATTTGATGAGTTAAACAAAAGGCATTGTGAATTAATTGAAAAGCATGAGTCACTAAACGTCACACACACCTCACTTGAATCTTATTTTAAAAAGTATAAAGAGATGGAGAAAAATTTGAGGATTGATAATGATGCCCTAAAATTTACTAACTTGAGGATTCAAAATGAATCGGATATATTTAAAAAAACTAGGATGACACCAATACTTGATTAAAAGCCAAAATCTAGGAAGAGGCATTATAACTCAAACCATTTAAGAAATCTTTTTCCAGGTGTTAGATGTTTTTCTTGTGGCATACTAAGACACATATCACACACTTGCACTGTTCACCATAATACACATTGGGTGTGGAGACCCAAGGTGCATGATTCACAGCATACCACACATGCATTGCAATCTACTTTTCATAAGAAGGAATCCAAACCTGCTTGGGTTCCTAAATCTAACATTTGATAATTTTGTAGGTGGGCTCTCACAAAAGGTCTCGTGAGAGTATGTGGTACTTGGACAGCAATTGCTTTCGACATATGGCTGGTGATGCCAATCAATTTGTTTTCGCTGGAGTCCAAGACTGGAGGCAAGGTTACTCTTGGAGACAACACCACTAAGAAGGTGGTAGGTGCAGGTATAATTGGTAATTCTAAGAACCTTATGATTGAAAATGTTTTGCTTGTAGATTGATTGAAGCGCAACCTGCTCAACAAAGTCAACTCTGTGACAAAGGCTTCATCATGCAATTCTTTGCAAATTCATGCATTGTAAGTTTAAGTAACAACACTATTTTACAGGGAAAGAGGATCAACAATGTCTACATGCTTGATTTAAATAATATTAAATGTGCTGCTTCATTTTGCTTAAAAATAGTGATTGATGATTCATAGTTGTTGCACCGGAGACTATGTCATGCAAGTATAAAAACTCTTAGGAAAGTGACCCAAAAAGACCTAGTTAGAGGTGTTCCGAAACTCAAGTTTTCAAAAGACCACCTTTGTGATGCCTGTTAACTAGGAAAGTAAGTCCACTCCACCTTTCACCCCACTAAGGAAATTAGCACCTATAGACCTTTAGAAGTAATGCAAATGGATTTGTTTGGACCCATAAGTACTACCATCTTGGGAGGAAAGTCTATGGTTTTGTGATTGTTGATGATTACTCAAGGTTAACTTGGACTAAATTTCTTACACATAAAAATGAGTCTTTTGAGGAGTTTAAAACATTTTCTACTTGGATTCAGAAAAATCTAGGTTGTGAGATCTTGACTATCCATAGTGATCATGGGGG
Organism: Dendrobium huoshanense; assembly: GCA_016618105.1. NCBI lineage: Eukaryota > Viridiplantae > Streptophyta > Magnoliopsida > Asparagales > Orchidaceae > Dendrobium > Dendrobium huoshanense. The sequence goes on from CM028360.1 coordinate 18,961,243, forward strand.
AGAGTTTGAGAATGAAAGATTTAGAGATTTTTGTGAGGATAAGAGGATTAACCACAATTTCTCAACTCCTAGGACCCCTCAGCATAACGGGATAGCTGAAAAGAAAAATAAGACCTTAGTGGAAGCTGCTAGAGCCATGCTTGCTAAGTATTCACTTCTAAAATACTTTTGGGCTGAAGCGATTAACACAGCTTGTTATTTGTTGAATAGGGTGAACGTTAGAGCCAAACTAGAAAAGACACCCTATGAGATCCTTAAGGGTAGGACACCCAATCTTTCCCACCTTCATGTCTTTGGTTGTAAGGTTTTTATTCACAACAATGGGAAGTCTCACTTGGGAAAATTTGATCCTAAATCTGATGAAAGAGTGTTCTTGGGATATTCTAGTGTTGGGAAGTCTTTTAAGGTGTTTAACAAGAGAACTTTAGTGGTGGAAGAGACTACCCATGTAGTATTTGATGAGTCTGATCCTAAAAAGCATGGAGTTGAGGATGATGAAAATATTGGAGAGATTACTAGTGGAGTGGAAAATTTGGAGAAGGAAGTAAGTCACCAAAACATAGAAGGAGTAGGAGATGTCACCCAAGGAGTAGAAAATTTAGATCTGGAGGAAAGGGTTGGACCTTCTCAGACCTTACCTAGAGATTGGAGATACTCTACAAGTCACCCGAATGATTTGATCTTAGGAGACCCTTCTAATGGAGTTAAGACTAGACATGGATTTAGGAAGGAGGTGAACCACTCTGCCTTTATCTCAATGACTGAACCCACCAATATAAACCAAGCCCTTATTGATGAGTTTTGGATTTTAGCCACGCAGGAGGAGTTGAACCAATTTGTTAGGAATGAAGTTTGGGAACTTGTAGAAAGACATAAGGGACAAAGTGTACTTGGGACAAAGTGGGTCTTTAAGAACAAAGTGAATGATTCAGGAGTGGTGGTTAGGAATAAAGCAAGATTGGTGGCTAAGGGGTATAACCAAATAGAAGGAATAGATTTTGAAGAGACATTTGCCCCTGTAGCTAGATTGGAAGCCATTAGAGTGCTATTAGCCTTTACATGTTATAAAGGATTTAAGCTTTATCAAATGGATATAAAAAGTGCCTTTTTGAATGGGGAAATAAAAGAGGATGTGTTTGTAGAATAACCCCAAGGTTTTGAGAGTTCTAATTTTCAAATCATGTTTTTAAATTAAATTAGGATTTTCTGACTCTGATTTTATAGGATGCAAGGCGGATAGAAAAAGTACTTCAGGGACTTGTCAATTCATAGGACAATCTTTGGTCTAATGATCTAGTAGGAAGCAAAATTCTGTTGCACTTTACACTACTGAAGCTGAGTACATTGCTCTTGGAAGTTGTGTGGCCCAAGTTCTTTGGTTGAAATAATAGGTATTGGATTTAGGATTACCTATAGGCACCATCTAAATCTTTTGTGACGACACTAGTGCCATATGCATCTCTAAAATCATATCCTACATTCAAGGACTAAGCACATTGACATTAGGCATCACTTCATTAGAGACCATGTGACTAAGGGAGACATTGAGTTACACCATGTGACAACTGAAAATAACTGGCTGACATCTTTACTAAACCACTGGCCTTCGACACTTTCAGCTCTTTAAAGGACCAAATTGGGTTTGATTGACATAACTGTATAAACTTGATCTTCTATTTGCTTTACTTGTTTTTTGTTGTTTTTGCTCTTTGTTTTCTTTTCTTTTTTTTGTTTTGTTTTTTTTTTTCTTGATTTAGCTTGCTTTCTTGTTGCTTTTCTTAATTTTTAGCTTTCAAAAATCATAGCTGATATGATATCGTATGCCTTGTCCTTGCTTTTGAAAATTTGTAGTCAATATTTTACATCTCTTAATCTATTAGATGGTAAAAATATTTTGTGATTGTGTCTCCTTCTCTAACCTATTTTAGTGTCATAGTTTTCTTTTCTAATCAAAAATCTATTTCAAATTAAAGATTGTGTATGAAATTAAGATCTTTTCTAAACTTGCTTAAGTAAATCTATCTTGTATTTATAATGCTTAAAGTTTTTTTGTCACATCAAGATTCCTCTTTACTCTTGTCATTGGTTATTGATTCTGTTTTATGGATAGTTCTTCTCTATGTTAGAGAGAGAGCTTCTATTCTCTTAAATCTAGAAGATATTCTCACAACTAAGAAGTCTTTTTTAAGAGATTGAAAAAGAAAATTTAAAAAAAAATGGCCAATGACACCAAATTGAAAAGAAAAAGTATATACACAAAAGTGTATCAAAAATCAAGATGCTCAAAGAGTCAATCAAAGTGAAAAGAGGCATAAAATGAGGCCACTAAAAGGCAAGCTATCCTCCCTTTTCAAATCTTTGAAAACTTAGAATTTTTCATGTATCAAAGACTTGATTTTGATTGTTTTTGCGATTCTGACAGATTTACCGTGGTTCATTATTCTACAAGATATTTTTTCTTAAACCAAGTGATGAATGGATTATTTTTTTCATAACCAATTGATTTTTTGAGTTAGGTTATTGATTTCAAAAGTCGATTCTACCCTAAGAGAAAGTCTGAGCTAAGGGTAATCATGATCAAATATTCTACCATTCTTTGGATTATTGATTGTTAACTCATTAACTCACAAGTTTTTAAAATCAATCACATGGAATACTACATCATCTTCATGCCTTGGTAAAAAAAAAGGAGGATGTCTTGTGGTTTTCTTTTGTTCTTGATTCCCTCCTTTTTGAGATGTCAAAAAGGGGAGTAGTTTTAGGATGGTTCTTGCACTTTCGATTCCGTGTGTTACACTGCTGTTTTTTAAATATTTGTCGTAGTGTTTTGCCATCACCAAAAAGGGAGAGATTATTGCAAATTCAGGTCTATGAACTATGTTTTGATGATTGGCAAATACTCTTACTTGTCTTGGACTATCTTTTACTACTGACGTTTCAGGAATAAACGATCGGACGGAAGAAACAGAGCCAGCTCAAGAATGGGTAGATTAGGGTTGAGTCAGTCTGTAACTTTATTTTTTCTCTTCTTGAGGCAATTATAATCTTTGGTGTGACTGATGCAAAGAAACCCTACACACACACACACACACTTGAGAGACTTAGAATTTATATTTTTACTCAAATCGGCCAGGTTGATATTTACATCATCCTTGACGATCAGGCTTAAAATAGAAAATCTAATCAGGAGTTCTTAATTAAGGCAGTCACCATTAGCCAATTGGCTTGGAAGATACTTGTATCGGTCAGGACGATAGGCTCAAAATAGAAAAAAATTACCGCCATAAACAATTAAGGTATTATGTACTTTTGGTAATCGGCCAGGACGATCTCTGATCGGCCTGGATGATATTCATAATTATGCCTTAATTGATCAGACAATCAAGGAGGTAATTAAGGATAATTGATACAATCATATCATCCTGGATGATCGCAAGATCATCCGGGATGATCTATTCTAAAATCCTTAATTGATCCTGGATGATAAATATCGGTCAGCACAAATTGACGACGATGTGCTGGATGATCGGGATCGGACAGCTTGAATTTAGGTCGATGCTCTGGACGATTTTCCTCTAATTTAAACTGATCGGCCGGGATAATCATGAGATCATCCTGGATAATCAAGCTAATTTTCAATCATCCAGTTTGCATTCAGAGCGATGCTCTGGCCGATCTCATTGGATTTGTACTTATCGGCCAGGACGATTTCCATATCGTCCTGGATGATATAGTCGGCAACTTGCAATTAATGAGCTCCTTTGAAGCTCTTCTATTTAAGAGCTCTTGTTCAACATTTTTGAACATCCTTGGCTGTTGTCTTAACCTGAGAAAACCTATAGGGGGGGGAGAGAGAGAGAGAGAGAGAGAGAGAGAGAGAGAGAGAGAGAGAGAGAGAGAGAGAGAGAGAGAGAGAGAGAGAGAGAGAGAGAGAGAGAGAGAGAGAGAGAGAGAGAGAGAGAGGATCTTATGAGGGGGAGCTTGTGAGGGGATTCACAAGGGTATCTCCAAGTATTGTTCCACTTCTTCTTCCCTATAATCTCTTGTCCTTGGAAGGGTTGGGAGAGGTAAGTTCTAGCAAGCAATTGAGGTTCTCTGCCTGCTTTAGGAGGAAGCAAAGGGAGGAAGGTTGTCTGCTTTGCCGGGTGTGGCAAAAAGAAGTGTTTGTAAAGGATTCTCTGCCTAACTATGGGTGCTAAAGGAGAGTCACGATTGTGGTGCAATACTCGGAGGGTGCCTCTGGTGAGTGGATGTAAGTCGAGTTGACCGAACCACTATAAACCCTTGTGTTCTTATTTTTTACTGCTTCCGCATTTATTATCTTCCGCATTTATTTTTTATGGTGATTTGGTTTGTATTCGTGCTTTACTTAGAGAAATTTTTTAAATACCAATTCACCCCCCTCTTGGTTAGCCTTGGGCCAGTTCTATAGAGCTTAACATCCCTAACGAACTTTCAGACACCATCAAACTAAAGGATGTTAATGGAAAGATGCTCCCTCAAACCTATAATGTTGGAAACCTTCACAAGTATTATCGACAATTATTTATTATACTACTTTTCTTGTGTCATGTATTTTCTTCCAAGTTGTTGTGTTGTCTGTATATATATCTTCTCTATGTTGAGTATATGGAAACTTTTATATCCCTAAGACCTTATTAGGGAATTATTGTATTATATTTTATAATACAATAATTTTTTTTTCTCCTTTCTGATATTATCTTTTTTTTCTTAAAAAAAGATAGGAAATAATAAAAAAACTAATAGCGTATATAATCCTTATCTATTGTTTGAGAAATATATAATCTTCATTGTATCTCAATTATTGGATGATCAATCCCAGACGGATTTGAACTCACCTCTACCATACAGGTTAATGTCATTAAGTAATGGTTTTACTAACAATCTAAGATAACTCAAACATCCTAGGATAATGTCAATCTCATTCACTCAAGCTAAATAAGTCCACTAAAATTTTTTTCATTGCCTATACTTAAATGAAATGAAATTAAAAAAGTTTCATATACATAAAAAAAAAAGAGAAGAGAAAACTTCAATAACTCCTTGTTATATCCCTAAATATATCACATACATCCCATGACAATGCCAACTCCTTATACATGTAATAATCATTTAAAAATATAAAGTGATACAACAATAATTAAGAAACACTGCACAACCTCAATTTCATTATCCTCAAGGGCTAAGACCTTTTTCAACTCATTCTCAATCTCTATCAATAATAATATCTAAACATACCACATGTAAAAAAAATCCAAATCTTATTGGAATAATTAACAAAGCCAAGTCTAAGCTAAGAATGGTACGAACAAAATCTTGTTTGGAAGACAAAATTAATAGCTTAATTAATACAAGCAATTAATAATATTAACACTACATAAATTTTTAACCTTCCTTTGAAAGGGTAGTACCCACACCCGAAATGTTCCAGATAAGAGCTTTAGAAATTATAAGAGCTTAAAATATTTGAATCTTGAATAACCATAGGGGTGTAACCCACAATATTCTAATTATTCTTGTATTTATTTTGGCCAACTTTGTAATACCACGTTTGTGAAGTTTTTTTTTTTGAGGGGGGGGGGGGGGGGGGGGGGGGGGGGGGGGGGGGGGGGGGGGGAAGGACCCTCTAAGTGGCTTACACATTAATTAAAAAAAAGGATACAAGGTCCTTTAAAGAAACCTTTAGCTCACTAATGCTTGACAGAGCTAAAAATAAAAGTCAAAGAAAAACCTAAGAGTCAAAGGTCACCTATGCTACAATCTACAAAAATCCCTAATAACATTCTAAGGCTGTAAGAAGACATCACCCAAAAAAGGAAGGCCATATAGTTGACTTTCAGGATGCACTTCCTCCAAAAATTAATCATCTTGCCCACAAAAAACTTTCTTCCACCAAACCAGTAAGAAATAATGACTGCAAAGAAAAAATAAGCACATCAAAACCAACGTGTGAATCCAATTAAACTTATACAAAATATGGGTGTAGAATAAACCTCCAACAACAGTGTAGAATAACCTGTTAATAGCCATCTAAATATTCCCATTCCAAAACAAGTAATTAGAATACCAAGTCCCAATAATAACTATAATAGAGAAGAACAAGAATTTCAAGAGTATAATCCATAATGATTATTTAGCCAATAGCACCACCAACATTAGCAATACCTTGGATGGAAGAAAAGTAACCATCCACGCGACATAAAATGCAACTAGAAAAACAAAATTTATTTGACAAAATGAATAAGAGAGCTTGAGATAAAATAAGACTCCACAACAAGCATCTAAAAAGAAACTCAGAGACAAGAAGCCATAGATCACATTTTCACCAAATAAAGTTGCTATTAATATTAATATACGTAACCTAATAGTTAAATAAATTTTGAAACAACCATCATTGCAATGGAAATCAACACACCAGCCATAATCCTCAATTACATTAACTTTCAAAATAGAATAAATACACAAATAGAAGGAGGAAAACTAAACTAGGGTATCATAAATGCAAATAGTAGGGTCAACAGAGCTCAGGAACATAGTAACTATTTTGTTGTCAAGAGTATAACCCAAAAGCCACTCCTTTCCCATCCAAAAATTCTTACTTGCACAGCCAAAACATGCAAAGGATGTTAGAAGTAGAAACAGCATATCAGTAGAAGATGGGAACATCCATGATTGCAATAATAGTACATTGAATCCAGAGATCAATAACCAATAGAAATTCTAGCGACTCCAAAAAAACCACACTCAATTGAAACAAGCTTTAACAACATTTAAGGTTCAAATCAGAATACAAAAAAACCCAATCATAGCTCAAACCAAACAATTTTTTTATAATAACTTTGAAATCTGAAACATTAAGATAAGAAAATAATTGGGCAACACTAGAATCAAAACAAGGCTAACCAATGCATGTGAAAAAGATAAGGCAATAAAAAAATAGTTTCTCACTAGTGATAAAAGAGCAAATCAGATGGATCACATTAAATACAAACTTGATCCTATCCAAAAACATAACCTTCCAACCACAACGAATAAAAAAAATAAGACAATAGTACAAACAAAGACTATAGAAACACACCTCATCAAGCAAAAAACTCTGCCAAAAGATGATTATGTAAATTAATTTAGTAACAATCACCAAAAGCCATAGAGGAAGAATAAAGAAGAAAATTATCAACCCAACAACAAAAAAATTTTTCCAGGGAAGCAAAACAATAAAACCAATAGAAAAACCTAGCTAATTAAAACAAAAATAAGGGAGGCCACAACGATCTAATTTAGCCAACCCTTTAATATCCCATGGTAAAGAAAGCTTAGAGAATTCAATAAAATCTGAGAAATTACTTCCAATTTTAGTAAGGAAATCAGCAACAGCATTACCTTCACAAAAAATATGAGTAATAAAATAATTAATGAAGGAAAGCTAATGATTAATATCTCTTAACATATAAAAGTTATCATAATTGAAAGAATGGTTTCCTTTAAGATAATGAATCAAGAGTATGGCATCCACTTCAAAAAAAATATTAGTGATGCCTATGGAAATACAAAGTTGAATACCATGAAGAAGACTTAATTTCAACTTTAATCACATTTTTAGCAGTAGAAGGACCAATAAAGGCTACAATAACTAAAACATTAGAATCCCTAATAGTACCACCAAAACCAACATTCAAATTATTCAATGATCCATCATAATTAAGCTTTACTCCAAAGGTTTCTCGAGTAAATAATTCTGTCTTTTAAACCAACATAATGAGACTGAAAATTCAAACCAGACTCACAAGCAACATGGAGACAACCTTAACTAAATTAGCAACAAAGAACTGATAAATTTTATTCTTAACATTATAAATAACATTTAAAGCATTCATTTTAATTTCCTCATGTTTAGAATCGATTCTACAACACAATAAAAACCAACTAATAATTTCAGGGAGGATATTCCTAATAAAACATTTAGAGGAATTAACCAATCCTTAACAAGATTGACAACAAAGTTGTTCCTAGTAGTAGAAGCACATTAAAAATGTTATGAAAGTGTAGCAAAACTTTTATGGCAATCGGACTCTGAATGAACACATGATTCATATTCTCAATATGATAACAAAATTGACATTTGGAGGCAATGTAAGAACTTTTACGAATTAAAATAGAGTACAAAGGAAAGTAGATATGCAAAATCCTCCATAAGAGAAAAGAAGAAGAGGGAGGGATGCTAGCATGCAAGAAAGCTAAATAAAGAAAATATTTAGGAAGCCTTTGCTTTATTGAGTTCCAAACTTGTTTACTAACAAACTTACTCTTATTAGATAGATTAAACAAAATGCATCCCAACTAACAAAATATATGATGATATTGAGAATTAAAGGGATAATAAAATCAGGCATGATATTAGTAAGTAATATAATATTCCAATTTTCATTGATAATAAAATCTTTGACTTTATAAGCAGATGTTGACTGAGAGTGTAACATATAATTAATAAAAAAATTAACTAACAAATTATCTTCTCAAAAGAAAATGTTGCCAGCTCCCATTCCCCATTGAGTAAATTGTTCAGTTTCTTACTTAATATCAAATAATCGTTTCCAGTTAAAATAATCACCTTATTTGAAAGCATAATTTAGAGGATATTTCCCAACACAATACTTTGAAACCATTAACTTGGCCCACAAACTCTTCTTAGCTCTAAAGGCAAAGTTAAATTTATGAGAAAAGGTTGTGGTCATATATAAAAGGTTTAAAACCTAATCTCCCCTCATCAACAACCCTTAAGAAATTAGTCCAAGAACCCCATATAATAGCCCTTTTGCCATTCTTGGCGACCCAATGGAATTTATTAAATAAAATCTCCATTCCACTACAAACATTTAAAGTAGGACAAATAGTATAAAGCAAGTAAATAGGAGTGGAGCACAAAACATGTCTAATAAAAACAGGCCTACCACCAAAAGATATAAAATTAAAAGCTAAAGAATAAAGTTTCTTGTGAGTAGTAGTAAAGATGTCATCAGATAACTGAGAGAATTTTTTACCATTGTAAAGAGGGGTACCCAAATACTTCAACGGTAAATTTCTTTTTATTAAATTTTTTTTCTTTCAATACTAGTAATCCAAGTAGAAGATATAAAATTAGCATGAATAAAGCAAACTTTGGAAGGGTTAAAAATTAGACCACTAGCATGCAGAAACTTCTTAAGAAAATTGAATATAATATAAAGCATTTTAATAAAACCATTAGAGAAAATAATAAAATCATCAACAAAGCTGAAATGGGTAGTAGGAAAGCCACAAACAATTCTAAACTGCATATTAGGATGAATCCTAAAAAGATTATTAATACCTCAAGATAAGAATTCCACAGTAATAATGAAAAGCATAGGAGCTAAAAGATCCACTTGTCCAAGACAATTGAGAAGATCTAAAATAACCATGGGACTTACCATTAATCATAATAGAGAAGAAATAATGCTCAATGATATTCTTCATCAGATATATAAAATGCATACTAAATCCAAAATGCTTTAAGATAGTATAAAGAAATTCACAATTAAGATTATCATAAGCTTTACTAACATCAACTTTAAAAATAATATGCCACTAGTAACCTTAGCATATGAATCATGAACTAATTCTTGAGCAACTAAAACATTATCAAATATTGTTCTACCTTTAATAAATATTATTTATTCCAATGAAGTAATATTAGGAAGAATCATAACAAGCCTCCCCATAATAATTTTGGTAATAAGTTTATTAAAAAAATTATATAAATTTATAGGGCGGTAATCATTCCAAAAATTAATAGCACTATATTTAAAAATTAAAGCAATTGAGGTAGAAGTAAAAACAAAAATGAAAAGGATTGCACAAAATGAAATCCATAATAGCATTAATAATGTCATATTTAATAATCTCCTAAGTATTATGAAAAAATTTAGTAGAGAAACTATCAGGGCCAGTGAAAGAATCAAAGTTCATATTTTTCAAAATCTGCCAAATTTCCTTCTTGAAAGGATTTTTAGTCAACAATAAATTATCCTCCCTAGAAAATGAGAATGAATAAATGAGAAATCAATGTTAAAATATAAACTAAATTCTTTGTTGAAAGTTTTTTCAAAGTTCTCAATTCCCGAAGAAGAAATCAAATTAAGGTTTTTAATAACATAACCATCAGGTGAAATAATCTTATGAATTTCCCTACTCACTTTGTTATGTTTTGAAATATTATGAAAAGATGTAGTATTATGATCACCTTCCAAAAGGAATTTTGAGGAAGCTTTTTGTCTCCAATAAGCTTCTTCTATTTCATGAAGTTTGAATAAAGTAGTCTTAGCTTCATTTAAAATGGACAAATTCTCAAAAGAAGAATTCTGCATATAAGCCATAGTGAAATTATCAACATCTTTTTCATTAATCAATAAACTAATATATATTCTTAAAAAATGCATTTATTCCACGAGGGTAATTTTTGTTTAAGACGTTTAAGTTAAAATCATAGATGAGTCAAACAAAAAATATTATCAGAAGGGAAAAGGGGAGCTTTCTAGTTACTTTGCACAGTACTTAAGAAAGTTTCATCTAGATACCACATATTTTGGAATATAAAGTGTTGAAAATTATTTAAACTATTCATAGTAATACTCAATAACAATGGAGAATTATCGAATAAAGTTTTACTTAAATGATCAATGTGAGTTGATTAAAATGTAGAAATCCAAGAATCATTAAAAAGAATACGATCTAATCTTGGCCACATAATACCTTTACTCCAAGTCAAATATTTCCAGAATAACCAATGTCATGCTGGTTATAGTTTATGATCATATCATTAAAGTCCTCCATATCATGATAATTCGGAGGATTACCTCCTACTCTTTTAGAAGCATTAATAACACAGTTAAAATCCCCACCAACTAACCTGAGAGCATTAACAGAGGAGGAGAAATTAGTAAGTTTATTCCAAAGAGTTTTCCTACCTAATATAAAGCAAGAAGCATAAAAAAATAAAGCATAACAAGATACTCGATTAAAAGTAATGTTAGTATGAATCTTTTGATGAAAATACATGATAATATATAAGGAAATAGAGTGTTTCCAAAAAATCCTAATTTTATTTGTACAGTAGCCAAAAGAAAAATCAAAACCCAACTTATTGTGAATAAAATCCAATCTAGCAGCATAAACTAAAGGCTCAATTTAAATAAGAAGATGAATATCATAAATCCTACATAAATTCTTAATTATATCCTTAGATAGAGAGCCACCCACACCCCAAATATTCCACACGAGTGCTTTAACCATTAATAGATTTGTTAGAAGCTCTAGTGACCCTTGGGATGATGCTAGACATGTTCCTAATATTCTTACCCTTCTTTTTTGAAAAAGAAGTATAACCTTCTTCAATAATGTTAGCCTTACAAACATGAGGTGAAATAGTGTTAATATTAGATCCCATAAGACCATCCTTGGGAGTGAGAGTATCCATAGATTGAAGTTCCCCTTCCTCGATATCCTCAACCTTATCCCATTAATCATCTAATCCTTTATAAAAGTAAAATTGGATCCTCTTTCACCCTTATCCTCACTAACTTGATTTACATTTGAACCCTTTTGGTCATTTCCTTGAAAATGTGACAATTATTTCTCATCGATGTTGTTTTCCTCCATTCCTTGATTAACCAAGGAACCTCAAATGATATGATTTTGATCATCAACAAATTTTTCCCTTACACAATTCTCACCCACATCCACTAAAACTTTTTCCTCAAATAATCAACATTTTCAATATTTTATTAACCATATTTGTCTTCCTTATTCAAAAAACCTTCACTCCTTATAGAATTATTTAAAAGGCAATTCTCTATGTCATCCCTTGAAGCATTTAGTTCCTCCAAATTTATGTATTGATCCTTTTCCTTATAAATAGTATGACCTACAAGCACACCAAGTCCTCCATTGATAGGTCCAACCACAACTTATGTGATATATTATTTTGTTTTAACTTGAGGATTGGAAACAAAACTGTCATTTATCAAATGTCCATGAACTTTATAATGCAAACAAAAATATGGAACATTTTCAAACATAAATTTTTATAAATACCAAGAATTTTTAGATCCATCCAGATGTCTTTAGGATGTTTGCTTAGTAATGTCCAATTCCACAATAATCTTAGCTACTTAAGCCCTCAAATGAGAGGCGATGGCTTCATCTATTTGAAGAGGTCTACCAAAAATATATCTCAAAGCATGAAGAACATGAGAATTAAAAAAAGTGCAAACATAAATTAGGAAAAGAGATCCAAATAGGAACAATGGGTGATTCCTCTTTGTTATCAAAAAAATATGACCATTTCAATATCTCTTTTGACGGTTAAGAATATAATAAATTCTTCTTAAAAAAATAGTATCGTAATCAAGGCCATTGGATATTTGAATCGCCATATATCTAGCATCAAGCAAACCAATAGAAAAATTCACAGATAATTTTAGATTTCCAAAAAAACATGTTTCGCATCAAGATTTGGTCGTCAGACCAAAAACTTACTAACAAGAGTGAACTTATAAGGGCTAGCAAGTTTGAGAAAATCATCATCGGACATTAGAAATGCATTAAAACCTTTTACCATCAATTTCATGAAGGAGAAGATAGGATACTTCGAAGATATAGATCCGGCAAGAACATCATGAAAATAATAGGATTTAGTTTCAATCCAACGTTACTCAAAAAACTTTTTGAAGAAAAAATAAGAGCAAAAAGGGGAACCTCCCAAGGCCCTACAATAGAAGAGGATGGAGGACCCTCCATAAAATGAAAAGAAAATTACCTAAGGCCAATTGACCTTAGAAAAAGAATAAAATAAGAACACACAATCCAAAAACTAAACGAAAAACAAAAATGATTGATAATCTACAGTAGTAACCATGAACGGGAATAGTAGAGAAAGTAATTCCACCAAAATTGCCTTCTAGAGAAAGAGGACCTTAGTGAATTTTTTTTTTAGGGGAAACCCTTAAAGGGGCCTACGTGTTAATTCAGAAAATAAATTACACGGTCCTTAAAGGGACCTCGAGCTTTTTTTTTTTTTTTGAAGAAATGCATATTTCACATTAAAATGAAAAAGATAACAACCTAATAGAAACTAGAAAGAAAAAAAAAAACTCTTGGTTCCTTGTTAAAGAAAGGAACCTTATTGAAAGAATATTTGTTATAATAAACTTATTATAATTGAAATGAGTCACACTGTTTCCCATTTTAAAACCCTTGAGATGCAGGGGATAGCAAAGAATTAAACAACCAGAAGGTTGATTAGTATCCCAGAGTTCCCAACCAGTTAAAAAATAGGACCTAGTATCGATCTCATAAGTAATTAGAGTAAGTTTAATAAACAAATAACTATATAAATGAAAAAAGAAGCTACAAAAGATAGCAAGGAGGAAAATACAATTTATCATCAACATCCATAAAACACCCAAGAAAAGGTATTTCAAATGCCTTATCCAACTATCAAAGCCGAATTCCAAAGCAACTATTTTGACATACTCTTCAATCAATAGCTCCATCCTCGTGTAACTTTCCCCTTCGTTAATTGAAAAGAGAAAATTAGTAAGCATATTAATGAGTTAAATTAGAAGAACTTCTCATACAGTTCTTCATTCTGATATGAGCTATCTTTCTTCTAGGTAGATCTTTCACCGGTCCTAAGGTTTGTAGTTCTTTGAACAATTTGTGCTTAGAACTAGTAGAACCATTCTCCTTGAAAGAATCAATTTTTCCCTTCATTAATACAACCTTTATAAAATTTAAACTAATCTCAAAAGTAGGAGTAATAATTTTCCCACAAATACCTCTCGTTCCATCAATAGTATCCTCCACTTCAAAAGTTCCCATAGCAATATTTGAAGGCAATACAGAATTTGGTTCATCAACTCCCTTTGACTTAGCCAGATGAAGGAAAATCCCGTGCAACATTCAATTATGTTAAAGTATTAACAACATCCGCTCCTTCATCCAATATTTGTTTAACTTTGAGTTCAAAATTTGAATTTTGAGCTTCGAATGGTACCTCAAACAAAGGATGATCCACGGGATTATCTGAAGTATCCAAAGGATCAGCAACAAAAACATATTCAGGCCCAATAGCATCTTCTTCTACACCCAACTTTTGTGTAAGATTGGATTCAAGTTTTGAATTCTGAACTACCAATGGTTCAACAACCAAATCAGACAGTGGGGGGATAGCAAATTCAGTTTCAGCAAAATACGGAATTCCCTCATTTCGCTTAATAGAGCATCTGTTCTACCAAAATTCTTGGTATTAATAGCAAATGTAACAACATTCAGTTCAGCCTTATACTGAGTAACATCTTCCACTCCAATATCTAGATTCAATTCCTTTAATAATTCAAAATTTGAAATTTGAATCTTAACTGATTCCTCTCCTCCATTCTGATTTTAAGCATTTTCTACTCCTTCCAGGAACCGTGAATTGATTTCTAAATTAGCAGAATCAGAAATGATATGGCTTGATCAATAATTGATTCATTAGCATTATCCTAATAACAGTCATTTGGATTATTGTCCTGACTCTGAATAAGATCTGATGAGATTTGAAATGCTTCAACAAGACCAGCTTTTCCTTTATCTTCAACAGTAATCCTACCCGAACTAGGATTACTTTAGAGAGAATTTTCTTCCTTCTTTTGTTCTTGAACTTAACATGCATCCAAGGACCATAAGAACCATCTTGAAAAAAACTTTTAGGGATTTCTTTGACAGCCACATTCAATGATTGAGAGACATTTTGACATACAGAGTCTATATGTCCAATTCTTCCACATTTAAAACAAAGAGACGAAAGATTTTCATATTCATATTTCTAAAAAATTCTTCCATTTAGATGTTCAACCCAAATACCACAAGGAAGCTTAGAATTCAATTTAACTCGAATGCAAGCTCTAGCAAATTCCCTTCTTCCCCATCTAAACATGTTGCAATCTAATAATAAAGGAATCCCAATACTAGAAACTATTCTAGTAATGTTTGTTTTATCCCAGCAATGAATAGGCAAATGAGGGAGATGAACACAAATGGGAGAAGAAATCCCTTCCATGGAGATAAGAGAGAAGTTAGGTGACCATCTATCTAAGCCAAAAACAAAGCCCCCAACATACCAAGGTCCTCCGTTAAGAACTTCCTCCATTGCTTCAGATGATTGAAACGAACACAGGAGCCAATCCAATCCGAGTGAATTAAATGAAAACCTCTAAATTTAGTCCATTGCCTCCTCAATTCATTTGAACAAATTGAAAAAGACAAATTCTTACTATGAATCTTCACCAATAATGAATTTCTCAAAACTTGAACATTGGCTATTTTCTTCTCCATATCAAGTTTAGCAACATTAATATCTTCATTCCCATTCAAAACTCCATTAAAATTTAATTTAGTGGTTTTTTTATCCACACATTAGACTTTTTTGTTCCAGATGAAGAATCAGGAAAATCTTTCTTCAACGGACTAAAGCCTTTACTTCCTGAAGAAGAAGCTTCCTTATCGTTTAAATTTTGGACAAAATTGGACTTGGAGAGAAACCCAAGTCAGAAATTATTCCCTTACCTTTCCCTGAATCTGACAAAAGCTTCTTTTTGGGAATCAAACCTCCCTCTCTGATAATAAGAGGAGAGTTTAAGAATCTATGAGAAAAACTATGTTTAAACAAAAATCTACCTTTTGAATCCAACATAGTTGGACTCTTGGTAGATATTAAGGAAGAGGTATTCCGGTCATCATTAGATGACCGGCCACCCTCTTCCATCCTCAACAATGGCAACCGAAAACACCAAAATCCTTTAGAAAATTATGAACATTCTCTCTCTTCAAGTGGACATTCTCTCTCTTCAAGTGGACCAAGGGACCTCGAGCTTACTACTACTCAAACAAGCTACAAAATTAAAGTGAAAAAATTCTAAGAGCTTGGGGTCCCTGCTAAGAACAATTACAAAAAACCCTAGGTACATTATATGGTGTATAAGAATGAGCACCCAAAAATAAATAGAGAACCAAAAAGCATCAACCATCTCCATCTTCCCAACCAAGAAGAGCTCAATACAACCACATGCAAAAATGAAATTCTGTAAAAGAATAAAAAACTCAAGATAAATATAACCAAAATTAAAGCAAAGGGTAAAGAAATCATCTAAATAGATATCTAAAATATAACTTCTAATAGAGGTGAAGCATCTATTACCATTCCCCAAAATGCTTTCAACCAAATAGTAGGTGTACCACATCCTCCAAACAAAACAAAAGAAAAAAGAGTAGGAACAAATAACAAAATAGTAAAAATCCAACCCAGCATTTTGGGTATGCTTCCATGCATGATTTAGGGTTTATGGTTTTAAGGATCCTTTAATGGTCAAATTGACCAATGGTGGCCAGCATAGCTCATTCAGTGATTTAGTATGATTTATGTATGATTATGAATGATTGTAATGTATATTAAAAAGTAATCTCGATCTTGGATTATTTAGTTCAATATGATTCATGTGTATGTTGGTTTTATGTTTTGAAGGTTCCATAGGCAAACTAGGTCAATAATGGTCATTCATAGGCTCAAATGAGTTAAAACCAATATAATGATATTTATTTACATTTTTTATTAATTTACAAAGGCTTTCAAGGGAGTTTAAATTGAGATATCATACTCAATGGTATAGGCTATAAATATTTGAAGATTTATAATGCTTAGGGAAATCTTGGAATTCTTATATTTAGAATGGAAATAAAGTTTACAAAATGAAAGTTAGACTTTAAGGGTGTGTTTACCTAATTAATATGTGAATGATTAAAAATAATATGAGAGGCTTTCTCCATGGTTTTGACCAAATTGAAAATTTGCATGGAAAGGGGAAAGTCCAAGATCTTTACAATTCTGATTTATACATTTGATTTTTATCACTTGAAATTTGAATTAGATTTGAACTAGATTTGATCTATGTTTTCCTATTGATTAAGGTTTATGAGTAAATGAGGCATTAAGTTTTATAGAAACTTTAAAATTATTAAGCCAGTAATAATCGCTGTATGATTGTAAGATGACTAATTTAGGGTTTAGTAATTGAATACCATGCCAAAGATTAGCATAGATCTTGAACTAGGTTTTAAAATTAAATCCAAGGATTTGAAAACCATAACTAGAATTTTTAATTATGGTTTGGATGTAACAAAAAAACTAGGTAAACAAGAATAGGATTTGGTAACAAAAATATTAAAGTTCAATTTTCATGATATTTTCTTAAATTAAACCAAAATCTATAAAAAAACTTTGAATTTATCGACTTTAGATCTATAGAATATACTAAACTTGTATTTCTTATATTCTTAAAATAAGCTGAAAGGAATAATTTAAATTTAAATTTTATCTAGACATAACTTGATTATGGACTCAATCCGAAAGACTTCAAATTGGGGAAGTTGATTTAAACAAGAATTTACAAGTAAATTTGAATTTATTTGAATCCAAAAAAAGTTTGAAAGGTTTTGGATAAGAGAGTTTATTGTAATTTAAATTTAGGTTTTTGATTAATTGATTAGATTTAACCTAAGTTAAAGGACTTCATAATAGGGAAGTCGATTTAAACAAGAATTTAAATTATAGATTGAAGTGACTTAAGTTTGAATTGTTTACTTGTATTTGAAGATTTCTGATGAATTATCAAACCTACTACAAATGCAATACATTGGGGTAGAGAATTAAATTTAGTTTTCTATTTTTTTAAGGGAAACCCATAGAGGGACCTCAAGCTCACTAATGCTCATGAGAGCTAAAAAGAAATTGGAAAAAACCGAAGAGCTTGAGTTTCCTACTAAGAAATGATAAAAAGAAACCTAGGTACATTCTACAGTGCATAAGAAAGAGTACCCAAAAAAAGTAAAGTAACAAAAAATTGCAATCAGCTCTAGCTTCCCATCCAAAAGATCAGCACAACAAGCACCTACATTAACAACATTCTACAAAAAGAGATAATACATAGAAAAAAGAAAACACAAATAAAAGCAATAGCTAATAGGATGAAAGATCCAATCAAAATACCAATAAACACCAATAGCTAGACAAATAGGACAAGGGGACAACCACCCCATAATCCACCAAACTGAATAAAGAAGAAAATAAATAAGCTCCACAACACTAAACCATCTCCACATAATAGAGAAAAAAGCAACCAGAACCAAACCACCCAGCCAAAAATAGAAAACCTGATAGCCCAAGCTAGGGAGAAGGAGATCCAAAGCTCCCAAAATAGCCAAGATCTAGAGGACCAAGAATAACCAATAGCCTAGATCAAAAGATCCCAACATAACCACAAAAAAACGTAATATAGGACAATGAAATAGGCAACCAACCAGGCACAAGAAAATAGATGGACCCCAGCAACAGACTCCCAGGAACCAACCAACAAGACCGTACAAGCCAACCCAATGCTCCAGGAAATAGTCACCAGTAGTAACCAAAATGACCCAAATAAAAGCCAAAAATAGGATAGCTAAAAGGAGTACAAAACCAACAACAAACAAAGACCATATGCTTGAGTTAGACAAATACAACAATAAAATGAACCAAAAAATTGAAGAGCAGTGAAGGCCACTGAGAACCAAGAACCAACAAACATGGCAACAAAAATAGAGACGTTGGCAGATAACAAGCCAAAAAACTAACAAAGAACCAACACAGACAGCGCCATTAAAATCTAACATTGGGTAAGCTATTTTTATCTATTCTTAAAAGGCCTTTCAAAGGAGCATGAAGGTTAGAGGCTAAAAAGTTAACCATATAATCCAAGCCACACACCTACCGAGCAATCCAATTAGCGCATGCATTACCTTGCTTGTGGATAATGAAAAAAAAGAAGTTCATAAGCCTAAACAAATTCTTAATATCCCTTGTAATATAAAACATAGCAGAAGTACAAACCTTAGCATCCACAAAGTCAAAAAATTGAAAGCAATAATTAGAAAACTTCAATACCAATATTAGTTAAATCAAGAGAAAAGCAAAGTCTTAAGCCATGGATCATAGCAGAGGAAATAGCATAATTAACATCACAATTATCTGAAGGACCAACAAAACCCAAAATAAAGTTACCATGACAATCCCTGATGACCCAGCCACAACTCGCAGAGGAACCCAAGATACAACCATCCTTATTTAGCTTATAAGAATTAATAGTGGGCTTAGTCCAAAAAATAAATCTAGGTTGTTTAGGAAGATTATCCACTTCCAACTTAAGAGGTAAATGAGCCGCAATAGAAAAATAATTTTTAAAGTTCTTACCAGAGAGAAACTTAGCAGAATAAAGAGCCATGACCGTATCTTTCACATTCTGGATAATTTTATGATGGTTAATAACCACACCATTGAAATGAGATTTATTCCTATCCAACCATAAATACCATAAGATAAGGGAAGGAATAACGTTTATGATATGGCCTTTGGTCTTAAGAAACAAACAATTAATCATAAAATTAATAGATAATTTGACATTTAAAAAATTTAAATTAAAAATGTCATCAAAATAAGACCAAGTTTTAATAGCTAAAGTACCAGAAAGAAAAGCATGATGCATATTACTCATAAGATAACAACATTGGCACTTAGATGGTAAGATAAGGCATATTTTATTTAAATTATCATCCCTTGGAATGAACTTATGTAAAATTCTTCAAACAAAAAATAGTTACCGTGGTAGGAATACTTTTATGCCAAATCATATAAAATATCTCAAAAACCTCATGCTTGGACCTAAAGGAGTTCCAAACATCCTTTATTCTAAAGCTACCATCTTTAGTCAAAGCACATAAAAGAACATGATTAGAATTAGTGTTCAGAGGAAGATTCAAAATTTGTTAAGTAATAGAATCAAGAAGAACATTAGAAAGTTTCTCATAATCCCAACAATTGTCAGTAAACAAATAATTCACCTTCACAACCACTATGGAAGTGGCATTAGTAATAGAATCAATAAATTGACCCCCGAACTAACGATCATGCCAAAAGAAAATATTACCATCACCAAGTCCCCAATAGATAAAGGGCTCAACAATCTATTTAACTTTGCAAAGATGCTGCCACACTTTAGAGTTACCTTTGTTAAGCTAGCAAGTAGTCAGATGTTTACCCCATAATATTTGGCAACCATAAAATTAGCTTAAAGTCTCATATTAGCAAGAAAGTTACACCATAACTTGAAGGAAAAAGCATAGGCCAAATAATTCAGACTTAAACCCCAAGGCCCCTTCTTCTAGGACACCAAAACACTTATCCTTAGAGGGCTAGATAATTTTAGAATTGCTACTAGCCCCTTTAAAAAAAATTATTAAAAATCGTGTCAAACCTATTACAAACAGCCTAAGTAGGAAGCAAAGTTTGAAAAATATAAACAGGCAAAGAAAAAAGAACACTTTTGATGAGAATTAATCTACCCCCAAAACTTAAAAAATTAGAATTACAAGAAAAATGTTTGTTTTGTAGAGTAGTAATTTAACCATAAAAAAAAAAAAGTTTTATGTTTACCTTTAAAAAGAAGCACCCCTAGATACTTCATAGGCAAATGGCAATGAAGAAAACAATTTATATTTTTAATAGTAACAATACGATCATTAAGCACTTTCTTGGAAGAAATAAGAAACACTTATGTTTATTTTGAGGAAGACCACTAACCATTTCAAATTGGTGAAAAAACCTCATAAGTCTGTTAATCTTATTAACCAAAGCATTCATAAAAATGATAAAGTTAATAGCAAAACATAAATGAGAGATGGGAAAAACATCAAAGTTCTAAAATAGAGCTAGGGTAATTCTAGAAAAGGTTGGCAAGAGCTCTAGAAAGATACTCAGTAGTAATAAAGAAGAGGGCAGGATAAAAAGGATTACCCTATGCCAGCCTATGGGAAGCTTTAAAAAAACATTACTTTTACCATTAACAATGATAGAAAAGTAGGGTCCTTCAATGCTATTTTTAATAAGATTGACCAAATTCAAATCAAATCCAAACAACTTCATAATATTATAAAGAAAATTCCAATGAATGTTATCACAAGCCTTGACAATATCAAGTTTCAAAATCATATTACCACGTCTTACCTTAATATCTAGATTTTGACAAATTCTTGAGCCAATAGAATACTATCAGCAATAGCACAGCCTTTGACAAAACTCATTTGAAAAGAAGAGATAATTTTAGGCAAAGACAAAGTTAAACAGTTCATCAGGATTTTAGAAACCAGTTTATAGAAAAAGGTGAACAAACTAATATGTTTAAAATCTTTCCATTTACTAACAGAGTTACTCTTAGTGATAAGCATAATAGAAGTAAAAGTAAAAAACCTAGGAATAGAATTACTAGCAAAAAATCAATGACAGTAGAAAAAAGATCATTACTAACAATATGCCAAGATTTCTAAAAAAAACTTAGTCGTGAAACCATCCGACCTAGCGATCAAATCACCATTCATACCAAAGAAAATCTTTTTAACTCCTCAATAGAAGGAGATTTAAAATGAAAATCATTATCCTCTTTAGAAATAAGGTTAGGGATGATAAAAGGTTATCAATAAGAGCAACTAAATTAGTAATTTCCACAACAACCTCAATAATAGAGCCATCATCACAATTAATTTTATAAATATGATTAATAAGACATTTCCTCTTAACCAAAGCATGTAAATATTTAGTATTGTTATCACCTTCAACCAGATGTTTAGCAACATATTTTTGTTTCCAAAAGGTTTCCACTTGAGCTTGTAATTTATAAAGATAATCTTTTATATCTCTCAATATACTAAAATTATCATCATAAGGCACCAATTGACCCTAAGTATCATAAGCATTAACATTCTTTTGAATATTTAAAATGTTAGAGAAAAGATTCTTAACAACATTATGATCCTATGAGTTTAAAACTTTCTTAAGCATTTTCAAGTTAAACAAAAATCTCCTCATGCCAAAAATAGAGTTATTCGGAAGTAAAGGAGCATGCCAACTTTCCTGAACAAGTACATAATGGATGTTGCAAAACTATTTTCATGGCTTATGTTTTGATGATTTGACAAACACTATTTTTCTTGGACTGCTTGTTGCTTCTAACTTTTCAGGAATCGAAGATCGGACGAACAAGACAAAGCCAATTCAGGATTACGTAGGTTTAGGGTTGAGTCAGTCTGCACTTTTGTTTTTCACTTTTTGAGTCTACTTGTAATGGTCAAAGAGACTGATGCTAAGTAACCCTTCACACACACACTTGAGAAACATAAAATTTCTATTTTTACTCATATCGGCCAGGAAGATTTTTTTATCGGCCTGGACGATCAGGCTTAAAACAGAAAGTCTAAATAACGATTCTTAATTAAGGCAGCCATCACTAACATATCAGCCTGGATAATATGTGTATCGGCCAGGACGATAAGCTCAAAACAGAAAGAAGATGCCTCCATAGATAATTAAGGTATACTATATTTTTAAATTATCAGCCAGGACGAACATTGATCGGCCTGGACGAAATTCTCAAATTATGCCTTAATTGATCAGGAAATCAAGGGAGTAATTAAGGATGATTGATATGATCATATCGTCCTGGACAATCACATGATCGGTAGGACGATCCAGTTAAAAACCTTAAGTTACTTCAGGACGATAAATATCGGCCAGCTAGTATCCAGGGCTATTCTCAGGATGATTTTCCCATGATTTGAACTGATCGGCCAGGACGATTGTGAGATCGTCCTGGACGATCAAGCCAAATTTCAATCATCCAGGAGTGTATCCATGGCGATGCTCTGGCCGATCTTCTGAGTTTTGTACTGATCGACCAGGTCGATGTCCATATCGGCCAGGACGATAAAGTCGGCAACTTGCAATTAATGAGCTCCTTTGAAGCTCTTCTATTTAAGAGCTCATGTTCAATATTTTGGATGACCTTTTTGCTGCTGCCTTGACCTGAGAAGACCTTGAGGAGAGAAAGAGAGAGAGGGAGAGAGAGGATCTTGTGAGGGGATTCACAAGGGTTGCTTCAAGGATTGCTATGCTTGTTCTTCGTCTAGAGTTTCTAAATCCGTGGAAGGATCGGTAGAGGTAAGGAGTTAGCTTTTGGTTGTGGTTCTCTACCAGCTTCAGGAAGAAGCAAAAGAAGGTAGGTTCTCTGCCTTGCCGGGGTGGCAAAAAGGAGGTACTTGTGAGGGCTTCTCCGCCTTGCCGTGGGGGCTAAATGAGAGTCATTTTTTATGGTGCAATACTTGGAGGGTGCCTCTAAGGAGTGGATGTAGGTCGAGTTGACCGAACCACTATAAATTTCTATGTTCTTATTTTTTTGCTTCCGCACTTTTAATTCTGCATTTAATTTTGTGGTGTGATTTTGGTTTATGCAATTTTTATTCTTTGTGAAAAGAAATTTTAAAATACCAAATCACCCCCCCCCCTTTGGTTAGCTTGGGCCAGTTCTATAGGGCTTAACATCCCTAACGAACTTTCAAGTGGTATCAGAGCGGGATTCAAAAATTTAAGTTTGAAAACTTTTTGAATTTGATCCATGGCTAACCTTGGGAATCGTAACAATACGGAAGGATATTCTATTACCCGACCGCCCCTGTTCGATAACCTACCTTTTGACTTTTGGAAAACCCGCATGTCAACATTTTTACAATCTACTGATTATCGCATGTGGATGCTTATTCAAGAAGGTTATTCTCCACCTTCTCGTGAAATTAATGGTGTTAAAACTGAAATTTCTTTTACTGAATGGACTTTTGATGAACGAGATTTAGCTCAATTAAATGCAAAATGTTTGAACTATTTTTTCTGTGCTTTAAAATCTGAGGATTACAAGCGTGTCTCAACTTGCAAAACTGGTAAAGAGATTTGGGATAAATTGTGCATCACCTATGAAGGTACTAATGACGTTAAACAATCCCATTTGAATTTTCTCTTGCATGACTACGAACGTTTTCGTATGAAACCTCATGAATCGATTTCTGACATGTATACAAGATTTACTCAGATAGTTACTTCACTGCATGCACTAGGAAAAGAACTTTCAAACTATGAAAAAGTAAATAAGATTTTGAGATGCTTGCCTTTGTAATATGATGCTAAAATTACTGCAATCACTGAATCTAAGGACTTGAACACTTACTCAATTGATAACTTACTTGGCTCACTCATTGCTTACGAGCAAGGGGTGAATCAAAGAAATCTTGATGCAGGTGAGAAGAAAAAGGAGAAAATAATTGCACTGAAGGCGCACAAATCAGATTCTGAATCTTCTAGGTCTGAAAGTGATGAAGTTTCCTTCATCACTAGGCAATTCAAAAGCTTTCTAAGGAAGAAACAAAAGCACCATCAAAATTGGAGAAAAGGTAAGGATCATAAACATGTTAAAGGATCCTCTGATGTTGTTTGTTTTGAATGCAGGAAACCTGGACATGTGATAGCCGATTGCCCAACACTTCAAGATAACACAAGCAAGGAAAAGAATGAGGAAAAATCTAAGTTTAAGAAGGAGAAGAAGAGAATCCAAAAGGCATTCTGGGTAGAATCTGGTACTGATTCCTCTGGGACTGAACCAGAGGAAGAGACAACAAACTTGTGCTTAATAGGGGAAGATCATCTTGAGCAAAGAGATGAGGAAGAGGTATGTAAACCAACCTATGATGAATTGTTTGAAATTTGTGAAAAAATCCATGCATCATACAAAAAACTTAAGAAGACACATGCTAGCTTAAAAGTAGAACTTTTAAATTTACAAAAAGAGCATGAAGTTTTTCTCAAAGATCATGCAATGATTAATTCAAATCACATGGCTCTTCTTGATGAATTTGATGATTTAAACAAAAAATATTTGGAATTAATTGATGAAAATAATGCATTAAAAGTTTCAGACACCTCACTTAAATCTGATCTTAAGAAATCTAAAGAGAGTGTAAAAAATTTGAGGATTGAAAATAAAGTTTTAAAAAGCACTAATTTGAAGATCCAAAATGATTTAAAAGCATGTAAGAAAACTAGGATGACATCTACTTTTAATTAATTGCCAAAACCTAGGAAGAGGCATTATAACTCAAACCACTTAAGAAATCCCTTTCCTGGAGTTGGATGTTTTTCATGTGGCATGCTAGGACACATCTCACACACTTGCACCATTCACCGTAGTACACATTGGGTGTTGAGACCTAAGATGCATAATTCACAACATACCTTACCTGCATTGCATTCTACTTTTCCTAAGAAGGAGCCCAAACCTATTTGGGTTCCTAAATCTGACTGTTGTTGAGTTTTGCAGGAGTGCTCTCACCAAAGACCTCGTGGGGGCATATGATAACTGGACATATAAAGGCTCGCAGCTCATTCATGCTCAAACATGCTGCTTCAATAATTTCTTGAAATATGTTTTATTTCAGTGTGTTTTATTTCCGCTTTGTTTGTTGTTTTTTTTTTATGTGTGTATTTTGACTTCACTTTGTTTTTAAAAATTGGTCTTCCATATGTTGAATCTTTTCAAGATTTTAGATTTTGGAGTTTTGAAGATTGTGTTTAGCTTTTCTAAATTTAGTTAAAGGGAGAAACACCAATAGTTTCCCTCATTCTGACCTTGTTTAGTGGTATAATTTTTCTTCTCTAAACAAAAGTCTAACTCATTTTAGCCAATGGTTTTTGAAACTAAGATTCTTTCTATCTTGCTACAATATTCTATCTTATTCATAATATCCAAAGCTCTTACTTATCTTTCGAGTTATTTAAAATCTTGTTATTGCTTTTATCACATATTTTTTATTTTGTTTTGTGACTTATTCTTTCCTATGTTAGAGAGAGAACTCCTATTCTCTAATATTTGGTGGATATACTCACAACTGAGCTTCTTTTAAAAGTTTGCAAAAGAGCTTTTAGTTTGCAAGAATTAAAAGGGAAAGAGGCCAATGACTCCAAATTGAAAAAAGAAAATTATACACAATTGTGTATCAAAAATCAAAACATGCTCAAAGAGCCAATCAAAGATTCAAGAGGCATAAAATGAGCCCACTGAGAGCAAGCTATCCCCTCTTTTTGAAACTTTTAAAACTTAGAGAACTCCTTGACTATTTGATGAATTCAAAGGCTTGATTTCAAATTCCATGATAGAGAAGAAGTACTTTGTTTTATTATTTATGAGATGGTTTTTGTAAATAAGTTTGATTGAATCTTCTTTTTGCCCAATTAGGTTTATTCTGAGTTATGCATTATTATTTTTCAAAAGAAATTTTATACCATAAAAAACGTCTGATTTAGGGTTAAAAAAATCGGATATCTTACCTTTGTCTGATTAGGATTAGCTAAACTCCTTGATCTTATGGAACTCTAAAAGTTTAACTTTTTGAAAATTTCTCATATGATGCCTCCATAAAACAAAAAAATTAGAAAAATTAAAATCCAAAAATATTCATTTTTTTCCTTGTGTTTTTGCTTTTCTTTTACTGTATTTTTCTGATTGTTTTTCTTTTGTTTTATTTTTGAGGGCCTTTATCATCACCATCTTCTTTATGTTTCAAATTCTAGTCACATCGTCATGGCCGATACCTTTATCATCCTGAACGATAGGGCAAATTCTCTTCAAAATCCATCTGCTGAACTTTTCTGTGCTTGCTGTAACTCATCATCCTGGACAATCTTATATCATCTTGGACGATATGATCGAACTCTGTTGTAATCTTGATGATAGTCCTCGCCGATAGAATATTTCGTCTGGCTGATGCAATTTATGTGCATCGTCCTGGCCGATACACTGGATCATCCTGGACGATCCACGTGTCAGCATGTTTAAATCTTTAAATTCGGCCCCGGACGATCCATTATTGGACAATCGGCCGGGCTGATCCACTGTTCATCCTGGACGATACACGTGGCAGTGATTTAAAATGTTTTAACTTCGGCCGGTACGATCAATTATTGTGCATCATCCTGGACGATACACCTAATCGGCCCGGACGATCTGCTTTTTCAACGGTCGTCCGGCCTGACTCCTCGGGACGATCGGCTGTGTCTAATCATCCTGGCCGATATCTGATCAGCCCGAACGATCGGACCGCCTTTTTGACCAATCGGCCTGTATGTAATTATTGAGCCATATCGGCCTGGACGATTCTACGATCGGCCAGGACAATATGGCCATTTCTTTAAATTCTGTCCGTTCCAGCCATGGTTTTTCACTCTCCACCCTTTCTCCTCTTGTGTTTTGTTGCTAACTCCTCTCTATGGCTGGTGGGAAACGCCTGCCAGCTACTTTCAGCAGCCACCTCCACCACCTCCATCAGATGATCAGGATCCCTCGTTCTTTTAGTCTGTGCTTTATGTTGTTTGTTTCTTATTTTTTGGTAGTTTACTTTTTAGTCTTTCTTTGTTTTTTCTTTTGTATCTGGACCCTCTTTTTGTGATGACAAATGGGGGAGTAGGGTGTGGTAGGAAAAGTTGTTGAAACTTTGAAATTCTAATGGACTTTTTTGGATATTTTCCTACTTGTGTTTGACTCCATCAAAAAGGGGGAGATTGTTGCAAATCTATTTTCATGGCTTATGTTTTGATGATTGACAAACACTGTTTCTCTTGGACTGCTTGTTGCTTCTAACTTTTTAGGAATCAAAGATCGGACGAACAAGACAAAGTGAGTTCAGGATTACATAGGTTTAGGGTTGAGTCAGTCTGTAATTTTGTTTTTCACTTTTTGAGTCTACTTGTAATGGTCAAATAGACTGATGCTAAGTAACCCTTCACACACACACTTGAGAGACTTAGAATTTCTATTTTTACTCATATCGGCCAGGACAATTTTTTTATCGGCCTGGACGATCAGGCTTAAAACAGAAAGTCTAAATAAGGATTCTTATTAAGGCAGCCATCATTAACATATCAGCCTGGACGATACGTGTATCGGCCAGGATGATAAGCTCAAAACAGAAAGAAGTTGCTGGCATAGAAAATTAAGGTATACTGTATTTTTAAATTATCGGCCAGGATGATCATTGATCGGCATGGATGAAATTCTCAAATTATGCCTTAATGGATCAGTAAATCAATGAAGTAATTAAGGATGATTGATACGATCATATCATCCTGGACGATCATAGGATCAGCCAAGACGATCCAGTCAAAAACTTTAAGTTACTTCATGACGATAAATATCAGCCAGCTCGTATCCAGGGCTATTCTCAGGATGATTTTCCCATGATTGGCCAGGACGATCGTGAGATCGGCCTGGACAATCAAGTCAAATTTCAATCATCTAGAAGTGTATCCAGGGCGATGCTCTGGCTGATCTTCTGAGTTTTGTACTGATCGGCCAGGCTGATGTCCATATCGGCCTGGACGATAAAGTCAGAAACTTGCAATTAATGAGCTCCTTTGAAGCTCTTCTATTTAAGAGCTTATGTTCAACATTTTGGATGACCTTTTGGCTGCTGCCTTGACCTGAGAAGACCTTGAGGAGAGAAAGAGAGAGAGGGAGAGAGAGAAAATCTTGTGAGGGGGAGCTTGTGAGGGGATTCACAAGGGTTGCTTCAAGGATCGCTCTAGTTGTTCTTCATCTAGAGTTTCTCATCCATGGAAGGGTCGGTAGAGGTAAGGAGTTAGCTTTTGATTGTGGTTCTCTGCCAGCTTCAGGAGGAAGCAAAAGGAGGTAGGTTCTCTGCCCTGCCGGGGTGGCAAAAAGGAGGTTCTTGTAAGGGCTTCTCCGCCTAGCCGTGGGGGCTAAAGGAGAGTCACATTTTGTAGTGCAATACTTAGAGGGTGCCTCCAAGGAGTGGACGTAGGTCAAGTTGACCGAACAACTATAAATTTGTGTGTTCTTATTTTTTTTCTTCCGCACTTTTAATTCCGCATTTATTTTTGTGGTGTGATTTTAGTTTATGCAATTTTTATTCTTTGTGAAAAGAAATTTTAAAATATCAATTCACCCCCCCCCCCCCTCTTGGTTAGCTTGTGCCAGTTCTATAGGGCTTAACATCCCTAATGAACTTTCAATGGAGTCATGATGCAACCACATGTTTTGAAACCTAAATTGAGATGGAGAGTTCATAAATCTAGTCTTAAGTCTAATAAGCAGGGGATAATGATTAGATAAGGTCCTGCTAAGATGAATAATAGTAGTAAAATCAAAAGAGTTAAGGCATCAATCATTAAACAAAACTTTATCCAAACTTTGCCATAAATTCCCATGATTCCAAGTGAATTTTTTACTAGAGAAACTAATATCAATTAAATTACAATCCATAATCATATTATTAAAATCCTACATAGTTTGATAGATAGGGAGAGAGCCCTTATGCATTTAGAAGGGTTTGATATAGTATTAAAATCCCCTCCAACAATCTAGGGTAAGTTATAAATACTATGAAAGTTAATTACTTAATCCCATAACAATTTTTTAGTATAACAAGATGAAGTAGCATAAATAAAAGAGGTACAATATTAAAAATTAGAATTTTCAATACAATAATACATAACTTGAGTAAAATCTCCGATAATATATATATATATATATATATGAACATGATCCTTCCGAAACACCTAAATTTTCTTAGCCACATTCAAAATAGCATAATTAAAACCCAAAAATTCAACATCACTAAGTAACATAGCAGAGGAAATAAGTGGCTCAAGCAAAACCATAATAGAAACATTATAAATGTAGCTTAAGTTTTTAACTCTTAACTTAGAATAAGGACATAACATTCCAAAATAATAGCATTAAACATTAAAAATAAAAGGTTAATGAGTAGTATGTGATCGAGTGGTTCTAGGAGACTATAAAATGATGTTCTTGTGCTTACTACCTCTCCTACTACAAACCTTGGAAAAAACTAATGTCATTATCATCTCTAGCAAAACATTTAACCATCATATCCATATCCTTTGTGTCAGTAAAGACATTACTATGATATTGATAATTTAAGTGAAACTTACTATCATTAATCATATCTGCCTTCCCCCTCTCAATAGGATTTCACCTTCCTCATAGAAAACACCATCTTCCTTAATAGTTTTATTACTCAATTCATTACCACTGTTATCCTTCACCACACTAGTTTGACAAATCTCCTGGATATTCACACCTGATTGAGAAAGCTCCGTATTAGCACAATTATATTTTAATGACATAACCTCCGTATTAGAAAATTTCTTTTTACAAGTAGGAGGAGCAATATCAAAGAATGTAGAATTATTTAGATTAGTGGCAAAAGCCTAAATTTATTCATCCACATTGTGATAATCAACAAGTAAAGAAGAGATAAAGTTAAGATTAACTCCCTGAACATGAATCAATTAATCACCATTAGTAGGGTTTGGCTTAGCATGAGCAGAATCAAGTTGTTGGATTAATCAATGTTATCTTGAACTTTAGGATCATTACCTTCATTTCCACCAGGATTAGGAATGACAATATCATGGTCAACCAAAGGTACTTATATTCCAAGCAATTGTTTGGAAGATTCTTTTTCCCCAAAGATGGGGATGTAACCTATAACACACATTTAATCCATGGCCATGCATCTTACGATGAGAGAAAAAAATAGGTATGTTTTCAAATTCAAATTTTTTGAAATAACCATTCAACTCCATACCAATCCAAATCTCATTAGGATATTTCTTTGAGATGTCTAATTCAACTGGAACTTGGGCTACAGATGGTTGAGAAATGAACACCATAGCTTGGACCATTTGTAAAGGACTAACAAAAATAGAAGAGAAACCAAATAAGATTTAAGAAATAAAAAAAATGAAATATGAGATTCAGGAAAGAGATCCACATAGGGGCTATAGGAGATTCCCCATGCACATAAAATTTAGTTTTCCATTTGAGCAATTTCATTTGACAACCATGAATGTAATAGTACCTTTTAGAGAAAATATAACTATAGTCTAGATCATTGCTCAATTGAATTGTAATATGCATCAAATCAAACAAGCCAATTTGAAAAGAACTGTACAATTTCAGATTAACAAAAACATACAAATGCGTCCAGATTAGGCCACCTAATAAGGAACTTGCCAACCAACGTAAGAGCAAAAGGAGCAGCAAGCATCAAAACCGCAAAGTCATCAAACAACAAAGTCGAAAAACCATTAAAAGAAGTATGTATTGAAGTTTGGTGGAAGTAGAGGAAGAACAAGCCAAAACCTTCTTTAAGGTTTGAGACTTTCCATTTAAAAGAAAAGTAGGTGAAGGAAGAGATGTCGATGGAGTGGTAATCTCCAGAAAATAACAAACCCAAAAAAAACACGACTTCAAAATAAAACAAAAAGAAGACAAAACAAACACCAAAGAACAAAATCGAGAAGAAAGAACAAAAAAATCCATGCCAGGGATGGGGAGAGATGAGCTCGGGAATAAAAACCCTAGATCTCCTCCAAATCTCTAGAAGAGCAGAGAGCCATCGCAAGGGGATAATAAAATTAAAGTTTGATAAATAAAGGCCAATATAGAATTTTGGACATAAAGGTTTGGACATGGGTTTTATAAGTAAATCACCAAATCATTATATTGACCAAGGAGTGTTTTAATATGGGTTTTATATGTAAAGATTTAAGTCATGATAAATGTAATTAAAACGTAAAGTATTAAACACAAATAATTAATTAAATTATTATAAATTTTAAAATGTAGTCTCTACTTAAGATGAAGGGATGTCTTAATCTCTAGTAGAGTTAACAAAAAACATCCTGTGGTTAGATTAATTTTAGCTATCTATTTTATTAAAGTTTATTTAATCAAGTATGCATTGTTGACATTAAACTACCTCAAAAGATGGACTAACTCTTCACTATCGATTTAGTAAGAGAATATAATTTTTTTTTATAATCAAACATGACATAAGAAATGTTAAATTAATATTAAAAGTTAAAAGTAACATGCACCTATCAATTTGAAAATGAAACTAACCAAGGAATATGCTTTAGACTATGTATAGAGATTTTTCCCTTACGTTATAGAACTAAAGAAGGGTTTATTTTTTATTGGGTTCATGATTATATAAAGAGCCAATCTCCTATGATTAATTACATCACTAGACAAGTCTTAACTAAACTCTTGTTTAATGAGGGGACTAGACTTTTTAGATTTAAAAAAAAAAAATTAATCAAATATTTAGGTTTCTTATACTTGTTGACCTCATTATTCGAGGTCAATTTTTTCCCAGAATCGACTCTAGTACCTAGGTTTTCATAGCCTAGTGTAGATATCGCACCCGCAGGATTTCCCTTAGGTGGACACCTAATGACGTAGCACGGACTCAAACTTACCACTCAGCTCGAATCAAAATCAATTCAATCCAATTCTAATTCAACCTCAAATCAACTCTTTTAAACCAAAATTTGCTACACCAATCGAAGTGAAATCAAATCAAATTAACTCAAATTGAATTCGATTTCAATGGCTTCGATTAACCCATTTTGACTCGTCACAAGTATATATATAATAATAATTGATACGTCGTCAAAAATTATCTTAATCGGCACGAATCTCGATGCAAAATCAAGTTTGGAAACTTCAAAAATTAATTCGAAGACCATCCAAACTCCGATTTCAGCAAACTTACAGTCGAACCAAGCGTCTCAGGAATACAAACCCAACGACACCAAGATCAACCCAATCCGAGCCCAAATGAGTCCAAATCAAGGGCTCAAATTGCTATTGGAAGGTTCAAACCGCAATTTGAGTGACCAAACGGTCTCCGATTTTGACGAGCTTATACTCGAATCGAACAGCTCGACGAGACGAATCCAATAAGCCCAAGATCACTGAATTCCGAAATCAATAAGGCCTTCAAATGTCAACTGAATGGTCCACGGTCAAAGGGTTCAGCAACAACCCATAACCACCCACTCTCCCTCTCCCTCAACCCATAACCACCCACTCTCACTCTCCCTCAACCCAAAAAAAAAACGTCCAAGCCTCCCTCCTCTCATACATGACACGTCCAAGCCCCTCCTCTCATCTAATCTCCAGCCCTAGGAACCCCAAATGAACCCCTCTATGCCACGGCTTGTTCAACCAGAGGCAACAAAACGTGGTTGGGGCGTTTAATGGCTGCAGTTCACGATCTAAGCATGAGAAATCCACACGAAGCCTCTCCATCGCCCCCTCCAGAGATCCAAGACAAAGGAAAGTGGTAAACTTCCTTTTCTTATTGATTCTTCTTCCACTCTTCTCCCTCTCATCATTTTTCATTTTTTTTTTTTATGGATAATTTTTGTTGGATAGTTAGCCTATCAAATGAGGTTATTTAGTAAACGTTCATTCATTTTATGCTTAAATTCCTGCACTTGTTTGGGTTGAGTATTATCCTATTTGTAAATGCTTATTCTTCAAGACTTAACTAGATAACCTCATGAATCATGAATGTGTTTATGGAAAAATCCATGTTGTTTGAAACTAAGTTCTTTGTGTGTAAAATCTGCATAATATTATGGTTATTGTAGTTCATATCATGAGATGTATGCATAGATTGGAGGAAATTATAGCGTGATCTATTAAATGCATAAAATATGTTTGTGTTATTGTCTATTCAAGAATCCGATGAGTTTTGGTTAAATAAAAGTTAGTGGGAAAGCATATCTATGTTTTATTCCATTCATACTCCCAAGAGATGCATGAGTTTAAAGAATTTTCATAAATTTTATGCAAGGTTGTGTTATGTTTGAAAGGTGAAATCTATGTATTTTAGAGAAGTTAAGAAAATGTGTAAAAGTATAGTATGATATTTTTGGGAGGGTGAAGTGGATGAATCTTGTAGTATTTATTTGTGTTGGGAAGTATACAAAGTGTATATTGAAGAGAAAGTGCATAGAGTATGGAAGATGAAAAGTATTTGTTTTGAAATATAAAGTAGGTGAAACGTGTGCATTTTTGGATAAGTTAAATAAAAATGGTAAAGTCTAATATGATATTTTTGGAGGATGAAGTGGATAAATCTTGTAGTGTATATATATATTGGGAAGTATATGAAGTGTATATTGAAGAGAAAGTGTATAGAATTTGGAAGGCAAAAGGTATTTGTTTTAAAAGTGAAATTTGTGTATGTTTTGAAGAAGTAGAATTTTTGTATATGAAAAGTAAGGTATGTCTGTATCTTTTAGAAGATGAAAAGATGTGTGTTTGTGGGAAGTAACTTGTGTGTGTTTTTGAAGGATGACATATTTGAATTTGGAAGAGTAAAATGCTTGTTTTTGTGAAAAATGTGTGTTGAAAGGTGGAATTTGAGATGCATTGGAAAAGGGAGAAATGTATGTTTGAAAATTGAAGATGTATGGTTTTGTAAAGTGAGTTTTGTGTGATTTGGAAAGGTGAAAAGTGTAGATTTTGAAGGGTGATGCTTATGGAAGACGAAAAGTAAACTGTTTTGTGTGTAAGTATTAAAGGTGAAAATATATGTTGAAAAATTACAAAGTGTACTTCCAAAAGTAAAGTTTCCAAAAAGACATTCAACAAACTGGTGTTCAAGCCCGAAGAAAGGTACGTCTTTATTTTCAGTAAATTTCTATTATTTCATTTTTAATTATTAAATGTGCTTTCTAATCGCTGTTTTTACCTATTTTCCTTTTTTATTTGCATTAACTATAAGGAACGGTACCGGTCGAGGGAACAAAAGGATAAGGAGCTAAAGGCGTCAGTCGCCTCTATCCAACCGGGTAGAGGTGCTACGGGCGGAACCACCAGGTCGTAGCCCCCGGTGACTGTGGGTATTTCTAAACTTAAAAAACCTTTAGGGACCCTTTGATGTGGTGTGCATGAACCATTCCTTTAGGTCCCTGTAGTAACTTCAATTTAATTAGGTTTACTTTTTTGCTTTATTTTAGATCCCTAAACCCCTTTTACACACGCTCAAAGTCCTAAGGGTTAGTAATAATAAATTTTTATCCCATACAACAGTAGTGACACTTAAGGACAAAAATTAAGGACCGAGTCTTAGAAAATCTAGACTTAGGATGCATGCATACTTTAGGATAGAAACTTATAACATAGAAAATTTAGTGACATCTCACTTTAGAATTAGTAAGTATCTTTAAATTAGAATTCAATCAATTAGAAAACTTTAGCCAATAATTGACTTAGGATATATCAAAACCACACTTTCAAATACACACACTTAGAATTGTTTGCTAGGACAACCGACTCTAGTTTTAGTTTAAGTCGGTGTTTATTTTCTTACTGCTGTGTGACGGGCTTTTTCTCAATTTTCACTGCATGCTGGTTTTAAAAATATTGGTGTGTTTGCTTACATACTCTTACTACACTCTGTGATGTTGGTTTGATTGACGATTAGATTACCCATAGGCTAGGAGCGATCTGGATTGTTAATATGATTTTCTGCAGGTGGCCACACTCATGCAGGGCAGAAAAGGGGGGCTAATTAATTAATAATAAATAAATGCTACAGGTGCTTCAGCTGCTTAGCCCCCAAATGAAGAAGAGTGTGGCCAAGTGTGGCTTAATAATTTAAATTTAATTGCATATATATATAACTGTGTGGGATGATTTTTGTTATAAATTGCTTAGGATAACCTTGCAGGTGGACTAGATTTTTCTTCCCTTTCTGTGAAATGAAATGTAATGTAAATATAATATATCAAGAGTCAATAAATGTGAAAGTGATTTTTTTTGAAAGTGGGATATTACATCCAATTTGGAATCCAAAGAAAGGAGAATATACCTTAAAGGATTATTCTCTTTTATTTGGAAAGCCAAATTATGATGATTCAATATCCAAATAGAAAAGAAAATACCCCTCTTAGGGATGAGTTTCTTTTCATTTGGATATCCAGAACCCGACGGTCCCGAGAAGTTCGTAGAAGAAGAAAAGACAGAACAAGAAGATTGAAGAAAGAAGAGGAAGAAATGAAGATTTAAGGAACAGTATATCCCATTTCAAAAATCACTTGCGTCATTCTTACGATTAGAATCTGGGTTTGTTGTCAGTGGTGCCCGGCCACTTTACTTTTCAGCAAATTCTGGGTGTAATATGGACATTGGACATTGGACATTATATTTTGGATTATTTAATTTGTTTGTTAACATTGTTTGTGCAGTAGCTTTTTTAGGGCCCTTGCATGTCGTGTTTTGTTTTAGCCTGGATTCGAATCGGAGAGATTTTTTTCGTAAGGGTACGCTTAAAATTCTTCTACTTGTAATTTTAAATAAAAATTTTTAGGCTCACATAGTAACTCTAACGATCTAAGAAGTAAGCTCGGGACCGCCGAGAGTCAGCATAAGCATATTAATACTTTCTCTTCCTTGTTAGGCACCTCCCCGCCTGCGGGTTCTGGCAGACCCCTTGACCTATGAGGGTGCAGTTCTGTCAAGGGGAAGTTGTGCAATCTCTAGGGAAAAATCTATTTTCTAAGCCGAATTTTTAAACTGCTTCATTATCATTTTATGCATTCGAGTCAATTAGCATGCATTACATTATATACAAACTAAAAAGAGTCTAAAATTTTAATTGCATTTCTAGATATTTATCACCCTACATAAGTTGAGGGGCTAATTAGGAATTGTCTTAGATGTCAGCCCCAATTCCTTAAAACTTAAACAACATCTCTACCCATCTTTCATAAGAGACTGGACACATGGTTTTAAAGCGCCTAGGTGGTTAGCTGGCTCCCCAATCCAGGCCGGGGTAAGTCCAGATTTGCACTTCATTAGTTAGGTTCGAGTCGCTACTTTGTAGTACCCAAATTAGATTTAGGTTCTGAGGCAGATTCTTTTTAGATCTTAAGTCCTCGCCCTCCGAGAATATAATCCCAACTTTTTAATAAAATGTCAACTTAAACATAAAATTTTCTCTTAAAATGTAAAGCCTAACATAGGGTAGGCTGAGGTTGTCTCTGAGCTTCTCAGAATTCGATGCCTCCTACTTTTCTTCCTTTGATCCGCTAATAAATGTTCAACATTGAGCTTTCTCCTTAAAAAATTCCTACTTCTGTTTCTTGTCTTCTACTTTGTAGTCAAAGGGTATGAAAACACTGCTTTAATCGAGAGTTTTCTTAGGAGCATTCCTCCTAAGATGTAATTAACTATAAGAGCTTGCTCCTATAGGGATTTGAGAACCCCAGACAAAAATAAACCTTGTTTTATTCGTATAAAACAAGGGAAGAATCTTTGGGAACGTAGATATTTTTAAAACATTATTTCTAATTTTGAATAGACTTGTAGAATGTTATTATTATCTTTTCAGATAATATAATATTATACTTGTTATATTCAACTTTAGAAATAATGAATTTTATAAAATTCATTCTCGCTTTTGGATATCTTGAAGAATGTTATGTTCGTCTTTTAAGATGATATAATATTTTTCTTGCCATATCTAAATAAAAGAATGAATAAATTTTTTTTCAAAAAAAAACGTATTTCAATCTTTAAACATATTCTATAGAATTTAATGTTCATCTTTTGAGATGATATGTTATTCTTTGAATTGTTTGATTATAGAAATATCAATTTTCAAAACCCTATTTTGATATTGAATCCATTGTAGAATATTGTGTCGGCCTCTTGAGACTGTACTTTATTCTCAATACAGTTTTCAATTACAAAATAGGAGAAATCAAAATCTGCATGGTGACACAATTTTTTTCCCACCAAGGTTTTTCTGGCGACTCCGCTGGGGATCAATCCTCTCTCCATCTTTACCAGTGTTTTATACCCTTTAATCGGTAGTATACTTGTGCTTAGCATAGGTTGTAACTACCTTTCTTCCTCCGGTTATTTTATTCATTTCATTCTTGAATAATTTGGCCGGTATCTAATAAATTTTAGAGGTCTTATTTTGGACCCCATTAGAAAACTAATGGGAAGCTCCTTTATACGACCTTTTTGTAAAGTAAATCCCCGTGCTAATTTGAATGTTGTAGTTACATTTTTTTGTAGCTTGATGTTTGAGTTAGCACTAGGTCCAAAATCAATTTACCCAATCTTTAGTAATATGTATAGTTACTTAATTTAGTAACTTAATGTATTATTTGGATTGGGTCTGAATAATTTTAAGTCTTTAAAAATTTAAATTTCTTCGTGTCCTAGCTAATAAGTTGTAGTTATATATTTTTATTACTCAATATGTGGCTTGACAAATCTTAAGAAAATTTGAGCTTTTAAATCAAATCAAAGTTTTCTCCTTATCTAAACTAACATATTATAGTTATATATTTTTATAGCTTAATATGTGTGGTAGGACAAGGTCCAAAAGCTCAAACCTTCAAATCAAAACTTTTTTTACTTGTCCTATTGACATATTGTAGTTACATGTCCTTTGTAGCTTGATATGTTTGCTAGGATAGGGTTCATTACCTGATCTATGCAAGATTTTCAAGATTAAATTCGATTTACATTGAGAAAAGTTTGAAGGTTCGAATAGTAGTTAAGCTTATAAAAATAATTTTGCTAGAGAAAATAGTAGGTTGATTTCTTTTAAATAGAAATTTACCTCTATATTCCTTAAATTGTAATTAAAATTTCACTGTGGTTAACTCCTCTAAACACATAAAATATAAGACCAATGGTTATCAATGCTAAAAAGAAAAATGTGCTCCCTCCCACCCTCCACTTGAGTGGATTAACGCTTTAGATGAAGATATATTTAATCTCATTTCCTTTTGGAACGTTAAAGTTTAAAAGTTCAGCAAATTTAATTAGGTTCCTAGCAATCGCTGAATTAAATTCAAATATATTTTCAAATCTTTTATTCAACCATGTTATGATTTTTCTAATCTTAGGAATGAATAATTATTGGTTGATATATTGAAGTTTGAAAATATTTGGAATTCCCTCACCTTTAAACCTTCTTGTAGGTTAAAGTTTAATATGCCTATAAATCCTATTTCTTAAGAGTACTACATGGATACGACAATTTGTCCTCTGCCATGTGATTTAACTCTGATAGAATGTGGATCTTAAGGTATGCGATGAAGATAAATAGACAAGTTATATAAAAGCTTTTGTTCATCATATGTAGTTTTCTCTTATGGTAATACTTTTAAATCAAATATTAGCTAAGTTTACTCTTGGCTTTAGTACTCCATTTGAGAAAACTCATGAGCAATTCTTGTTAAGATTGATCATCTTAAATTCCTCTTTCAGTCAAAGACTTGGGATAATTCAAGGTTCCTTATTAAGGCTAACCCATGATATGATAAACATTTCTTTGTCATGTGGCTTTTTCTTAAAAGTAATTGACATACCTTCAATTGATACCGAGTAAGGGGATTTTATATCATCTTTAATAGTTTTTCCTCTTCAATAGTGATAAAAAATTATCATATTTGGGTTCACCCATTATGATATTCATACATATCTTCTTTTGAATAAAGATTTATGTCAAATTAAAATTGGAGGAAAGGAAAGTTTTGTTCACCTCGTTGTTATACATTTCATAGGCATCTTGCAAATTGATGAACTTATTTCATAATTATCTCATTCAAGTTATTTATTCAAACTATAGGATTGGGTCCGATTTGTAGATCTATATTCCTTATATAAGAGGGTTAATTTTCTACTCTTTTACTTGGAAGATGGTTTTACAACTAAAATAATCATTTCAAGATTTAAGTAGAGGAAGCCTTCTTAAAAAAAAAATGTGAAGAAGGAAAAGAAAAGAAAAAAGAGACACATTCATTAAATGTGTAGCAAAAAAGAAGAAGAAGATGGCTTCCCTTTCTAAATCTTGAATATCAGAAGACTCATTCATCCTTTAGTATTTTGAACATTTGACTTTGAGAATTAAAAATTTTGGTTCATCATCAAGCATTGATGTTCTATTAGATGTAAAATACATATATCATCTGAAAGGTTTGAAAAAAAAAATTGAATTTCTATCTCCAATTTAATTTCTTTATATCTTAGTTTAAAAAGAAGAAAAAGATGAAGAAGGAAATCCCAATTTTACTTGCAGGGAGCTTTGATCTGGGTTAACAAAATCTAAATCTTGAGACCTCTCTAGTTGAAAACTTGAGTAGGTTTATTCATATCTTCAAATCATAAAGGAAAATTACATAGATGATCAATCTAACTAGAATTATAATGGTGCTGGTTGTGCATTATTGGGTTTCACATATCTAACCTAATTGAGATGCATAAACAAACCATTATCCAAAATTATTTAACTCTCTTTTGGACATCTTTCAATTTGAATGAGATTCTAGATAAGATCCTGATACTGGATGATCTATAGTGTTATTTATAGATATAAAAATCACTTTCTAGATTCAAAATTTTGAAACTAAACTAAGGGACATCCCTTAGTTGGTTCTGAGATGATTGTCTAATGTTCTCATTCACTATTGAATAACTATAACTTCCAAATTTAAAATCTATTATTGACTGAACTAGTGTGTTAGAACATGAGGGGTTTTATCCTTAGTGATGTTGATGATACCTTTGTTTGAATCTTTGTCAAACTTCAATGCAAAATCAAGCTATAATTTGACTAAGTCCATAATTGATTAATCTTGGATGTTAGAATTGGAGGGATTCTATTCCTGATAAAGTCTATGGTAATTTCATCAAAAAGATATGAAATTCAATTCACGGTATATCTTTATCATAAATTAGATTCGGTTGTTAGAGCTTAAACAACTCTATCCCCGTTTCTTCTCATAGCATTGAAATTCAAAATATTTGAAACTACCATTTTCTTTAAAGAAAGTTGTTAAGTTTTGATTATTTGATTAAAACTCAATTTGGTCATAATTCAAACTATTTAATTCAGAGGGAGTCAACCCATCCTTCGTTGAGTTTTTGAATCTTTTCCAATGTCATTTTGATTGAGTGAAGATGATTAAAACTTAAGCGATCACAGTCAAATATTATAAGAAAATTATCAAATAAAAAATAAAGCTTTCACTCTTTAATGAAAATCAAACTTTTCTCAATTATTATGAGAATTTGATATTCCTTAGTGTTTTCACTATAAAGGATGCTCAAATATACTCATTGTTCTATAACAACTCATGCAAAAAATTAAAATTTTCTAAGAAAAATTTTATAATGTTGCATTTAGTTCTCTTAGAACATGCAAACGAGGACTTTAGAAAATTCATATGATTTTCTTTGAGTTTATCGAAACAAATTCAATCATAGAATCAATCTTTAAACAAAATCTTGCATTTCTCCTTTGGTGGTCGAGATGCTTTGTTAAGTCTTTACTTATCAAAGATGATCAAACTACTCCCCTTTTGTTTTTTTTCATATATGATGATCCGATATAAAAACATAATCCCTAGTGGATTATTTGTAAGTTATAAAGATCATTTATAATGAAGGATAAAACAAAATTTTAATCAAAAGTTTTTCAAG
Source organism: Dendrobium huoshanense (assembly GCA_016618105.1). NCBI lineage: Eukaryota > Viridiplantae > Streptophyta > Magnoliopsida > Asparagales > Orchidaceae > Dendrobium > Dendrobium huoshanense. The sequence goes on from CM028360.1 coordinate 19,002,633, forward strand.
TCTATCAATCTTCAAAATATTTTTCTTTCCCTTCTAGAAAATGACATATATAAAAGCTTATGATCTATAGTAGAACATTTGCAAGTTGTCAATGTCATTTGCGGTTGAGGGAAAAGATTTAAAGCCTTAAAGAAATAAACTTTACTTTAAAAATTCACCACCCTGAAATAAGTCTTTAGGTCTAAGTCCGCTTTTACGGCATCCTACTGACTTTCTGGCTTAAGTCCGCTCTTACGGCAGCCAATCCTGTTTAAATCAGTCTTTAGGACTAAGTCCACTTTTACGGCATCCTATTGGCTTTCTGGCTTAAGTCCGCTTTTGCGGCAGCCAATCCAGTTTAAATCAGTCTTTAGGTCTAAGTCCGCTTTTACGGCATCCTACTGACTTTCAGGCTTAAGTCCGCTCTTATGGCAGCCAATCCTGATTAAATCCGTCTTTAGGTCTAAGTCCGCTTTTATGGCATCCTATTGACTTCTGGCTTAAGTCCGCTCTTACGGCAGCCAAACCTGTTTAAATCCGTCTTTAGGTCTAAGTCCGCTTTTACGGCATCCTATTGACTTCTGGCTTAAGTCCGCTCTTACGGCAGCCAAACCTGTTTAAATCAGTCTTTAGGTCTAAGTCCGCTTTTACGGCATCCTATTGACTTCTGGCTTAAGTCCGCTTTTACGGCAGCCATCCAGATTAAATCCATCTTTAGGTCTAAGTCCGCTTTTACGGGAACCTTATGACTTCTGGCTTAAGTCCGCTTTTACGGCAGCCATACAGTTTAAATCCGTCTTTAGGTCTAAGTCCGCTTTTACGGCATCCTATTGACTTCTGGCTTAAGTCCGCTTTTACGGCAGCCATCCAATTTAAATCCGTCTTTAGGTCTAAGTCCACTTTTACGGCATCCTAATGACTTCTGGCTTAAGTCCGCTTTTACGGCAGCCATCCAGTTTAAATCCGTCTTTAGGTCTAAGTCCGCTTTTACGGCATCCTATTGACATCTTTGAAATTAGGAGTAAGCATCCCTAGTGGCATCCTAATCTTTGTCCTGAGGAGAAGTATAAGCATCCCTAGCGGCATCTTCTCTTCGTTAAATGTTAAATCTTAAATTCATCTTTAGGTCTAAGTCCGCTCTTACGGCATCCTATTGATTTATGACTTTTATCAAAATCAAAATCAAACTCTCCATTCCATCCAAACTATATTCTAATCATTGCATTCAACTTTTCTATATCTTGGCTTTATTTAATAATGCTAATTTCATTAGTAATTATTTGCTAAAGTCATTATTGTCAATATCAAATTTTAAATCAAATAATCGATCCAAATCCTTCAAACAATCAACTCAAAACTCCAACAACTTTTCATTCTGATTTTCTATCAAACTTCAAAATCTTTTCAATTCATAAACTCAAATCTTCAACTTTAATTTTGGATCTAGTTGGTTGTTTCGGTCAACACCAATACGCACGATAAAATTTGGCAAGTTTATCATGCCTATTGGGGGTCCATTTGTTGACCTCATCATTCGAGGTCAATTTTTCCCAGAATCGACTCTAGTACCTAGGTTTTCGTAGCCTAGTGTAGATGTCGCACCCGCAGGATTTCCCTTAGGTGGACACCTAATGACGTAGCACGGACTCAAACTTACCACTCAGCTCGAATAAAAATCAATTCAATCCAATTCTAATTCAACCTCAGATCAACTCTTTTAAACCAAAATTTGCTACACCAATCGAAGTGAAATCAAATAAAGTTAACTCAAATTGAATTTGATTTCAATGGCTTCGATTAACCCGTTTTGACTCAACACAAGTATATATATAATAATAATTGATACGTCGTCAAAAATTATCTTAATCGGCACGAATCTCGATGCAAAATCAAGTTTGGAAACTTCAAAAATTAATTCAGAGACCATCCAAACTCCGATTTCAGCAAACTTACAGTCGAACTGAGCGTCTCAGGAATATAAACCCAACGACACCAAGATCAACCCAATCCGAGCCCAAACGAGTCCAAATCAAGGGCTCAAATTGCTGTTGGAAGGTTCAAACCGCAATTTGAGTGACCAAACGGTCTCCGATTTTGACGAGCTTATACTCGAATCGAACGGCTCGACAAGACAAATCCAATGAGACTAAGATCACCGAATTCCGAAATCAGTAAGGCCTTCAAATGTCAACCGAACGGTCCATGGTCAAAGGGTTTAGCAACAACCCATAACCACCCACTCTCCCTCTCCCTCAACCCATAACCACCCACTCTCACTCTCCCTCAAACAAAAAAAAAACGTCCAAGCCTCCCTCCTCTCATACATGACACGTCCAAGCCCCTCCTCTCATCTAATCTCCAGCCCTAGGAACCCCAAATGAACCCCTCTATGCCACGGCTTGTTCAACCAGAGGCAACAAAACGTGGTTAGGGCGTTTAATGGCTGCAGTTCACGATCTAAGTATGAGAAATCCACACGAAGCCTCTCCATCGCCCCCTCCAGAGATCCAAGACAAAGGAAAGTGGTGAACTTCCTTTTCTTATTGATTCTTCTTCCACTCTTCTCCCTCTCATCATTTTTCATTTTTTTTTTATGGAAAATTTTTGTTGGATAGTTAGCCTATCAAATGAGGTTATTTAGTAAACGTTCATTCATTTTATGCTTAAATTCCTGCACTTGTTTGGGTTGAGTATTATCCTATTTGTAAATGCTTATTCTTCAAGACTTAACTAGATAACCTCATGAATCATGAATGTGTTTATGGAAAAATCCATGTTGTTTGAAACTAAATTTTTTGTGTGTAAAATCTGCATAATACTATGGTTATTGTAGTTCATATCATGAGATGTATGCATAGATTGGAGGAAATTATAGCGTGATCTATTAAATGCATAAAATATGTTTGTGTTATTGTCTATTCAAGAATCCGATGATTTTTGGTTAAATAAAAGTTAGTGGGAAAGCATATCTATGTTTTATTCCATTCATACTCCCAAGAGATGCATGAGTTTAAAGAATTTTCATAAATTTTATGCAAGGTTGTGTTGTGTTTGAAAGGTGAAATCTATGTATTTTAGAGAAGTTAAGAAAATGTGTAAAAGTATAGTATGATATTTTTGGGAGGGTGAAGTGGATGAATCTTGTAGTATTTATTTGTGTTGGGAAGTATACAAAGTGTATATTGAAGAGAAAGTGCATAGAGTATGGAAGATGAAAAGTATTTGTTTTGAAATATAAAGTAGGTGAAACGTGTGCATTTTTGGATAAGTTAAATAAATGTGGTAAAGTCTAATATGATATTTTTGGAGGATGAAGTGGATAAATCTTGTAGTGTATATATATATTGGGAAGTATATGAAGTGTATATTGAAGAGAAAGTGTATAGAATTTGGAAGGCAAAATGTATTTGTTTTAAAAGTGAAATTTGTGTAAGTTTTGAAGAAGTAGAATTTTTGTATAAGAAAAGTAAGGTGTGTGTGTATCTTTTAGAAGATGAAAAGATGTGTGTTTGTGGGAAGTAACTTGTGTGTGTTTTTGAAGGATGACATATTTAAATTTGGAAGAGTAAAATGCTTGTTTTTGTGAAAAATGTGTGTTGAAAGGTGGAATTTGAGATGTATTGGAAAAGGGAGAAATGTATGTTTTAAAATTGAAGATGTATGGTTTTGAAAAGTAAGTTTTGTGTGATTTGGAAAGGTGAAAAGTGTAGATTTTGAAGGGTGATGCTTATGGAAGACGAAAAGTAAACTGTTTTGTGTGTAAGTATTAAAGGTGAAAATATATGTTGAAAAATTACAAAGTGTACTTCCAAAAGTAAAGGTTCCAAAAAGACATTCAACAAACTGGTGTTCAAGCCCGAAGAAAGGTATGTCTTTATTTTCAGTAAATTTCTATTATTTCATTTTTAATTATTAAATGTGCTTTCTAATCCCTGTTTTTCCCTATTTTCCTTTTTTATTTGCATGAACTACGAGGAACGGTAACGGTCGAGGGAACAAAAGGACAAGGAGCTAAAGGCGTCAGTCGCCTCTATCCAACCGGGTAGAGGTGCTACGGGCGGAACCACCGGGTCGTAGCCCCCGGTGACTATGAGTATTTCTAAACTTAGAAAACCTTTAGGGACCATTTGATGTGGTGTGCATGAACCATTCCTTTAGGTCCCTGTAGTAACTTCAATTTAATTAGGTTTACTTTTTTGCTTTATTTTAGATCCCTAAACCCCTTTTACACACGCTCAAAGTCCTAAGGGTTAGTAATAATAAATTTTTATCCTATACAACAGTAGTGACACTTAAGGACAAAAATTAAGAGCCGAGTCTTAGAAAATCTAGACTTAGGATGCATGCATACTTTAGGATAAAAACTTATAACATAGAAAATTTAGTGACATCTCACTTTAGAATTAGTAAGTATCTTTAAATTAGAATTCAATCAATTAGAAAACTTTAGCCAATAATTTACTTAGGATATATCAAAACCACACTTTCAAATACACACACTTAGAATTGTTTGCTAGGACAACCGACTCTAGTTTTAGGTTAGGACGGTGTTTATTTTCTTACTGCTGTGTGACGGGCTTTTTCTCAATTTTCACTGCAAGCTGGTTGTAAAAATATTGGTGTGTTTGCTTACTTACTCTTACTACACTCTGTGATGTTGGTTTGATATACGATTAGATTACCCATAGGCTAGGAGCTATCTGGATTGTTAATATGATTTTTTGCAGGTGGCCACACTCATGCAGGGCAGAAAAGGGGGGCTAATTAATTAATAATAAATAAATGCTATAGGTGCTTCAGCTGCTTAACCCCCAAATGAAGAAGAGTGTGGCCAAGTGTGGCTTAATAATTTAAATTCAATTGCTTATATATATAACTGCGTGGGATGATTTTTGTTATAAATTGCTTAGGATAACCTTGCAGGTGGACTAGATTTTTCTTCCATTTATGTGAAATGAAATGTAATGTAAATATAATATATCAAGAGTCAATAAATATGATAGTGATTTTTTTTGAAAGTGGGATATTACATCCAATTTGAAATCCAAAGAAAGGTGAATATACCTTAAAGGATTATTCTCTTTTATTTGGAAAGCCAAATTAGGATGATTAAATATCCAAATAGAACAGAAAATACCCCTCTTAGGGATGAGTTTCTTTTCATTTGGATATCCAGAACCCGACGGTCCCGAGAAGTTCGTAGAAGAAGAAAAGACAGAACAAGAAGATTGAAGAAAGAAGAGGAAGAAATGAAGATTTAAGGAACAGTATATCCCATTTCAAAAATCACTTGCGTCATTCTTAGGATTAGAATCCGGGTTTGTTGTCAGTGGTGCCCGGCCACTTTACTTTTCAGCAAATTCTGGGTGTAATATGGACATTGGACATTGGACATTATATTTTGGATTATTTAATTTGTTTGTTTACATTGTTTGTGCAGTAGCTTTTTTAGGGCCCTTGCATGTCGTGTTTTATTTTAGCCTGGATTCAAATCGGAGAGATTTTTTTTGTAAGGGTACGCTTAAAATTCTTCTACTTGTAATTTTAAATAAAAATTTTTAGGCTCACATAGTAACTCTAACAATCTAAGAAGTAAGCTCGGGACCGCCGAGAGTCAGCATAAGCATATTAATACTTTCTCTTCCTTGTTAGGCACCTCCCCGCCTGCAGGTTCTGGCAGACCACTTGACCTATGAGGGTGCAGTTCTGTCAAGGGGAAGTTGTGCAATCTCTAGGGAAAAATCTATTTTCTAAGCCGAATTTTTAAACTGCTTCATTATTATTTTATGCATTCGAGTCAATTAGCATGCATTGCATTAGATACAAACTAAAAAGAGTCTAAAATTTTAATTGCATTTCCAGACATTTATCATCCTACATAAGTTGAGGGGCTAATTAGGAATTGTCTAAGATGTCAGCCCCAATTCCTTAAAACTTAAACAACATCTCTACCCATCTTTCATAAGAGACTGGACACATGGTTTTAAAGCGCCTAGGTGGTTAGCTGGCTCCCCAATCCAGGCCGGGGTAAGTCCAGATTTGCACTTCATTAGTTAGGTTCGGGTCGCTACTTTGTAGTACCCAAATTAGATTTAGGTTCTGAGGCAGATTCTTTTTAGATCTTAAGTCCTCGCCCTCCGAGAATATAATCCCAACTTTCTAATAAAATGTCAACTTAAACATAAAATTTTCTCTTAAAATGTAAAGCCTAACATAGGGTAGGCTGAGGTTGTCTCTGAGCTTCTCAGAATCCGATGCCTCCTACTTTTCTTCCTTTGATCCGCTAATAAATGTTCAACATTGAGCTTTCTCCTTAAAAAATTCCTACTTCTGTTTCTTGTCTTCTACTTTGTAGTCAAAGGGTATGAAATCACTGCTTTAATCGAGAGTTTTCTTAGGAGCATTCCTCCTAAGATGTAATTAATTATAGGAGCTTGCTCCTATAGGGATTTGAGAACCCCAGACAAAAATAAACCTTGTTTTATTCGTATAAAACAAGGGAAGAATCTTTGGGAACGTAGATATTTTTAAAACATTATTTCTAATTTTGAATAGACTTGTAGAATGTTATTATTATCTTTTCAGATAATATAATATTATACTTGTTATATTCAACTTTAAAAATAATGAATTTTATAAAATTCATTCTCGCTTTTGGATATCTTGAAAAATGTTATGTTCGTCTTTTAAGATGATATAATATTTTTCTTGCAATATCTAAATAAAAGAATGAATAAATTTTTTTTCAAAAAAAACGTATTTCTATCTTTAAACATATTCTATAGAATTTAATGTTCATCTTTTGAGATGATATGTTATTCTTTGAATTGTTTGATTATAGAAATATCAATTTTCAAAACCCTATTTTGATATTGAATCCATTGTAGAATATTGTGTCGGCCTCTTGAGACTGTACTTTATTCTCAATAATGTTTTCAATTACAAAATAGGAGAAATCAAAATTGTTGAGTCCAGTAATTAGGTTGTTAAGCCTAAATAAATGTCCCACGGCTACCAAGAGGGGGGTGAATTGGTAGTTTTAAAAATTTTAAACCCTCTTAATGATAAAGTTGAACCGAAATAAAATTTTCTTTTAAAGTTTGTAGAAAAATATTTTTCAACCACAGAGTTGTTTAAACTGAAATTTAAAGTGCGGAAACGTAAAAGCAATAAAGTAAATGACACCAGATTTATAGTGGTTTGGTCTATAACCAGACCTACATCCACTCCTCAGAGGCACCCTCTGAGTATTGCACTAAAACCAATAGTGACTCTCCTTTAGCACCCACAGCAAGGCGGAGAAGCCTTTACAACACACTCTTTTCACCACTACCCGGTGCGGCAGAGAACCGTCGTCCTTTTACACAAACCACAGTGCTGGCAGAGAACCGTCGTCCTTTTACACTCTCCTAGTGTGGGCAGAGAACCCTACGGCTGTTCACACTCTCCAAGTGTAGGCAGAGAACCTTTCCGCTGTTCACACTCTCCAAGTGTAGGCAGAGAACCCTTCGGCTGTTCACACTCTCCAAGTGTCGGCAGAGAACCGGATCTCCTTGACTGATCTTCTCACAAGAATCTAGAATGAAGAAGGAAAAGAGTGAAGAAATCCAATTTCACAAGTAGAGACTCTTACCTTAGTAATCCAAGTGAAGCCTTCTCGCTCCAGTGGTAGGAATCCTCATTTGAATGCTCTCTTCCACTCTATCCTTGGCTATTCTCTCAAGAGCCACGAAGATCAAATGACAAAAAGATTGGGTGGCAGTCTAATTTGGACTATTTATGTAAAAGACAAAAAAAACCGCCCAAAAAACTGCAAGTTTCCAATTCTGTACGCAGTGGATCGTCCTGTACGATCCTGGATCATCCTGGACGATTTTACTTAAACGATCTGAAACGACCCAATTTGTATATGTGTACGAAATGACTTCGTACAGATGATCGTCCTGTACGAACTAGGTTCGTCCAGTACGAACGGTTATTACAAGGTCGGTTCTAGAAACTGCTGAAAACTGTTCTAAGTCGGTTAATCGTTTGGACGAAAATATGTTCGTCTAGACGAAACTTTTCCAGAGACCCGATCGTCCTGGACGAACATTTATTTCGTCTGGACAAAAATTTTCCAGAGGACCAATCGCTACGGACGATAATTTGTTTTTGTCTGGACGAAAATTTTCCAGAGACCCGATCGTCCTGGACGATATTTAATTTCGTCTGTACGAAAATTTTCCAGAGCACTGGTCTCCTCGTACAATGATAAAATTCGTCTGGACAAAAATTTTACAGAGAACCCATCGTCCAGGACGATAATAAATTTCGTCCTGGACGAATAGGACTTAGAAAATTTTTTCGAGAAAATTCCTATTCGTTCCAAGTGCTCTATAGGAGATAACTCACGGATCGTCCAGTACGATAAAAATCATCCTGTACGATCAGTATAAAATTGTATGATCTCCTTATGTGTGTGTGTAAGTTTTTTATTCACTCAATTACAATCACTCCCTTTCAAAATTAAATCAAAGAAAATGCAAACTTCAAATAAACAAAATATCTCATGTTGAATTTGATTTGAAGTTATCGTAGTCTGGAGTCGGATTTTCCTGAAATGTTAGTACACACAAGAGCAAGTGCAAATCTTCTAAAATTGTTAGGAGATAACTATACATTTGAACAATAATGTTTGGAATCATCAAAACTACATAAGTTGCACAAATATAAATCATTCAAATAGCAACTATTCAAACAAAAATCTGCGTGGTGACACAATTTTTTTCCCACCAATACTATCAAAAGGGAATAAATAAAATTTGAAGAATGATTTTCTTTACTATTTTAGGAAAAAAATTTGATTTATTTTTATTTTATGTTTTATTTAGGATTCAGATAACCCCTCCCCTATGTGGGATGAAGATAGTTTAGGTTTCTATACAATTTAGTCTTATGTCTACTTGGAGTAGACTACTAACTAACTTCCTAAGTGCTAATCAATGCCTTATCTATAAAAATAGGTTTGCTTTATTAAAATGGAATAAAAGAAAATTTAATTCAAAATTTAATTAGGATTTTAAATATGTAAAAGCATGTAACTAGTGCAATGTATGATGTATGAAGAAATGTAAAAGAAAATAGGAATTTTATTTATATAAGAATTTATAAGTACAACCTAAGGTTTGCTAAAACATTAGCTGGCCAGGAAGCAGCATAAAAAACATGGATTTCTAACCCTATATAATTTATATTGAAATATAAATGCTTACTATAATATTTTGGTCTTCTAACTACTGGATTTGTATAATTCTAAAAGGGAATGTTTCTTCAAGGAAGAAAGAACATTGCTTTTTGAAATCTACAACTTTGCATAAGATATAATTTTTAAAGCTTTTACTATTCTTTTACTTTATACAACTCAATCATTTTTTCCAATATAAACTTTTAAATGTTCATTTAACTTTTTACAGTTTTATTTGAGCCTAGATACATTCTACTTTAACTCTTTACTATGAAATAAATTAACTTTAGAATAAAGAAAAGCAAGCTATGTATGCAATATAATAAATGAGAGTGCAATGTGTACGAAAGTGCATAACATATATGAGTATGACCTCAAGAATACAATAATAAACAAACACATAATGTGCACCCTCTAAATAACCGCATCTGCATCTCACAAAAATAATCCACATGCCTAACTTTGGTTAGACTCATTGTCCTAGCAAACCATGTAAAATGTGCGCAAAAATTGAGTGTAATTAGAGAAGTCCTTGAAGATTTTATTTTTAAGTTATCAAAATTTTTATTTATTTATTTCTTATAGTCAAAGGATGTTTTAATTTCAACTCAAGTTTTCCTGAATTATTATTTTATTTCATGATTTTTTTATTTTAAAAGTTAAAGTTATTTAATTTTAAGTTATAAAGAATCATGAAAATCAGTAACCCCAAGTGAAACATTGGATTAATAATATTTGATACTAATTCTCATAACTATAATGCAGTCATTTCCCCTTATAGGTAATGATGAATGTATAAAGTCCATCATTTTATTTAAGCATTTTATTTATTTAAGTTTTAAAGAACCTTGTTAGTTAATTGCATCAAAAGGTCCTAGGATAATATCTATAATACATTTGATTCCCCCTAAGGGATTAAATCAAGTGCAATGAGTTCTTGGTGTTTTATCTAATATTTTGTTAAACGTTATTTTAAAGAAAATGTTAATCAAGAACTTGAAATTATATTGAAGTACTTGATCAAAACATACTAGGCCTATCAATACATTTGAGTCATTGCATAGTAATCAAGCATATACATAAGTGGCCTTGAATTTTTATTAAGTATCTATTAATGAATTAATCAATAAAACTTAATTAAAGTTGCATAATTTGATTAAATTGAGCATAGCTTGATTATTATTTAATTTGATTTAACTTAGATGATTTAATTTATTTCAATATTCTATGATTTTGAATTATTTATTTAATTTTTTATTTTTAATTCAACTTAAATTTAAATTAATTTATTTAACTTATTATATTTTATAAATTTTTTATTTAATCTTATGAATTTTAAATTTCATTATTTTAATTTTGTGTAGCAAAAACTTATTTATTTTTTTATTTTGTCAAATTTATTTATATCATTAAATTTCCTTCCTTATAGAAGGAAATTTACATGTGTGATTGATTAAATAAATGTTCTCAAATTGTCAAGTGATTGATGTCAAAAGTTAGGGATAACCCAATGATGGGGGTGTGGAGCTTGCGAGTGGTATTTGCTACGTGGAGAGCTAGAGTGAAATATGAATATTATTTGGATTATTTTCACATAAAAATGTTGATATTCCATTATATACTCAAATATACATGTCGATCAAGTAATGAAAAGATAAAACAAGAGTATTGATCCCATAAATAAGTGTTCTACTTAATAGCAATTATGTTACTTCTGTCTAATCAAGAAGCACTATTTATCCTACTAAATTAAATTTGGTTATTTATGTGTTTTTTCTACTTCCAAGGAAACTAGATACTAATGCATGCAAAATAACATAATTTTTTTAATGAGACTCTTAGTTTTAAACTTGGGTTAGAGACTATTCTTGCCAAACCTCTATCATGCTTGCCGTGGTGAAAGGGGAGGTTTATAATCTTTCTACAACTATAATGTCTCCATAGAACCAAGAAGGTTTAATATATTATGTTTAAGTATGCCAATATTCCATTTTAATACTCTTATTTGTTCCAATATTTCACTGTCGAGATACTATATAAAATTAAATTTTAAGTATACACTACATACTAACTACAAAGAGCCACTACATGCATTAAATTAAAAATATATTTAAATTAATTCAAGGAATAAGAGTCAACCTTAGTTCATGTATGTGTTTACAACAATAGCCTATAGCTCATAGATTTTTCTAGACTTGGATAGCAAAAAATGTAAACTCATGTTCATTTTATTTATATAAGAAAAATATACAAAATAATTAAGAAAGTTAAATGTAACTCAAAAGAATGAATTCATATTCTCCACACCTTCCTCCAAAAATAAAATTGCTTATAAAATACAGACTAAAGTCACTAAATGAAATTATCTTGTAATTCCCTAGCCTACCTTAAGCATCGTGATGCTCAGAGTGTTGGGGTTGTGCCATTACAAAAGTAACTAGCACCTTAGCGCTAATTGGGTTACTCCACTACGATGTTGATCTAACCTAGATTATTTTGTGGGTAAACATATATGTTATTTGGAAACTACTCCACCATGCTACTATAAAATTCAATTATTGGAATGCTTGAAAGTAAAATCCTAGGCTATAGTGTCATAAAACATTGTACTTAAGCAAAAACTTTCCTGAGATGGAAGAATTACGGCCTTGATTTCTTATGTAGTTGCACTGTAAGTCATTGCAGTGCTAATCTTGCCTATATCACATTACTAATTTCCCTTAAATTATAGAACATTGAAAACTGCGATGTCTTAATTAGGCAATGGGCTGTTGTATATGAAAATGTTGTGCTGTGGAATTTAGGGGAGCTACGTGTTCATTCAACACTTGTGATATTTTCCTTCTCCAAAAAATTTTGTAGACAAACACAAAAAAAAAAAAATTCTTTTTATTTTAACATATTCTGAAACTCAATTACTCGTTCTTAAGCACAATAGCAAGTGCTTTAGTGTATAGTGTCTAAATTCAAATTGAGTCAAATATTAAAGTGATATTCCTGAGTTTGGGAACTAGCTGCAATCTAGAGTATTAAGGAAATGAAGCTAGTTTGGATTCTCCATAAGGGAGCTCCTCCTTTACATCCCCACCAAAGCATTATCAAAGTGAGTTTTACAGTGGTAATGCTAGTCTTGCACTCTTAAGTAATGAGCTTATGTTTCTTTACTCTCCTCATAGAATATAGTCACACCCTCCATTTACTATAACTCAACTCATGAACCTACTCAACTAAAAATTTAGGAGTCCTAGATTTCCTATTAGTCTGCTCAACCAATGCCCAAAACCATTTCTCATCCTTAGAAGAGTTTAATATATTCTTATTATAATATGATGAAGCCTGCATGTTATTAATTACCATACATTTTTTGGGGCATTTCTCACAAAGCTTAAGTAAAAAAATGTAGATAATTGGAGATAAAGAGAGAATATATGTAGTACGAAATCTAAAACATGCACATCCTATTTATAAACATTATGAGCATTGTAATGCTCAAGAGATCAGCAATACGGTGCTTACAAATAGAAAAAATGATAAGGTGTCAAATAGATAGATGCTTTATGTATACATAACACATGGAACTATGATGTCCAAATTCAAAAATTAAGTGCCAACAATTTGATTATGAAAACACAGCGGTGCTTAACAAGCATGAGCATTTTGACTCTAAAGAAGACCTCCATCATGGTGCTTTTTTTTTTTTTTGGTTAAAACCCACCTACGGGCCTACGTGTTAATATCGGGAAAAAGATACAAAGTCCTTAAAGGGATCTCTAGCTCACTACTGCTCCATGGAGCTACAAACAAAATCAAAAAGAAACCTAAGAGCCGAAGTTCCCTACTACTCAAAATTACAATAGAATCTAGAAACATTCTATGAAACAAAAAACAAAGATAGAAAAAATACACTTTCTTCGAAAGCCTACGATCAGCACGCGTATCCTGCCCAAAACGAGCGCGGAGCTCCAAAAACTTGAAAAATAGGCCTGCAGGGATACTAGAGCAAAAATTAAACAGACAATCAGAGTAAAAATACCCAAAAAGGACCATTAAGCTGTAAATGCTCCCAGGAATGTAAAAAACCCACAAGATACAGTACTCAATATTGTTAGAACCAATAAAATACCTGATACCGTAAGAACAAATCCAAGAAGTCAAGGGAATGCATACAAAAAGATGAGAATAGTTTAAAATGCTCCAACACTAATAGCTGCTATTGAAATTCACCTTACAGCCCCAAGTAAACCAACAATCAACGTTAGAAGTAACAACCGCCAATATCACCAACAGCTGCACAATAACTAGCAGCGAAATCCCCACCACCATCACCAGCAATTTTAACGAATGTATAAGCAGATCCCGAAAAATTCTCAAACCCATAAAACCAAACATAAAAACTCCAGAGATCCACTCCAGCAACATGGAACCAAACCAACTAGTAAACCCCCCATGAAGAAGAGCAACTAGAGGATTGAAATTCAGCCCATAAACCCACCACATCATAGCTATAATCAAACAATCCCAATCCATAGCCGAAATAGAAGCAGGAAACAAATATGAAACCAGCCAAAAACCGAAATCTAAAAGAATAACATAATTGCGAAATTCAGAGACAACCAACAGCCTAGATAAAAAGTAGAAATCCCCAGCACATATACAAACCCAAAAGAAGAAACCCCAGATACCAGCACAAAGCCAAAAACAACCAACATAGCTAGCACAATTAGTCATTAACATAGGGAAGACCACATTTGTCAAGATAGAGTAAACCTTTAAGGAACAGAGGAATAGAATTAGGAATAAAATCAGTGAAATCAACAAAATTGCACCCCCTGTCAGCCAACCAACAAGCCGCAAAGTTACCCATCCTACCCACCTGAGAAATCTTATACTAAAATTGATGCAGTAAAGTCTTAATGTCCCGTAAAACATAAAAATCGTTTGGAGAATAACCAGCAACCGAGAGCTCACACAAAGGAGCTAAACCATCACTAGTATGAACCTCAATATATAAGTTAAGAACATTCAAAGAAATGCATAAATTTAAACCATAAAGAATAGTCTTAAGCAAATTAGACTGATGATGACCAGGAGTAAAATTACCCGCATAGGCAACCAACAAATCACCCAAAGAGTCCCTGAGAAGACCCGCCCCACCATTCTTACCATTCACATTAATCACAGCAACATTAAGTTTACAAAAAGTAGGAGGAGGTTTATTCCAATAATCAACAGTGATCATCGAACTAGGTTTTCCCAACTGAATCCCTAAATAATTAGCAACAGAATAGCACTTATGGAAGCTTTTATCATTAATAAGATTACCAGCCATCAAAGCAAAAGTCTTCTCTTTCACCTTATCAATAACATTAATATGATTCATTTTAATACCCTTAAAAACAGAATTGTTCCTTTCAAGCCAAAGAGACCACAGAATGAGAGAAGGAATGATACTACGAATATGACCTTTAACAGGAATAAACCACAAATTGAGTAAATTATGAATAGTATAATGACTATTAAAGCAATACAGGTTGAAAATGTCGTCAAAGAAAGTCCAAGTTCTAATGGCAACAGGACCCGAAATAAAAACATGATGTAAATTCTCTTTATGGAGGCAACATTGGCATTTAGAAGCTAAACTGAAGCCTTTAGTAACCAACCAATCCTCCGTAGGGATAAATTTATTTAAAAGTCTCCATATGAAGACAGAAACCGTGGAGGGTAAACTTTTGTGCCAAATCATATTAAAGACTTTATCATTATTACCTTGTTTCCTGAAATGATTCCAAGCCTTCTTAATGTAAAAACCACCATCATTCAAAAGGTTACTAAATATAGTATCTTTAACCGAGGTATCAATAGGAACCATTAAGATACGATTAATAATATCCTCAGGAAGAAAACTAGAAAGCTTATCAAAATCCCAAGCATTATTAGTAAAGAAATCATTAACTTTACAAAAAGCATTAGAAGAAAAATTTAAAGCAGAGTCAATGGACCCATTTCCCAGCCAGTTATCTTGCCAGAAAAAGATGTTACCATCCCAAAGGCCCCAAGAAATAGTAGGTTCCACCTCCCACTTAACTTTACAAAGCCTTTTCCACACTTTAGAATTCCCCTGCTTGGAGACAATAGTAGTAGGATACCTACCAGAACAGTACTTAGAATGCATAAAATTGGCCCAAAGATTCTCTTTAGCACGAAAAATAAACCAAAGTTTATAAGAGAAAGCCTTAGCAAGATCATAAAGGTCTTTGCAACCAAGACCACCTTCATTAAATACAGTACAACAATTGTCCCAGGAAGCCCAATAAGTTTTAGAATTAGTAGAAGTACCTTTCCAGAAGAACTTATTAATAATTTTGTGAATTCTATCGCAAACCTCTTTGGTGGGAGAAATGGTTTGGAACATGTAAACAGGTAAAGCACAAAGAACACTTTTGATAAGAGTTAACCTACCACCAAAACTCAAAAAATTAAAATTCCAAGATAAGATTCTATTTTGAATAGATGAAATAAGATCATCAAAAAGAAAAGTCTGTCTTCTACCTCTAAAAAGGGTGACCCCCAAATACTTAATAGGCAATTTAGAATTAGTAAAGCCAGAAGCATGGTTAATAGCTAAAATCCTCGTATTCGAAATGTTTTTAGAAGCAATAAAACAACATTCCATCATGGTGCTTAAACTAACATAATAATGTTGACCTAATAATATGTTGCTGAAAATAACACTACCATGCTTAATAAATCAATATAATGAAAAAGTAATGAAAGTATGACATTTTACTACTCTACCATTGGTACTAAAAAATAGAGCTAATGCACTCGGCATGGCATAATGACACTATGGTGTTTAATGATACAGTGCTAGGCTTGTGGAATCTATAAAATTTTATTGAGACTCTAGTAGTGTACTAAAATTTTTATTACCGAAACACTTGATGGACAAATCCTATGGTTCTTCAAAAGATAATGCAATGACACAAGTTCAAATTTTAGCATAATAATTTTTTCTTAGGAATCTTTTCATAACGGAGTCAAAATAGAATTATTAATTTTCACAATCAACACAACACATATATGTAATGTTAACAAAAAAAAAAAGAAAATATAAATACACAAAAAGTTAAATTGGGCAGCCTCCTAATGTCATAAAATTTATAGTCTTCAGCCAGACTTGCCTAGATATGTATATTTGGATATAATGAATATCCTTCACTTCTCAAGCAGTTTCCCTTATGATGATTTCCCTTCTCCAGTAGATTAATATTAGTTTTACTATGAAAGTTCTATGAGATCTACTTCTAAAAGAAATTACATGTTGTATTAATTAATTTGTGAAGCTTTCATTTGAAGTTTCCAGACTTTGCAATTGGCTTCCTAACTCTATAATAAAATCTTCCAAAGGTGAATTCTTATTTTATAATTGATTTATTTGATTAAAAACTTATGGATTCTATGGTCTAGGATTTTCTACATTTTGTTGAGGATTATTCTAATTTTATTCTTGATTAAATTGACCTGTAATCCACTAATTATTACCGCTAATATTATTATTTAACAAACTAAAATTATGGTAGTTTTTCAATATGGGATTATATGTATCAAAATAGGAATTATTTTATCTTTATATCAAATTCACATTCTACATCCCTTGTTTTTTTACTATCAACCATTAAAATTATAGCATGTTCTTCTAATTGCGTAGATGATCCTGATC
This sequence comes from Dendrobium huoshanense, assembly GCA_016618105.1. Lineage (NCBI taxonomy): Eukaryota > Viridiplantae > Streptophyta > Magnoliopsida > Asparagales > Orchidaceae > Dendrobium > Dendrobium huoshanense. The sequence continues at coordinate 19,019,558 of CM028360.1, forward strand.
CTAAATAAACTATAATATTATCTAATTTTTTAAAAATTACAAATTCTTGACAAGTTAAAATATATATAATTTCATATGATTCTTAAAACCAACTACTCTATTTGGATTCACGCAAATAGGAGTCCACCAAAAATTATTTATAGTCATTTCCTCAATTAATTTATAGGATTTGTCAAATGTCATAGACATGAAAGATCCTCTAGCTTCTACATATACAATCAACCTAAGGAATTTAACAAACCCATTATAAAAAGTTTGACTAACAAACCATTTGGATAATGCATGAAAAGGGGAATTCCTAAGTATTTCCTTAAATCTCTTACAACTTTCATAAATTGACTGTCCTTTAAACTTGGAAAAAGTTGTGATATCATTAATAAATTTAACAATGTTTGAAATTGGGAAATTCTATGCTAGGAATTTATGTGTCAACTCATTCTTGGTGGTTACAAATCTTGGGAGTAAAGAATTCGACCGCATCTCAGCTTTAACCCTAAAAAAAAATGAAAATATAGGTAACCTAATGGCATCATCACTTAACACCATTAAGCTTGAATGCTGCATATATTTCTTAGAAGATAAGTGTAGCCTGGAATCCCCCATAAGAGTTCACCCAAACTTGAAAATTTGAACTATGCAAAATTTACTTGAATTTTGTTTAAAGCTATTATCCTCAAATATAGGTGATAGGTGTATTGATACACTGATTGATTCCCTCTACTATAGCGTCATCATACTCTTTGAGAGGTCTAAAATTGTATTGATCTTGAATGACAACAAACATCTTTAAAATCTTTTTTATTTTTCAAAAATTTTGTTACGGTTATTTTTATTTTAGAATCAAATAATAAGGTCACCTTACTAGATCTACTAAACAAGCAATAAAAATGTTGAAAAAGGAATAAAAATAAAAATATAAATATGCAACAAATAACATTTTTTATTCTTTTCAAAATTTAAATGAAAAAAGAAGAAAAAAAGTTAAGAAAATAGATATAAGTAGGTCTAAATATACAAATAGTTTAAAATTAAAATACAATCATCACTTCCTCGATAATAGTGCAAAAAACTTTATTGGGGTGTGGGGTTTATATGGCAATGTAGGCAATGCATAGTGTTTCAGTGCAATAAGAACATTGTTAGAGTTCCATTGATTAAAAAATAATGAAAGACCGCTAGACATGAATGTATAGGTGACGATCAACTAATAAAGTGATAGAGATACATAGTTTATCCTATAGAATTAGAAGTTATTGTTTTTTATTTTTTTCCACTTAATGGAGATTTGAAAAAAAAAATGGTAATGTAAATAAAGTGATTTGGACTAATAAATTTAAAATAACATAATTTTTCAACTGAGACATTTAATTTTGATGTACAACGAAGTATATGCATCCCTAGATCTCTATCAAGCTTATAGAGGTGAATAAGACAGCTTTAGGCCTTCCAATACTGATATTGTTTCCAAAGAACCTAGAAGATTTAGCATCCTATGTTTTGATATGCTAACATTCAATTTCAATACTAATATTGATTCCAATATTCCTTAGTTGAGGTAATATATAACATTAGATATTAACAACACATGTGATAATTATATAAATTAAATAAAAAATGAGAGATATTAAAATATTTATAATTTAATTTGAGGTACACAATTCTATTTTAGTACTTGCTATGCAGTTAAATTATTAGCCCAAAACTAAAGACTTTTGCTATACATGGATATCAAAAAAAGCAAACTTATGTTAATTCCAAAATGTCGTTAAGATGGATACTCTTGTGGGTTAATCTTCGATGTTTTTTAGCTATTTTGATTGCTTTCCTGATGGCGGTCAGTTATTTGAGGTGTTTGCTATTACTATAAATCATTTCTTTTATTGTCTCGATGAGAGGCTAGAGGACTTATGTTGATGGAATCTTGCAGCTATGGATAGATATGCATTGGATTTTATTTCCATTATGGTGTGTGTTTTTTTGCCGGTTGCTCTCAATTTGTCTCCATATTTACATTTCTTCCTCTATTTGTAGTGGGCTTTCAAAGGTTTTTAATTTTTATTTTAGAAGTTAATTTACATTACGGGCTTAAGATACTTATCCTAAAATGATTATTTTCTCCATGTTTTTGTGGCCATTGAGTTAGGAGGTGGGTGCCTTAGAAAAGGTGTTGTGCATTTTATTGATCATGCCCATATGTTAATCCTTTGGTTGGTTTTGTGCCATTTGATTTCAATATAATAGATCTTTTTTCAGGTCTGTTAGCTTTTGTGAATTTCACAAGTATGCCGAGCTGGTTGGTACCTTTTTTGGATGGTGGCATCTTGCCCTCCTTTTTTCATTTTCATTTACTTATGCAATAAGTAGTGGGGTTCAATGGTTCATTTGGATTTTTCTCTCTTTGATTGTAGCTCTCTGAGCTTTAGGATGAATCCTCAAAGTTATTAATTAATTGGGTTATTTAATTGTTAAATTAATAAATTTTTTAAATAAAATTAACTAAATATATAAACTTAATTTGATTGCTTAGGATGAATCAAATATATTACAATTATGAACCTAGTACTTATTGATTAATGAATTTGGCACTTAGGAGTTGTTGAATACTATGTTCTTCAAAATAAATAATTTTAAATAGTTAAAACACTTTAATAAAATATAAGATATTAAATAAATAAAAAATTAATTTAAATTGAAATCTTTAAACTTTTAGAAATAGAATGAAAAATGATGAAAATATGATTAAATTTTAAACCGTGACTTATCCAAACTATATAACTTTTGCACACACTTTAGATAGCTTACTTGGATAACTAACTCTAGCTGGGTTAGGCTAGTGGTTTATCATGATTTGAGTATTCATTTTTATGCATAGAGTAAAATATATTTAAGATCAAATATTTATGTAAATTATTCCTAGCATACATAAGTCCTGGTTATACACACATCCTCAATATGTCATCTTGGGGGGGGGGGGGGGGGGGATGACTTTTTTGGAGCTGTAATTAACTGTAGAGGCTTGACTTTAAAAGGAATCTTAAACGTAGTAAAACATAAACCCTACTATAATTTTTTAATGTAGGCGAAAATCTTTATACTTAAACTAAAACTTTATTCCTTGGTTAATTTAATTTTAAAATTGATAGATGAAAGTTAATTTTATCGTTTGAGAGGAATATTACATTCCCATGCTATTTTAGATTATGAAAGTTAATATCTTTTCTACGGACCTCATTTTTGTGAAAAATTGCAAGTAAAATTTCTAGTTATTCTTTCAAATCCTTGGATTCAATTTAAAAACCTAAATCACACTCTGCACTATGTTTTGATATGATTTTCAATTATTAAACCATTAATCAATCATCTAACAATCACGTAATAATTATTAGTAGTTCAATATTTTTAATCTATCATTCATAAATTTTATTCAACAACCATTCCTAAATCAAATCTAACTAAAATGTAATTTACATTCTAGTGATAAAAATCCTGTGTTTTAATCTAAACTCTAAAGTAATTAGATTTTTACAATTTCTTATGAAATTTATAATGCATCCAAAACTTTTTGAAAAGGTTACCGATGTGAGTTTCATCATTGACATTTTAATTTGGTATATCAATAGAGTCTACCTATTCATTTTATAAGCTCCCTTCACCCCTTAAACCTATGAATTTTATGCTTGTCTCAAACATTCAAAACCTTTAATTATCTATAGCTTATGCCGCTAAATAGATCATCTTGACATAAAATTCCTTGGAAGCTTTTCTAAACTCATTCAACATGTTCAAAATCTTGATTATATTGGTTAAAACTCATGTATGTCTAAGGTTGAACATGGCTTCCCTAAGTTGTCCTAGTTTGACCTTGGGATCCTTTTTAAATTTAAGCCTCCATGGATAAAGTCAAACTGCTCAATCCAAGTCCAAGATTTCTCACTTAGGCATATTACAGTAATTTATGATCATACATAAATACCATTGAATTCTTGAATGGTATAAGTTGACTACCATTCATCACTTTGATCATTAAATGAACCTTTGAATCATAAACCCTAAATATTTTTTGTAAGCTTCCACAAACCTTACCAAGGATTGAGTTAAGAAAAACCTAAAACCTAACACCACGTTCAACAACTTTTTGATATGGCAATTCCTGTGCGATTTTGGTTGTTTTTTAATATTGATTTGCATCTTTTTAATTTTTTATTTATTGTTATCGATTGGTTTTGCTCGATTAAGTCTTCTCACTTTCTCCTAAGGCTTATTGTCCCTAAGACTTTTGCAAAATCATTTCAAGGTGGCTAGACCATCATATTCCACAACTAGCCCTTGAGGTATTCCTCCTCTGGGGTATTTTGCCTCATGATCAAGCCTTTAGTGGCTAGAATTCATGTGAAATTGGACATTACTAAGAAGCATCATAAAGGCAACTGCATTGGTTTTGAAATTTTTGGTTACTTAAAAAAAGTTGATATTGAAAAGGTTCTAGATTTTTGTGTTCATTACAAAGTTTATGGACACTCCATTAATAACTTTTTTAATTGATTCCTAAAATTTTAAATCCGGTATTGCCTTCTAACTATAGGCCCATCAGCCTTTGTCAAAGCACATATAAGATTGTAGCTACAATGCTTGTTAATAGGCTGAGAAGTGTCTGCCAAGGATGATTTCGGAGGAGCAGGTAGCCTTTATTCCGGGTAGATCAATATATGAACATGAGATTTTTAATAAATTCAAAGTGTCAAATAATAAGCAAGGCTTGATGGCTATAAAGTTGGATATGGAGCAGGCTTACGACAGCATGGGTTGGCCAACGCTGAACCAGATTCTTCACTGGTATGGTTTTCCAACTATTTTTACAAGGCTGATTATGCAATGTATGGTTAATGCCAGATTTTCAATTAGTATGAATGGAAAGTATTAAAAGTGGATTGATGCCCATTGCGGATTTAGGCAAGGATGTCCTCTATCACCATACTTATTCAGTTTGTGATCTCAGGTGTTGACCAGTATTATTGAGCAAACGGGTCAGTCATTGGGCATTCAAGTATCTCCTAGAGGTCCAAGGATGTCCCATCTTCTATATGCAGATGATGTACTCATTTTTTCCAAGTCTTCTGCTCCCTTGGCTCGTCTAATGAAGTGCATTGTGAAGTTTTTTTGCAATTGGACGGGACAAAGAGTCAATGTAAACAAGTCTCAAGTAATCTTTGGTAAGTTTGTAAAGAAATCTTGTATGAAGAAGGTGGCTAGTATTTTTGGTTTCAAAGTGGTTAAGAAGTTGCATTATTTGGGGGTTAAGATCTCCTTAAATAAGTTGAGAGTTGTTGATTTTCAAGATCTTTTATGCAATATTACTGATAGACTAAACGTTTGGGGGAGAAAGTCTCGTTCTTTGGGAGGTAAAATCACACTTATTAAATCATCCTTGCTTTCACTTCCCAATTATACTATTACTCACTCCTTGGTTCCTAAGAGAGTGATGTTAAAGGTAGAAAGATCTTGCAGGAATTTTATTTGGCACAAACAAAGTGGGAAGCAAAGTTTACACTATGTATCTTGGGAGGAGATTTGTTATCCATGGAATGTTGGAGGCTTGGGTGTACAGTCTTTCTCTGCCAAAACAGGTTCTCTTCGAGCAAGACTTGCCTGGAATTTTATCCAGAAACCGGAAACTCTATTTCACCAAACTATTAAGGCTAAATATGGTGATAATGTGCTAAATGATAGTGGTTTGAAAAGCTCTTCTAATGTGTGGAAAATATTAAAGGAGGGAGGTAAATTCCTGAAGCCTATTGTGAGGTGGAAAGTGGGGAAAGGTGACAAAATTTTGATTTTAAATGATATCTGGTTGCTGGACTGATGTCTTAATGAGTGGCCAACGTTCCTAGACTGTGGTGTTTTGGAGAATATGTATGTTCAATAGTTTATTACTGATTCGGGAGATTGGGATGAAGCCAAATAAATTACTTGTTATGATGAAGACCTGGTTTGCAAGATTAGAGAGGTGCAGGTTGATGTTCAACGGGTGGATCAGCTGGAAATGGTTTTCAAACTCTCTGGTAAGTCCATCTCTGCGTTGGCCTATGATGAAGTCATGATAAGAAGAGGTATTTGTGATAATGACGGTTTCTTTATTTGTCTTAAGAGTTTAAAATTCAATTATAATGTGGAAATTTTTTGATGGAGGTTGTATAAGTTTGCTATTCCCACAAATCACTTCCTTAAGTTTCGAAGGCTAGTTGTTGTAGATCTTTGCGCTAAAGGATGCCAGAATGTCAAAAATTATGAGCATATTGTTGTTCATTATAAATTTTTACATGAAGTGCTAAATTATATTCGTGCTTGGGGGTTTTGTTTACCGATTTTTCATTCTCTGGAAGGCTGCCTGCAGGAGTTGAGAAGGGGATCCCGATAGAATTCTGGGCTTGCTAGAATTTATAGTGTAGCTGTTTTCTTAAGATGGAAAAATCAAAATCTTGTAAAACATGGTAAGGAGGCTTTACAATGTTCTATTACAGCTGCAAATGTACTTTCTCTTGCTGTGTTGAAGTCTTCTCCGATTCTAGTTAGCTGTGGTGCTAATCTCCCTAGGGAGTTTTCTTTTTCTTGGCACCCTCCACCAGTAGATTGGATCAAGATTAATGTGGATGCTTCTTTGTTAAGTTCAAATAGAGGTGGTATTGGAGGTATTTTCAAAGATCACAAAGGGAGGCTTCTTCTTGCATTTGGTAGGAAAAGGTTCCATTGGGATGTGGCTCAACTAGATATGGAGGCTATTATGGATATTAGAGATTTGTTACAAAGTTGGATGTTTGATAGTATTGGCATTATCATTGAAAGTGATAATGTCAATGTAATTACATTCTTACAAGATTCTTTGGAGAAGGTTGATTGGCATTTGGATAGTTGGCTGGCCAACTAGCTTCACTTCTTGAGTGACTTTAATAAGGTCATTTTTCATCATGTTAATAGAGAATGTAATAAAGTAGCTGATTTTTGTGCTACTTTAGCTTTAGATAGTAGTTTTATTTTTTATAGCTATTCCTATGGTAGCATTCCTATCTCCTTGATTGATTTAATCAAGGCTGAGATGTTACCGATTTAGATTGTATCTTGGCTTCCCATTTCTTTTTTAATACATTGCTTTTGCACAGTTTCAAAAAAAAGAAGAATTAGAAACTAATTAATCTTTATTTCATTATTTTTAATTTATATGTCTAGAATGAACAGTAAACCTAGTTGACTTTTCTTATTTTAGTTATTCTTTGATTTAAAATATGAGACTTTCTTTTTCATATTAGGACGTTAATATTGTCTTTGAAAATAGTTTAAAATCTTCTTCTTCTTCATATATTAGATTTTTCAATAGAAACATACCTTTTCAAGAGGTACTGCCCTTTTTTGGTGTTGTCAAAAGTAGGGTCATTATTTATTATTTATTTGTTTGATTTTTAATTGTGTGTGTTTGTTGTATCGGGTGTGTATGTGTTTTGTTGTTTTATTGTGTTTGGTGTGTATGTATTTTGTTGTTTTATTTTAGAAATTATTCATATTTTGTTTTTCAATTTTTTTTATTTTGATTGAAATCCCTTGTTTTTAATTGAGCATTCATTGAGGGGGAGCTTAGGAGAAAAAGGACCTTTAGTGTTAATTTAAACAATAATTATTTTGTCATCAACAAAAAGGGAGAGATTATTGTAACTTAGATTTCAAGATTAAACTTGATATAATGTGATTTTTTGATGAGAAAAAGGGACTTTTATGTTAATTCAAATAATAATTATTTTTCCATCATAAAAAAGGAGGAGATCTTTGCCATATAGAATTCAAGATTGAATATTATATAATGTGATTTTTTATGATAACAAAATATTATTGTTATGAGTACTATTTTTTCTAACATATATTAGATATATTTTCTTTTTATTATTAAGTATACTAATATTTCATGGAAATTATAATCCATACTGTTGAACACTTCAAGACAAAGTAGATTAAGGTTCCATGTAATGAAGTCTATAAATTTTTTTCTTCTTGAGTAAGAGAGAGTGTGATTGTAATTTTATAGCCATGCACACACACATTAGGTGAGTTAGCCATAACTTTAAATTTTATAACTAATTAGACTGATCAATTTATCATGATATTTTCTCCAAAATAAAGTTTATCAAATCATGCCTAGAAAGTTTTTTAGTACTATTCATATTGCACAATTTTTTATTATACAGATGACTCATAAAGTACAAATACGGTGAGTACCAGTTCATCTTAAATAAACTCATCATTTTTTGAATTGTTCATATTATATGATGGTATTTCGTATAAATGTCTCATAGAGTATGAAATGGGTATGTAACAGTTCATCCCAAACAGTCTCATCATTTTTTGAACTTTTCATACTATACGATGTCTGGTTCGTACATCTGACTCACATAGTATGAAATAGGGGTCATCCACGTTCATACCAAATAAAATATTATTTGTTTAAGCTATTTATATTGTATAAAGTGCAGTTCACACAGATGACACACTATGTATGAAATGAGGTTCATACTAGATTGTTCCAAATGAATTAGTTTAGTTTTGAACTATTTGTACAATACGATGTTAGTTCGTACAGACAACTGATAGAGTACACAATCAGGTTTGTACATAGATTTTTAAACTATTCATATAGACTATCACAAAGGATCAATATAAAATAAGTGTGGGGTCATCTATGAAGTAATCACCAAGATGCTTCAAAGGAGAGGGAAAGGGAGAGAAGTCTAGGATAGTGGGTCAACATTACTATCCCTGACTAACATAGGTTGGTATGGACCTAGTATCACCTTCCCTAAGAGATCTGAGTGAATGGTTTTGGTATCCCAGACCACACTTGATGGTGAGAAGTGAAACTGGGAGCTAAAATGTATGCTAGATTCAAAGGTATGTGAAACCCATAAGTCTATATAATGCTAGGCAAACCATAAAACTTAAATATACATGAAACATATGATTTATACTATAGGAGAAAGAAAAATCTAAGAAAATAATATATATTAGTTTTAATAACCCATACCACACTTGCGGTGACAAATGAAACTAGGGGGACAAACCCTTTCAAGGGGGAGATAAATTAAAGATTCTATGCCATGGCACCAATGTGATTGGTGTATGTAGACAAAAGCACAAACATCCCTATAGCATATTAACGTGTCACCTTAAAGGATAAACTTATACACTTCGTAACAAACATTATGTGGTAGAGGGAAAATCATCGTAGCCACATAGACTATTGAAAAGTAAGACAAATCCCTTCATGTGGCACCTATATAGAGAGATATTTAAAGTCAATAGAAAAGCACCCAGTGCAATATATGAAACTCAAGCATAGTACTTTTTCAAGTACTACCCATTGATAGGGTGAAAACCATTTACATCAATGAGTAGGTAAGCACCACCTTCATAAACCCACTCTATAATGAAGGGGCCTTCCCAAGTAGGCTTAAGCTTACCACTTCAGTGATGAAAAATAATTATAGCATATGCAAGACAAGAACTAAGTCGCCAACCCAAAAAGCATGGGTGATCATGTGACTTGTCCATGCGGTCCTAGTATAGCTTGAGGTTTTAATGAGCTTGTAGATGAAGCACTTCTAAACCATCAAGTTCTTCAAATTGTAGTCGGGCATTATCCTTATGGGAAAGATTGTGCCTAACTGCCAAACAAAATGAGGGGAGCTTGACCTCAAGTGGTAGGATGACATCAACCCTGAAGGCCAAAGCATAAGGGGTAGATTGAGTAGGATTATGGTATGTAGTCCTATAAGCTCATAATGCCTTAAGTAAATTATCATGCCACTCTCACTTATTTTTAACAAGAATTTTTCTTATCAGTTTCATGAGAGTTTTATTAAATGCCTCCACCAAGCAATTATCTTTAGGATAGTAAATCAAAGAGTATTGTCAATTGATGTTATGACAGTGAAAAAATCTTATAATTTTGGTGCTTCTAAATAATGGGAAATTTTTAGAAATTATATGGTATGGAATACTAAAATAGTAAGCAATATGATTATGGAAGAAACACATCATGTCCTCTGATTTGACTTCCTTAAGTGGGGTAGCTTCTTACAAATTAGATAAGTAATAAGTGGCATCAAAAAAAAGCTTATGACCCTTAGAGGAAGGAGGGTCGATAGGACCCACTACATTTGTGCCCCAACCTTCAAATGGCGAAGATGACATAGTAGGGTGGAGCGGATTAGGAGGATGGTGATTTACTATACTGTAAATCTGGCACTGATGGCACTTTCTAGTGTGCTCCGCATAATCACAGATCAAGGAAGTCCAATAGTAACCAAGGCATTTAATTTTGCCTTCATCTTTGGTCCAAACTGATGAACCACACAAAGCCCCTCATGTATCTCACCTATGATCTTATGAGCCTTCTTGTTGTTAAGGCAACACAACCACATTTAGTCAAAATAACATCAATATATGGTGTCGTGTACGTAAATAGATGATAAGTCTCTCTTTCTAATTTGAGCAGTAAGAGATTAATCATAAGGAAGCTTACCATGCTTCAAATCCTCAACAAATCAGACTCTCCAGTCTTAATCTTCCTTAATAGTAAAGAATGTAAGGGTCTGATCATGAGATGACAAGTCTGCAAGACCCATGGCTTGACAATAATTGACAATAATAGGCATAGAGTTTCCAGTTTGGTCAACCAATTTTTTAGATAGTTTGTCTAATTGAACTACTTTACCATTATAGATCGAGGGATTTTAGCCAAGGTCACTTTAAGAATTAAATGCAAGAGATTAATTGCCTTATTATTATAGGACAAGAGCTCAAGCTTATGAACTTTGAAGACTATGTCTACTTGATTGATGATTACTTAGGAATCTCCAAAGATCTTCACCTATATAATCTTCATCTAAATATCTATCTTAAGTCCCAAAATTAGAGCTTCGTACGTAGCTTCATTATTGAGGTTCAAAAAGACTATAGGAATACCAAAGGGTATGGCCATCAGGGGATACAAAAATAAGGCCTAAACCTACCGTAACTATGGGAGTTTTATTTGGATATAAGAATTTAACTGAGGATGCACCATCCAAGAAAAACTCCCAAGTGGGAGACTCCTGTTCTTCCACACTCATGATTAGTTCATGAATTAAATCATCATTGAGTGGGGAATCTATAGGGATCACGTGAGCAGGAAGAAATTCAGCTATAGTTAATCCATTGATGGCCCGTTTAGAGATAAAAGTAATATTAAACTATAGTATGATCATAAACCAACATGCTAAATGACATGAGAGGGTTGGATGTGTCATCAAATATTGTAAGGGGTTGACTTGAGAAATCAAGTCTACCTTATGTGAAAGCATGTAATGTCTAAGCTTCTACACTACAAAGATCATGGTCAAACACTACTTTTCCTTTATCATGTATTTTAGCTCTGCAAGTACCAACCATCTACTAAGGTAGAATAAGGCATTTTCCTTTCCTTCCTTATTCTCTTGAGCTAAATGTGCACCCAGGGATTTATCCAGGGTCATAGTATAGAGAATTAACAGCCTTTCCAATATTGCTACATCTAACACATGAGGATTCATCAGGTAATGCTTTATACCCTCAAATGCCTCCTGATAACATTCATCCCCATGAAAATGAGCATCCTTCTTCTTCAGGGTAGTGAAGGGGTGACATCTACTAGAATGATTGGAGATAAATCTTCGCAAGAAAGCAAGTTTACCATGGAAAGACCTCAATTGGGTAAGACTCTTAGGGGGTTTCAAGTACACTATAGCCTTGATCAGGAAAAAATCAATCTCAATACCACAATAGAGAATTGTAAACTCCAAGAATGTTCATGCACTAACACTGAACACATATTTCAAAGGATTCATCTTTAAATAATACTTCCATAGGCATTCAAAAATGATTTGTAGTTCTTCAAGGTGAACTCGATGGACCTTAATTATGACTATAAGATCATCCATATAGCATTCAACCTGCTCATGTATCAGCTCGTCAAAAATAAAATTTATGGAATGCTGATAGGTGGCCCTGACATTCTTAAGATTAAAAGGCATCACCTTGTAACAAAATATACATATAGTTGTGTGGAACGCAAAGAACTTTTCCTATTTAAATGCTATCTTTGATTAATTATAACCAAATGAACTAACCATGAAGGAGGATATGCTACGGGATGAAGTGATACCCACCATAAACTTAGGGATACAAAGAGGGAAATTATCTTTAGGGCATACCTTGTTTAAATCATGAAAGTCAATACAGACACAAACTTGTCTGCTCTTCTTTTAGACTAGAATAATGTCAGCGAGCCAAGTATGATACTTCTCTTCATGAATGAAACCAACTTCTATAACATTCTTACTCTCAGTGATCACATGTTGTTCAATCTTCAACCTCATTCGATGAGGTGACTATATAACAAGGACTGCATCAAGCTTGATAACCATCTTATGGATTGCTACTTATGGGTTTAGACCGGGCATCTCGAAGTAATTCTTGGAAAAATAGTCTCTAAATTTTATCAGTAGTTTGATGTACTCTTGAGCCTCATCTTCAAACTACAAGGCACTATAAAAAAGTTTCCTAAGATCTTATTAAGTGCCCAAGTTAATCTCAAGTAATTCATCCATGACAAAAGTAATACCATCTATAAACTCAGGTGGAGTATCAAGGATCCTGTCTTCAATATCACTCTGGTCTTCCTCATTGGCAATAAAAATGATTAAATATGAGTTAGAGATAGTGCAAATGTTAGCATAAGTAAATTGATCCTTCTTAATATAACCCAATCCTTTTTGGGTTTGAGGTATATTACTTTACAAAATACTGGCTTGCTATAGAGCTCATTCATAGGAGTAAGTTAAAGGAACAACACCTCACACAATATAGCTATCCACAAAAGAGGAAAAATAATGAGGGATATAACCCTAATAACCATAGCAGCCTCTGCAGGACCCTTACTCTTAGTACCAAATGGGGCACCTATACTATGAGATAATTAGGCACACTTAGTAGATCGTGGTGGCATAAAGAATTTGTATAGTATAGGCACAGAGTAATTATTTGTTTATAGTGGACTACTATCACTAATTGAAGGTTTAATAGAAGATTGTTGGTGAGATTCCTCAACATTTATTCACACATCTAATGGGAAAGTAATTATTGGCTAGTGGTCTGATGTCGGGTGTCTACTTCCTCATCTTAGTTACTATCAAAAACTATGCCACCCTCAAGTATCATATACCTAAAAAAAGGTAAGGAGCAAATTTTAATCAATTAAACTGAAGGATGGTGAGGGAACTAAGTGATGAGGAACATTAATCATCTCATCCTTAGAAGAATCAAACTCAACTGTCAAAGTGGAAGAGTAAAGGCCTGAGGGAGGAGGTACTCAACTATCAAAGTTCCTCATAGGGTAAGTTAAATATCTGCCTCAGCCTTTACATCACATTTCTCTACCTCTACTAGGGAAATATTATGCCCAACTGCAAATTGAAAAGGAGATATATCAAAATATATAGTGGAAACACATTCTCCAATACCAACCTGTGATGGACCCTATACAAGTGGGTGTATAGGACCCTATACAAGTGGTTGTGTAGGACCATGTATAATGCTAATAGGTATAATTGGTGACTAGGGAGTGAGAGGTCTACGAGCCTTTCGAGGTATATAATGCTCAGCATCATCATAGATAGAGACCTTGTATATGGTAAAAGGCTGAGTATCCCTAGGATTGAAATACTTCACATCATTCCTCATATTCTTCATGCACTGGTGCAAGGTAGATGGCACTATTCCATATTCATGAATCTAAGTTCTTCTTTAGAGGGCCTTATATGAGGTATCTGCTTCAATAACATTAAACTTTGCCTAAGTCAAGAAACCTCCAAGCTTCAAAGGTAGGATGATAGATCCTAGAGCATGCTGGCCATGGTCATTGAAGCCTTTTAACATAATCATATAAAATTTAAGCTTCAAATGATTAAGGGAGAGACTCTTTAAAGTTTCATAACTTAATATATTGACTTAAGCTTCCTGGTTATTGAAGATCTTGTTCAACTCATAACTATTGGCTTAAGTGGTGACATACAAGGGATGATTATACTCGAAAGTTCCTAAGGGAAGAACTTAATCTGAAAAGGTAATACATGATATCTCTCTTAAATTGTATGTATCAAATATATTCAAAAGTAAAGAAAGCTTGATAAGATTCTGGCTCCAACTATGCTTTCACTAGAGTCTCTCTCAAGTTGGAAAACATCATAAGAGCATCATAGACACTAAAGAGGGAAGGGATTTTCCTTACGTGAGCTAACACGTTCTATTCAACCTCCAATTGAAGGCCTTTTCCTTTATCCTTAGACTTCTCTTCAAAAAAAGGGATAAGATCATCCTGCTTAGTAATAATATTTTAATCTTTTTCTTTGGTGTTCTTAGCCATCCTAGGTGGAAGGGCTTTCCCTGAATGCAAGTGAACATCCTATATTGAGTTAGTCTTAACATGAGAATCATTTGGCTCAGTGGTGATGGCTTGCATTGACACTTATGGAAAGTGATTGGAGTGGGTTCTCGAGCTCATCTTTTGAATCTATATAACAACCACTCTTTGGAATGGTAAACATAGGCCCATCCTCAAACTCAGACTCATCATCACATGAAGGATCATTAATATTACCAGAAATATACAACACATGAGAAGAACTAGTACTAGAAAAAGTAGAACTAGAAGGAACAAAAGAGCAAAAGTAGCCAAAATAATCTTTTTTCCATTGATTCATCATCAATCGAATGGAGAACGAATCTATACACCATAAGTGCTAGAAGGGGTCATGTCTTCCCCTCTACAGTTACAATAAATTTTTCTATTTCATACATTTTTCTATTACATGAAGAAAAAGATATGTGCTCAATAGGCACTAAAAGCGAAGAAGGAAAATAAGCTAGTGAAATAACTGGGCTAGCAACTATCAACTTGGTCTGGGAATGCCTCCTCTCAATTGCCTCTTAATTCTGAATTTCCTATATAATCATACTATTTATCTTATGAAAGAGTGTTAGTTTCCACTCTCCCTTAGAACAAAGGGGTAATCTTCTACCACTGCACTGATCATCACTCTGATCGTCACTCTGGCTGGAACTTTAGATCATTTTAATAATCAGAGCAACCTTGCCTTGGTGTTATACTAAATTATTATCTTGTAGGTGGATCTTCTCACTGGCCATGAGTCTCTCATCTCTATCCTTGAATACATAATTATCTTGAATGAAATTCCCAATATACCTATAGAATAAATAATAGAGTAGACGACTTGTGTTCCCCTCTTCTTCCACCCTATTATTTATTGGGAATATTAAAATATTCTTCTTAACAAGGAATTTAAATACTTTCTTTACAGTCTCCCTCTATTCTAAGCTTCTCCTAATGGTATTATTGGCTCTCTGGAGTCCTACAGGAGGGTATAGATTATAATGTTGACTGCCCATGTTTATATGATGGTTGTTATGGTGCAGAAATAACCATGGGCTTCTTGCCCATATATTGTGGCTCAAAAGTACTTTGTACCTCCCTTATCCTAGGAAGTGGTGCCCCTGAAAACTCTCGCCATTGAGGTCTACTTGAGGGTTGACTCTCAACCTTAAAAGGGACTATAGCGGGTATCTTATCCTACAAAATGATCACCTTTATCAACAACTTATAAAAGGTTTGAATGTTGAATCTCTTCAAGTAAGGAGCAATAGGACCATCTATATTCTTCGACAAAATTTCAACTTCACTTGCTCCTATAATTGAGGCTCACACTGAAGATTAAGGTTTCTACATCTAACTATATAATCCAATAAGGTCTCATGGGGAAGCTTCCTAGCTACAACCAACTCAACCACTATGACTTTGTGCTCAACACTAATAATCTTTTGAATGAACCACTACTCAAGATCTATGAAGGTATGTATTGAATCATTAACGAGATCAGCATACCATACAATTGCCACCCCAACAAAGCTGCTGGCAAACATCCTCAACATTAAAACATGATTCCCTCATATATTACAACTATGGACTGATACTAAGCCACACGCTTTCCTGGATTCCCAAATCCATCAAAAACTCTAAAATGTGGATGGATAAAACTAGAGGGTAAGGCTCCTGCTCATACCATATTAGGTAAGAATGCCCCTTGCTTACTACCTCTCTAGACTTCATGGAGGAAATGTCCAACTCGACCTTCTATGCAATCAAATCATGAATCTTTCCAGGTGACAACTACACTAATTGATTATGGACTGGGGTAATAAAAGTAACTACTATAGGCACAACTAGAACTGCCCTTTGGATCATATTCACTCATATAGGTCTGTGGCTAGCATAGGTGGTACTACTAGCTCATCCCTAGATGTAATAAGAGTATCTATGCCTATAACTTGGGGCATTGCCCCAAACACTATCAAATGGGAGGTCATCACAGCCATGGATCTAGCCATCTAAGATATCTAAGTTTGTAACTGTAGGATTATAGCATCTGTCTAACCTGATCGAGGATATCCACCTACTTCAACCTCTCCTTACTCTTTTATATCATCATCTAGCTCTCTCTGCTCATTAGAAAGCCCTCATCTCATGACAACACACACATGGTGAATAGATATATCTTCATCTGACCCTTCTTTAAGCAAGTCCACTTTAGAGAATGTATGTCAAAAAGCCTCTATGTATGGGCCCATAAGAAAAGAGATCCTATGGGGACTAAAAATAAGAACTAGCATTACTAGGACCTGTGAACTAATAGGGGTAATAATTTCATCAATGTCTTCCAAAGTATCTTAGACCATTGGAACTGCCTCTGATCTTAAAGGTGCAACTGTATCTAATTAACTTACTACCAAAACTAACTGCATTGCCTCGATAGGTTAGTCTACCTATCATCATCTCTATACCCATAAGCTACGAGAATACATAGTAGGTGCCTTTGGCTATAGAGAGGGAGAGGGGGAAATAACAACAAAGACAAGCTAAGGTCAGGCAACCTCCAACTACGGTCAACATCCATGAAGACCTGGGCATCATCCATCAATGGGAACACCTGCCTGAGGTTTGAGTGAGGGGATTATACTAATCAACTACTGTGGTGTATATCCTCTCTACAACTGGTACCTTTATCTAAAGGACTACCTTTGTAACTAAGAATAAGCCTGAGATATTTTGTGGAGTAACCTCTCCCTGTTGATAGGCCCTCTAACCCATATTGAATGGATAATGCTTTGAATCCACCAAGAGAGGGCTCTAGTAACATTATCACTAGGGACTTTAGCGCATGGAAGAGTATTATTAATAAAAGGGACTACCATAATATGAATGACTTACTTATTATCACCACTATATGCTAATAGGGAAAAGGTTTTTTTGTAGACTTCATCAATCTCAGCTACAATAATAAATTCAGGGGTCTGTGTAACAAAGATGGGTATATATCCACTATAACAGAACCACCATCAACTGAACTGGATCCATCTGAGCCACAAAATTTTTTATCTGCTATCTTGCTGCCTCATATGCAGCTAGTCATAGTCTCATGTTTCTATTCCTCTAGGCCCTGCTTCTAAGGCCAGAGGTAGATGACTTAGCTATGTTTAAACCCAATGACTGACGGACCGAGGGAATATGAGATACTGGTATAGGGAGTGCCAAGGTCTTCACAATGATCACTAGGTTAGATATCCATGCAAAAATAGAAACCTGATGAGAGGAGGGAGAAGGGGGCTTAGTTTGGATACCCCTCTTCCTAGAGGAGAAAGGAGGGTAAACTTGAACATGAGTGACCTCCATTAAAGCAATAGGAGGGGTAACTACTAGTTATCAGTTTTGAGAGACTTGATCAATCTGAATAATAGGTATAGTAGGTACAGATTATCTGACCGTTGGACGAGTAGGCTGAACGGGAAGTGGCTAGGCATTGGCTACTAATCCAAAAGGTCTACTAATTGCACACTAGCATGAGTAGGATGAGCAGGTAACCAGGCTATCTGTCAAGCTACTAGAAATCCAAAAAATTTAAATGGCTGTGTGACCTATTCTCTATGGGGCAGGAAAGGCGACAACATCAGAAGGGGTCAGCCCTCTAAAGGTGATGAAGGTCGAGTTAGTGAAGGAGCCGAAAGTAATTCCTCTAGTGGGAGGACTGGTTAAGAGGGACTCAGGAAGTGTCACCCATAAGTCAGAACCAAAATAAAAGGTAATTGAATGAATGAAAGATACCATAGAACTATCTATTAGCAAAAATAAAGATTTAAAATAATCAGTATAAGATGATATCATGAGAAAAGAAGAAGGATGGATAAGGGATGGAATAGCCTAAGAGGATGGAAAGAAAGGAACCTAATTAGAGATAAATGATCCTAACTAGGGAGGACCTTTGTAATGGGTATGATAGACATAACTAAGGAGTACCAAACCTCTATACTATAGGCTCAACAATATGATCAACTCTAGATTTCGAGGTAATTTCTAAGTGATTTAGGGTTTTTCTGTTTCCCTTCATCTCTTTGCTACTAGCTATGATTTTTTGTATTTCTCCTTATTCTTTCTTCCTTCTTAGTCTACAAGGTGTGTTTTGTGTTTTGTTTTGATGTCATTTTTAATTTTTTTGGCTCAGGGAGATGATGTCACCGGTATCATCTAACCCACCTCCATCATTGATGTTTGATGACATGTTATCTCACAATTTGATGTGACTTTTTATTATACTTTTGTTAGCAAGTTTGTTCTTCGTTGGTCTAATTTGGATGTAATCCAAAAGTTTTTTGTGAATCTCAAGCTGTCTTATTCTTTTAACATTATATTATTAGATCCTCATCATATTGTGATTCAACTGAATATCAATCTCGATTACAGTAACATTTTCTCTAGAAAAGCTTACTATATACAAGCTTGTCAAATGAGATTATTGAATATGACTCTAAATTTTGATGTGCAGGAGGAATCTCTGATTACTCCTGTTTGAATTTCATTCCCAAATTTGTGCCTTCATTTTTTTAATTCTCAAATCCTTTTCAGTTTGGCTTCGATCTTTGGTAGGCCTCTACAAACCGACCAAGCTATGGCTTTTATTTTTATGCCTTTTATAGCTCATGTGTTAGTCGAGTTGGATATCTCTAAAAAATATCCTAAGAAAATTTGGATTGGCTCAGAATTGAAAGGGTATTTCCAAAAAGTGGAAATTGAAAACTTACCCATCTTTTGTTCTCATTAGAAAATGCATGGTCATGGGTTAAATGAGTGCTTTAGGTTGCATCCCCAACTTCGAAGGAGAAGGTTTCAACTAAACCATCATAGGGGAATGTTTCTATTTCAGTTGAACTTGATATTGTGAAGCCTAATTTGGTTGTGGTTGAGGGTAATGGTTCTCATATGTAGGTCAATGTTTCTCTAATGCAGGTTATTGGGGAGGAATCTACTCCTATCATGGTTGAGGATAACAGTACTATTGTGGAGGACGCCATAGAGGAACCATGTACCTTAATGCATAATGAACCACATTTTATTCATCATAATGATCTGATTTTTATTTAGGGAGTAAATCCTCACTATATCCCTGCTTATAATAGTGACTATTAACATGTGGATGAGCATATGTTACCTATTTCTTATAATCATAATATTTCTTCTTCTTCATCCATTACTCATTGTGTTACTAACAATAATTTATCTGAGATGAATATCATGTTGTCTAATAATAATTTTACTAACATGGAGCCTACTCAAACTATTGTTCTTTATAAGGAGGAAGACCAACACTTTGAGGTAGTTGGTAATGTTGGTAGTGAATTAAGAAACAAAACTATTATGGAGGATGACAGTATATTTGAGGAGGGTGATTTGCAGTAGGAGATGAGATAGGAAAGTTTGAATGATGATAATACGATTACCTTAAACTCTCATAATCATAGTGATGCTTTTACTGATAATGGAGGTATGGATATGATGGCTAAAATTTTTGCTAAAGATGACAATGATACTAGTTTTATCAAGTTTAATAGTAGGAGAGTTAGGAAAAAGAAAACCAACTTTTACAATTGCCTAGAAATACTCGTCCACATACTTCTTATTAACTCTATTTTTATGGTTAATTACATTATTTGGAATGTTAGGAGTTAAGAGTTATGAATTTATGTCATATTCATAATGTTTCTCTTCTTTTAAGTTGGCTAGCATCTCTCAGTTTTTGGGTTTTAAGTATGTTATATCGAATGTGGCTAATAAGATTTAGGTTTTATGGAAGGATCCAATTAAGATTGATGTTATTGGTGATTTAACTCAGGTGATATATTGTAATATGGAAGTTTAAATTTTCATTGTTGTACTTCCTTTATATATGCTGCTTAGTCTCATTTTACTAGAAAATTTTATGGGATCAACATAGTAACTTTCATAGTACTTGTAATTTACCATGGCTTATCGGTGGTGATTTTAACATTATTACTAATCCATCTGAGTGTTTAGGGGGGGTCTTCCCCTTCCTATAACTCTATGGATGATTTTTGTAATATGATTATGGACTATAATTTAATTTATATTGGTTTCCCTGGGAATAAATTCACTTGGAATCGGGGTTATTTATGATAGTGGTTGGATAGAGTGCTATTTAATGATTCCAAATTTAATTATTTTACTGTTATTAATGTTGAACATCTTAGTAGGACTGTATCAGATCATTCTCCCTTGTTAATTAGTCTCAAGACTAAGCAAATTAACTCTTGCCCTTAATTCAGATTTCAAAATATGTGGTTACTTCATGATTCTTTTTTGGGTTTGGTTATGGAGAATTGGCAAGCTTCAATTCATCCCGATAATTCTACCTATCGTATGAGGAGACTTTGGTTTAAACTTAAAAGACTTAAGCAAGTATTAAATTGGTGGAATCAAAACATTTTTAAAATTTTTTTACTAATATTTTGGAAGTCGAGCAGTAAGTGAACAATTTTGAGACTATTTAAAAACTTAATCCTTCTGATGCTAACATCAAATTGAGGGATTCTAAAGATTTCCTTTTTAAATTACAAGCATAGAAAGAGGTTTTTTGGAAATAAAAAGTCAAAGTTTTAAATCTTGTTGAGCGTGATAATCCCATTTGCTTCCAAATTTTCATTTCTGATTCTCTTGGCAGGTAACCCATCGATGTCGGAAGAGGCGGTGGCATTCGCCACTAATCGTCGGATTCCTCCCGGCGGTCCTCCAGCAGTTCCCGTTCGTCTTCAAGTCTCGTTCAATCACATGAAACCAGGTCCAAACAGATTTTACGAGCCTTCATTTGATGTTCTGAAGTTATCCCCACCAGGGCCTGGTAAAGGCAATGGGAAATTTATTGCAGGTGATGATTTCAATCTTCATTCAGAAAAAGGCCATTCTCTGAACCATCAAATCAAAGATACAGAAGCATCATCTTCATCTAATATGAAATTATTTGTTAACAGGTTTAACAACAACACCTCAAAGTCTCTATTTCTTAAAGAAGAGGTTTCATTTGCTCAAAAACTACTGGAAAACACTCAAGATGTTTATAATGTCAATGAGGGTATCAAATCAGCTCCTTCTCACAACAATATTGGTAATGCACCCAATACTTTGGTTAGGAAACCAAACATCAAAGTAAATTTCTCAAGAGATGATTCCTTAATATCAGAGGATGGAAAGACTATTAAGCTAAATGAATCCAGTATGAAGATCAATGATGAAAAACTACAATCAACTATTGTAGTTAAAGTCTTTGGAGACAATGCCCCTATTTTTGTAATAGCCAGAGAACTTTTCTGTCAATGGAATTTATTTAGTAAATTTTACATCACTTCCCTGGGTCTCGGTTGGATTATATACTCTTTCTTTTAAACGGATGCTGTTGAAAATGTTTTGGAAGGAGGACCTTGGTACGTCAATGGTCGTCATATCATGGGGATTGATAGATGGTCGCCTTTATTCACACCTTCATCCTTAAAAGGGCTTTCTTCACCTATATGGGTCAGGCTTCCTCACCTTCCATTGATTTGTTAGGGTGAAGACAATGTGGCCAGAATTGCTTCTATGATCGGGCAGCCATTATGGATAGATGGAAACATGTTCTAATGGAGCAAGAGGTAGTACACAAGAGTTTGTATCAGAATGGCTCTTGATAAAAAATTCCCAACTTGTGTTTGGATTGAAGGATCTTGCGGGCGCTTCTTTCAAAAAGTTTAATATGAGAAGGTATCCTCATTTTTCTTTAAGTGTGGCAAAGTAGGACATTTGATTGACAAATGTAATGAAGGGAAGCCAGTCTGTCTGGAAGGTTACAATTCTAAATCTGTTTCTCACATGGAATCTCAAATTCCTCTTGATGTTGTAGAACCTGACAAGGTTTATGGACCTTGGGTGCTGGTTAAAAAATCAAGGAGGAAAATTGTTTCAAATATGGGCAAGGAATTTCACAAAGCAGATAATTCGAAGATTGTCAAACAAATCTATGTTCAAACAGTCGCCAATAATGCAGCTCAATTATGTATTCCAATTCTAATAGAATCAGAGAAAGAAGAAAGAGATGGATGTGCATTGCAAAAAGAGGATGCTAATAATTCAAAATCTGTTGAGGAATCCACTACAAAGGAAGCTTCCAAAGTTTTCAATATGACTGCAGCAATTCTAGACAATTCTGAATCAGACATTAACAATCCTGGCTCCGTTACAGACAATATTTGGCTTAACTCAGCTAGAGAAGGGGACATTTGCTATGATACATAGAAAGGGGAAATGGAAGAAGGAGAAATTCCAAATTCTAAGCTGGAATGCTTTGTTGTTGAAGTATCGTTGGAGTTGACGGATTCTTCAAAAGCCAAAGGAAAACTCATCAAAGAACTCAATTCTCTGGGTAAACACAACATTCTTTCTCAAAAACAGAAAGGTGAAAATGCAAAGAAGATTAAAAGTGGAATTTATTCCACTTTTAAAACCAAATGACGTCCCTTGCTTTCTAGAATTGCAAGGGGTCCAGAAAGTCAGAAGCCTCCTGTTATTTAAGGGAATTTGTTAAAGATTATAATTCCTTTCTTGTGGGACTAGTAGAAACGAAGGTAGTTTCTTTTGATAGACAAGACGTCAATAAACTCATTAGAGATAGTTGGGATTTTTTCTTTGTCCCAGCTGATGGCCTTTCAGGTGGAATTCTCATCAGTTGGAGGAGGAAAATTTGTTCTTTTACTGTTTTACAGGCTTCTTCACAAGCCGTGATTGGAATTATTAAAATTCCAAATAAAGGGGATTGGATGATAACAACAGTATATGGCAGCAGAGACACTTATGAGAGAAGGAAATTATGGGAAAATTTAGAAGCTCACTCAAACACTAACCTTCCTTTTATCATAGGAGGTGATTTTAATTATATATTGTCTCAAGAGGAAAAAATGGGAGGCAAGAGGTTCACTTTCTCTCAAGGTCGTCAAGACATGAATTTATTCATGAATAGTTGTGATTTTCAGGATGTTGGTATCATTGGGCCCAGGTTTTCTTGGTGTAATAATAAGAAGGGAGGAGCTCATATTTTAGAGAGGCTGGATCGCTGCCTTCTCAACTCAGCTCTAATGAATATCATTCAACAAGCTATTGCTTGGCACCTTAGAAGAATTGCATCTGATCATTGCCCTTTAGTTCTTAACATATTCACTACAGGTTTTAATAAACCAAAAAAGATGTAGTTTGAAGACATTTGGACTTCATTTCGAGCTTCCAAAGCAATTGTAACAAAGTCCTGGGGAAAATCTGTAAAAGGTGATGACGTTCATTCTTTGAACATTAAATTTATAAGAGTTCTAAAGGCTCTATTTCATTGGAGTAGAGCAAAACATTCTAATCTCAACCCCCTTAAAGAAGAATTAAAGAAAGATATTATTGAGCTGCAAGAAGAAGAAGCAAATTTAGGAGGATTATCAGAGGAGAAAATCTGCTTGCTGAAATTTAAAGTAAAGGAGCTTAATTCAACCTAAGGAATGCTATCTTCCTGGTGGAAACAAAGAGCTAAAGTCAAATGGATCAATGAAAGTGATTCAAATTCAGAGTATTTTCACTTTGTGGCCACGGCTAGATGAAACATGAACTTCATCAAACAAATTAAAGATTCAAATGGAAGAATGTGCGAGGAGCATAAATGCATTGAAGATACTTTATTTGGGTACTTCAAGGAAAAATGGAGATTGAGGAAATGTAAATTAACTGGATGGCTGAAACCATGTAAAGTGCTGGAAGAAGCTGACATTGGAATGTTGATGGTTGATTTCTCTGTTACAGAATTGGAAGCGGTTGTTTAGCAACTTGAAGGTAACATCTCTCCTGGTCTTGATGGAATTACATATTCTTTATTAAATTTTATTGGAATATCATTAAGATTAATATATGGAAGGTGGTTTATCAATTTTTACAATCTGGCCTGATGTGTGAACAATGGAAGGAAACTTCAGTAGTTCTTATTCCCAAGCTTAAAAATCCTGTAACTCCTTCTAATTACAGACCAATTAGTCTCTGTAATTCCATATATAAAATATAAGCTAGAATCTTGTTGAATAGATTAGTTTGCTGCATTCCAAAAATCATTTCAGAAAATCAAGTTGCTTACATCAAGGGTAGGTCCATTTCGGATAATATCCTTTTAACTCAAGAGATCATCAACAAATTTAGATTTTCTAAATCTAGAAAAGGCTTGATGGCTATCAAAGTTGATATTGAACAAGCCTATGATAGTATGGGTTGGCAAACTTTGGAGCAAGTGTTGAACATCTTTTGGTTCCCGAAAAAAATTTTCAAAGCTTCTTTTTCATTGTGTAGTTGATACCAAATATACCATTAATATTAATGGGTTGAATACTTAATGGATATGGGAAAAATGTGGCTTCAGGCAAGGATGTCCTCTATCGCCACTTTTGTTTATCATGTGTTCTCAATTTTCAACAGAAGAATTAATTCAAAAAGGACCAAAAATTGGAGTCAAGGTGTCTCCAAATGTAGAAAAAGTGTCTCACATTCATTATGCTAATGACAATATTGTTTTTTCAATAGCTTCTAGTATAAATGCTAAGAAAATCAAAAAAATTATGAATAACTATTGCAGCTGGATAGGGCAAACGATTAATGTGTCCAATCCTCATTACTACTTGGTAAATCTATAGGGAGAAACAATGCTAAAACTCTATTAAAAATTATGGGCATCAAAATTGTTAATGAGCTGCTTTATCTTGGTGCTAAAATGGTGATGAGAAGACTTACTGGATCAGATTTTCAAGGTCTGCTGGAGAAAGCCTATGACAAGCTCAATCTTTGGGGTAATTGTTTTCTTAATCTCTTTGGTAAATTGTAACTTATCAAATCTTCTTTCTTGTCTATGGCAATCTTTCTTTCAACTAACTCTTTGATTCCTTTAGGAGTGCTTAGAGAATTAGACAAGTTGAGTAGAGATTTTTTATGCAGAAAACAAGATAAGAGTAAGGTCATTCACTATGTTTATTGGGAAACTCTTTGTAAAAGCAAAAAAATTTGGAGGCCAAGGTGTAATCTCTGCTGTTGACAAAATTAATAATTGGAGAGCTAAATTTGCTTGGAAGCTCTTTTCCAATCCTACGTCTCTTTTGAATAGAGTTTTAATTGCAAAATATGGTTCAGAAATCCTGGATTATGAACACAAATATGGAGATTCTTCATCTTGGAAGATTATCAAAAAGGGAGTTAAATCTCTACAGCAAATTCTGAGATGGAAGGTTACGGACGGGAAGATCATCAATACAACTAAGGATCTGTGGATCCTTGATAAAAGCATTAATAGGTGGCCAATTTTTGTGGCAAATCTACAAGAAGAACAAAAAAGTTTACATTATTTCATACAAGATGGTAAATGGACTGTACCAAATCTGAAGCAAGTTTTCGGTCCAGATTTGCTTGAGCTGATTTGCTCTATTCCAATACATAACAGAAAATCTATAGATGAAGTAGAGATTGCATTCAAGCATTCTGGGAAATCTTTGCCAGCTCGGATTTCTGAACAAAAGTCCATCAATGAAGAGGAGAATGCAAATTGGAGATGGTTGAAGAAGTTAAAGCTCATGCCAAAGATTGAACTTTTTTGGCGGAGATTGATAAACAAAGCTATACCATGTAATGAGTTTTTAATGTATAGAAGACTCATTAATCACAATGGCTATCCAAGAGGCTGCAATCAAGTAAAAGATGCTGATCATATTGCAGTTAAATGCTATTTTATCCTTGAAGTTTTAAAGATTTTGAACAGCTGAAGATTTAATATCCTGATTTTTCATAATCTGATTTACTGCAATAAAGAATTGACGGGAATTTCAAATTCAAATATTTTCTTGGCGAATCTTTATTGTTCTATTATCTTTTATTCCTGGAAAAGCAGGAATAAGCTAGTCTATGGTGTTAAAGAGGATAGCTTCAATGTTGTAGCAGTAAATGCATTATCATTCCCATCCTCAACTATCAATTATGATCTTATTACGATCAACTGGGATTCTAATCAGCTTAGGTTGTTCTCTTCAATTTGGAATCCCCCTCCAACCGAATGGATCAAATTAAACGTGGATGCTTCTCTCGGAGAAAATTATGCAGCAGGTATTGGAGGAGTTTTAAGAGATAGCAAAGGTAGATTTTTATTTGCCTTTGGGTTCAAATTGATGCATTGGGACAGTTCTTCTTTATAACTGGAAGCTGTAATATCTTTCAATAAAGTTCTCCAAGAGTGGATGTTTGAAGCTAAAGGAATCATTATAGAAGGAGACAATTATAATGTCTTAAAGTTCATTCAAAAGACCATCAAGGATGTGGTTCAAGGAGGTAATAATGCTAGCTTTGATGATTTCTTTTTTCATAGAAATTTTAATCATGTTATTACTCTATTTGTGAATAGAGGATGTAATAAGTTAGCCGATTGTTGTGCTAACGATGCTAGAAATAATGACTTTGTTTGGGAAAGTTTGGATATTAATCATATTCCTCCTATTTTCTTTAATATATTAAAGGAGGAATGTGACATATCCAAATTCACTTAGACTTTTTCTATGGTTCTATTTTAATAATATTGCTTTATTCATTTTCTCAAAAAAAAAAAAAAAATAAAAGAAGGTGATAGTAATACCAATTATTTCCTTGCCTTGGTTAAGTGGAAACGGGCCAAAAATTGTATTAACAAAATTCACCATGAGAATGGTTCTACGATTGAGGATAGTTTGGAAATTGCTAATTTAGCAATTATGCATTTCAAAAATTTGTTTTATAAGGATTTTACTCCTAATCATATTGATAATCCTTGTATTATTCCTAACCTTATATCTTCTGAGGATAATAACTTTCTTTATAAACCTCCTTCTTTAGAGGACGTTAATGAGTTTATTCATGCTATGAATGGTGATTATGTGGCTGGGCTGGAAGGCATCACCACTAAGTTTTTTTCAAAAAGTCTTGGCATATTCTTAGTAATGTTCTTTATTATGTTGTTTTGGATTTTTTTCTAGTAATTCAATTCTAAAGTTTTTTACTTCTACTTTTGTTGTGCTTATTCCCAAGAACGATTATGTTAATAATTGGAATGACTTTAGATCAATTAATTTGTGCACCATTTTTTATAAATTGATGTCTAAAATTCATATGAATTATCTTACTTCTATTTCACCTAAAATTATATCTACGTATCAAATGGGTTTTGTGAAAGGTCATGCTATTACTAATAATATTCTTTTGGCCCATGAATTTTGTCAAGATCTTGATATTAAGGTTAGAGGTGGTAATTTAATTTGAAAACTTGATATTTCTAAGGCCTATGATAACCTTTATTGGAGCTTTCTTTATAATATTTTGAATCTTTTTTTCATGACTCTATTTTCATTAAGCTTATTAGAAATTGCATTGAAGGTTCCTATTTTTAAATTATTATTAATGACAATAGCAATGGTTTTTTCAAATCCTCAAATGGTTTGAGATAGTGTGACCCGCTTTCTCCTAACCTCTTTATTATGGCAGCTGAATACTTTTCTAGAGGTCTTTCCAACCTCTTTGAGAATTATCCTTGGCTTTATTTTAGAGTTGTGGGTGATTTTCTTATTTCTCACTTATGTTTTGTTGATGACTTTATTATTTTTATTAATGCTTCTATTAACATGAGTAATAAAATTATGGATTTCTTTCATCAATTTGAGATGGTTAGTGGTCTTTCTCTAAATAATAAGATGTGTTGTTTTATTTCCCCCATGAGAATGTCTAATGATCATATTATGGCTATAAAAGACTTATCTTGTTTTGTGCATGGTCAATTACCAATTAAATATATTGGGGTTCCTCTTTTTAAAGGCAGAAAGAAAATAATTCTTTTTGAGGATTTAATTACCTCTATGCAGAATAAGATGTTATCCTAAGATTCTAATTTTTTAACCTTTGGGGGTAGATTAATTCTTATCAAAAGTATCCTTTATTCCTTGCCTGTTTATATTTTTTAAACGTTGCTCCCCACTCAAGCAAATTGTAATTAAATTCATAGACTTATTAATAATTTTTCTAGAAAGGAGCTAGTAGCAACTATAAAATTAGCTGGTCCTCTTGGGATAAATATTGTGGTGTGTTGGAAGAAGGGGACCTAGGATGTAAGAGTATAAATGATTTGGCTATTACTTTTTTGTTCAAACTGTTGTACAACTTTCATGCTAGAGTGAGCCTTTGAGCAAACTTCATGTTTGCTTCAACTAAGATAATTACAAAGTGTGGCAGAGGCTCTACGAAGTTAAATATGCTGATTAACCCTTCATCTCTTGGTGGCTTGGTAATGGTAATAATTATTTTTGGCAAGACCATGGGTTGGGTGGCCAGTCTATTGATTCTATTTTAACTCATCTTCTACTACAACCATTAAGGTAAATTACTTCATTAATTATAATTGTTGGGACTATCAAAAACTTTCTAATGTTATTCCTGATCTTATTATACAATAAATTTTGAACCAACCCCTGAATATAACCTCTCATAATTTAATTTTATGAGATTTTTTCAAGGATGGTGGTTTTATATTAAAGGATGCTTGGCATACTGTTAGAGCTTAGAAGGATGCTGATAATATATATTCTATGATCTAGCATAAAAGTATTCTTTCCACTGTTGTTGTTTATGTCTGGAGGATTTTGCATAAGTTCATTCCTACCAATGACAACTTAATTAAACGAGGTTCTATTTTGCCTTCTAAATGTCAATGTTGCTATCTTGTGGAGAATATGCATCATGTGTTCATTTTTGGTCCTTTAGCTGCTAAAACATGGGTCTATTTTGATTATTGTTTTAATTAAGTTGCTTTAATGCTAAATTACATCTTTATGCTTTGCTTAATTTTTTGTTTTTTAAGAGTAAAGATCATATTAGAAATGTTATCCCTTCTCTCATTTTGTAGTATTTATGGTTTAATAGGAAGAATTGTCTTATTAATGGTGTTACTATGAACCATTATAGGATTACTCAAAATATGAAAAACAAGGTTTTGCTCTTTATTATGTCAATTTTCTCTCTATTAACATCTTTAAAAACTTTTATTTTGTGGCTTCTGCTTTTGGTATTATTTGGGAGGTTCATTTTAATTCCAATGAGCATAGGTTATTTATTAGATCACTCCCACCAATAATTTCTATAAGTTGAATGTGGATAGTGCTATTAGTGGTTCCTCTTTGGGGTGTGGTGGGGTGATCACAGATAGTAATGGTATTTTATATATGGCTTTTGCTGGTCCGGTTCATAAGGGTGGTGTGAATTATGCTACTATTTCAGCAATTTTTTATGGTCTTTGGTTATGTATTTCTCTTGTCTTAACTAATGTTTAAATTGAAGTCAATGCCAATTATAGCTTTCATTTTTTAAATTATGTCATTGATACTACTCTCTCCCTTGAGCTATTTTATCATGTGAGGGATATTAAGAACATTCTTATTTTTATGAATTATTCCACACATCATGTTTACAAGGAGGGGAATACATGTGTGAATTGACTTGCCAACTAGGGTTATAGATTGTATTATTTTTATTATATGTTTGATGCTAATCTTCCTACTCCTTTGAAAGTTCTCCTAAAAATAGATGTTATTAATTTACCCTAGGTTTCTCTTTAAGGTTTACATTTGGCTTGGGAAGGTGCATCTATCTCCCTGGGGTTTGGTGGTTGTGTATTCAATTTTTGGATGGTTGTTGTTGATATGGTATTGTGGGTTCTGGTTTCATTTTACATGTTTGCAGTGTTGTTGATCTCCTTGGATTGGGTTGTTCTGCCCCAGAATTTTTGGGTTTTTGTGTTACTATGGTGGCTTTTGGGGGGTTTGTCTTCCCTATTTTATTTTTTTCCTATGTGGTGTCATTCATGACTTGTTCCTTAGCAACGTGACTCTCTATTTGATTTGTCTAGTTGCTTAGTTTTGGATCAGATGCAAGCCTTCCTTATCTAGGTTGTTTCTTCCCAGATGTTTTGGTTTTTGGTGATATTTGGTGTTTACTTGTGGTGGTAGTTAGGAAGATTTAGTGGGTTATTTTTCTCTGGTTGTGCTGGTTCTAGTATTTGGTCTTATCGCCTTTGGGTTTGGTGGGGCCTGTGCTAGAGCTATTTTCCTAAATCTACTTAAATTTAATTTTCTTGGCTTTTATTTATTTGGGCTTGAGTAGGTTGGCTCGATTTCTCTGCCCTTTTTATCTTAGGGATATTGTTGGTTAGTTTTCTCGATTACCGACCTTTAAGTATTTGAATGCTCTATTGTTTATTACGGATGTGATGTTCTGGTGCCTCACTGAGCAGTGTGGTCCTTACGGTAGTTGTGTTTTGGTATTGGGTGTCTTATGTTTTCCTCATGTTGTCTTCTTATATTCTTGCCTTGTTGTGTTAGGTTTATATTGAAAGTTCGTTAGGGATGTTAAGCCCTATAGAACTGTCCCAAGCTAATTTAAAAGAGAGAGGTGAATTGGAAAACCTTAAAACTAAAGATAAAACTAAAACCAATATCACCACATAGAAAACCAACGATGCAAAAATTAAAGTGTGGAATTAATAAAGAAAGAACACACCAGATTTACAGTGGTTTGGTCAAACCTTAACCTACGTCCACTCCTTGGAGTCACCCTCCAAGTATTGCACTAACACAAGTGTCTCTCCTTTTTCCCCCACAGCTAGGCGGAGAAGCCCTTACAAAATCACTTCCACCTCTCCCGGTGCGGCGGAGTTGCCAGGTCCTTTGACACCAAAGAGACTTCTTCTTTGGTGAACTTACCTCGAGACAAGCCTTGAATCCGATGGTACTAAGGTGCGAGTTTGCCAGAGCAACCGTGTGGAACCCCCTCCACACTCCCTTGAGTCCCCCATCACAGGATCTTCTCCCTCTCTCAAACTCCACCCTTTTATCTCTCCCTTTCAAGCTCTCTCTTCAAGTCTCCCCCACAAGAACGAAGCTCCAATGGATGTCAAAGACACTTATAAAGTGCCATGCCAAAGCTTAAATAGAAGCTCTCAAAACGAGCTCATTAATGCAAGTTGCCGACATTATCGTCCAGGATGATAGGTATATCATCTTGGCCGATCAGTATAAATTAATCTCATTAGCTCGGGATGATTTGAGACGATCAGAAGAAAATTGGTTACATCGTCCAGGCCGATCTCACGATCGTCCTGGCCGATTAGTTTAAAACCGATTTCAATCGTCCTGGTCATCTCCCTTAATACAAGCTGTCTGATGTAAATCGTCCAGGCCATCGTCCTGGCCGATCATTCGATCGTCCCGAACGACGTGATTGTATCAATCAACCATTAATGCTTTCCAAATATACCATATCAATTTAGGCATGATTGAGTTAGATAGTCCTGGACGACAATAATATCATCCTGGCCGATTTCCTAAAACAAAGAATTCCTAAACTGATTATGGCGGCTGATTCTTTCTGAATTGAGATTATTGTCCAGGCCGATCTGTTGACGGCTGCCTTAATGAGAATGCCCTAATTAGGGTTTCTATTTTTGGACAGATCGTCAAGGCCGATATTAATATCTGTTGACCTCATTTTTGTATGAGGTCACTAAGACCCATCCAAAATCCAGATTTAATCCTAGACCCTAGGATCCACTCTAGACCTTAGGATCTTTCCTAGAACTAGACCTTAGAGCCTATTCTAGAGTCTAGGATTCCCTTAAATCCTAGATCTTAGAATTTTTCTAGAGCTTAGGATCACTCCAACTTCAAATCAACCTCCACCTTTGATCAACCTCAATTTTAAATCAATTCCTATATTTAATCCACTCCAATTTCAATTTGATTCCTACCTGTGACCAATTTGAATCTCAAACTCCATCCAATTCAAGTCTAAATTAATTTAAACTTCAAATCAAATCCAAATTCCAGAAGTTTAAACTCAAATTCAAACCTTTAAGGCCCTGTCCTAAACACCCTTTTCAGAGATTTTTCAAACATCTCAAAACCCAGTCAAATGGCCTCTGATTTAGGGTCTATCACTTGCAAAGTGATAAGACATGTCTCTAAAGGCTACCCTCCAATTTGGAGCTCATTCTGAGGTCTCTAACCCCAGAATTTGAATTAAAATTCAAAGGCTGTAAAACCTTCAAATATTTACAGCCTATGCCACTGAGCATAACCCTTTTGAGATCTTGACCTTGGAACCCTTATCCAAGCCTCCAATCACTTCCAGACCTTTGAATTTAACCCATTGAGCAGTTAACTGCATTTTTCAGACCCATTTTTTACCATAGTTGACCATAGGTCAAAATTGACCAAAATACCCCTATGGGGCTCAAATAGGGATTTCAAACCAAATGAGCTCCAAATGGGATAGAACCACCTTTAACAAATTTCAAATGTCATTTCAAATCTTTTGAACCCATTTCCAACCTATGGGTCAACCTGGTTGACCAAGTCAACAGGTTTGACCCAAGGGGCCCTTTAAGGGTCCAAACATGTGTTTTGACCCAAATGACCTCTCTAAGTCACCCAACCACTTCCATTAACCTTAAAATATCATTTCAAACCTGTTGAGCCCAAACCCAGACCCTGGGTCAACCTGGTTGACCAAGTCAACCCAGGTTGACCAAACAGGCCCTTAGGGGCTCAAATAGGGATTTTGATCAATTTGACCTCACCAGACCTAGGAATTACCCTCAATGGTCTCCAAATGCCTTTTCAAACCTGTTGAGCCCAAACCCAGACCCTGGGTCAACCTGGTTGACCAAGTCAACCTAGGTTGACCAAACAAGCCCTTAAGGGTTCAAATGGTGATTTTGACCAAATCGACCCCTCCAAACCCTGGGACCACATCCAGTAGACTCAGGATGACATTCTGAATTTGTTGAATCCATTTCTAGCCTCTGAACCCAACTGGTTGACCAAGTCAACCAGTTTTGGCCTAGAAGCCCATTAAAGGCCCATTAAGCCTTCTTAATCCATTTGACATGCATGGCTCTTGGAACCACCCTCCAATCCACCTAATCAACTCATTTGAATTACCTAAATGAAAATTTCATAACCCTTGATGGAGTTGACTGGTCAACCAGTCAACTCAAGGCTTAAGTGACCATTTGTATGGTCAAATCTTTCAACCCATTGAACCTAGCTCAAGCCACACCCATCCAGCCACTTGGAAAGACTCCATGACCTGCTTGGATGCCACATCAGCCCCATTGACCAGTTGACTGGTCAACCTGGTCAAACCCAAGCTTAAACCTCTTCTAGAAGGCTTTATCACATGTTAAGCCCCTTTCCCTTGATTTAAGCTGCTTTAGGCCGACCCCTTAATGTCCTAAAGCTCACTTGGAGCTCTCCTAACCAGGCTCAGGGCCTGGTTTAGCCTTAAATGGCAATGTCTCCTCCACTCATCCCAAAGCCGTCCAATAGGAGTGAGGCGTGCCCAGCCTTTGGGTCAGCCTTCTGGCTGTCCCAGGGACACTTGGCAACATCTAAGGACCTGGTGAGTCAATCCCAGCCATCCGTTTGGCCTGGGGGCGTTTGAATAGGGGGAAAAGGCCTTAATGCCATACACTCTAACCCTAATCATCTCTCACTACTCAAGCCCTCTCAAGTCCTGTCCTTAGTTCGTTTTGAATCTCCAGAGCTTCCTCTACCTCCCTACTACAAAATCCAAGTGGTTGCACATCACCGGCGGCGAGTTCTCCGGTGAACCCACCACCTAGACCGTCCCAAGCCTATAGCAGTCGATCCAGACGTGTTCGAGCTCGGATTTCTGCTGGGGATCTTCACTTGGACAATCTACAAGCTCATCCATCCAGAAATTTCGAAGATCTAACGGTATAACTCCCTAAAACCCTAGATCTAGTTCACATTAGTTAGATCTAAATAGCTTTATGCTTTTAGGGTTTTAGCCAAAACAAACTATTCCCCACGATTTCTGTTCATGTCTTCAATCTACGTTTAAAATTTCAAGTGAAATGATCGATCCGATCGAGAGAACGAGGCAAAATACGTTCTCTAGGGCGTCACTCACGGTCTCCGGTGAGTGTACGTTTTCTGGAACGTTGATCGCTCGATCAACGGTCCAGATCGAGCCCTTCCGCGGTCTGATTCGACCGCGCATTCGATCTGTCGTTCGATCAGCCGTCCGGCGACATCTGAGCCCTTGGATCAGAAACCACGGAGTCAAATCCCACCGTCTGATCTCGTCCCGCAGAGATCAACCGCGGGATTTGATCTCATCCGTTGGATCAGACCCGCTGTGATCCAACGGCTGCCACGCGCCGCTGACGTGGTTAAGTGAAAACCGCGTGAAGCGGCCCGCGGCCGACGCGTGTCCCCGCCGTCGCGCGGTTTCGATCCCGCGAATCAGAGCGTGCCGCGTGTCTGACCGCCGCCATTTAATTAAGGAAATTGTGTTTTAATTAGTTTTAATTACAGAAACTTAAAAAAATTACAGTAAATCAAATACATAACCAAAAATTGAGTATAATATATTAAAATTTTCATAATTTCATCTAGTTTATTTTAAAAATAAAATCAAACCTTTTTATCTATTATTTTAATGGTAATTTAAGAAATACAGAAATGTGTATTTTATTTTTAATTAATTATGTATAAATTATTTTTATCTGAAACTTGGCATGCATGTCTTTGAGTGCATGGCTGATCTTCAGAAAAATTTTCAATATTATTTGAACAGATTTTAATATTATTTGGAATCATTTGAATATCTTAATAATCTTTTTATATTTAACTAAATATTAAATATTTTGAAAATTAAGAAAATCTTTTATTATTTTCAAACTTCTATGGAGATCAGTGGATCCTTCAACTCATCAAAATGTATTTTAATAATATATTTAATTATTTTATAATATATATTTCTATTTATATATATATATCCATTTATATTTATGTATTTTAATATATATTTTGAAACTATATATATGTAAATCTTTAAGTGTTTAAGAAGTCATTTGAGATCTTAAATGTTGATTAAGCATATTTGAATAGAAATAAAGGGGATGATTAGTGAATAATCATTTCTTGATTATTCACTAATTTTGTCTTAATTATTTTAATTAGTTAATTGCATGCTTAAGGTGCACACACCACTTAGTCTAAGGCTCTCCTAGATTTAGGTATTGAATGTGTTTATGTGGTTCATGCATGCCTTGTGTATTGAGTATGAGGGTTAGTTCAAACATTGATTCAAGTCCATCAAGATTAGTGACATATTTAAGGACAATAATTAAGGACTCATGTATAGAAAACTTAGAAAAATTTCCATAATTAGGATTCACTTTCCCTTGAGTTGAAACTTTGAACATTTGAACTTAGTGACACCCTCAACCCCTAGAGAAATTTTCACTGATTTTTGAGGTCATTAGGTCCCCTAATTAATTTTCTAAGTCTTAAACCCTTAATTAAGCCTTTAAAACTTCTAAAAATTGTAATAAATCCAATTTAAATCCCAAAATCACATATAAACCCTCAAACTGACCAGAATTTAGTCCTTAATCTATGATAATTGAAAGCCCCTTGATTTGACAGCAATTTAAACCCTAATTTAATTTTAAGTGAAAATCAATGTTTAATTGAGATAATTAATTAATAATAATAAAAAAAAGTCAAAAAAATCTCCCAAACACTTGGGGATCCCTCCTTAGGTTATTCCTGACCTTTGGAGGTGTTTTCAAGAGATTGGGAATTTGTTTGAAGCAAAATCACAAAAGGGGCCCTCTAATTAAGAAATTCCTAAAATTCATTAAAATGCCCAAACTTCGATAATCCATAACTAATTCTAGAAAAATCCAAATTACTCAAACTCACTTGCATTCAACTCATATTGATGTCTAGTATTTATTAAAAATATTAAATTCCAGAAATTTGCAATATTTTAAAAAGTCAACAAATCGGTCAACTTTAAGTCAAAACTAGTTCAAAACTTCAAACCTTCGTAATAAAATGTAGAAAAATCCGATTTCAACGTACTTACCTTCTAACTGATCGTAGTAAGGTCTAGTATTTTAATAAAATACAAACATTCCAGAAAATACCTTTAATCAAAAATTCAACTTTTGACCCTTTAATTAAATGATTAAAATATTCAAAATTCATAAAGCTCAAAATCATTTTAAAACTCAGAAAATGTTATCTTCATGTTTAAAACATTCAACAAACTTCTTAAAACACAACAACCATCCTAAAGATGAAGTTTATTGGCTGGACTACTCCGGGCTGCGGGGCTAAGTGTCCTAAGGAGGCTGGTTCCTCGAGCCTGGTGGCACAACGCCACGAATGGATTCCAAGGGATGTTAAACCTTAAAAACAGATTAATCATTGATTATCTAATCTTTTAAAACTTCTAACTTAACTACATTAATTTGGTTTATCGGCTGGACTACTCCGGGCTGCGGGGCTAAGTGTCCTAAGGAGGCTGGTTCCTCAAGCCTGGTGGCACAACGCCACGAATCAATTAATGGCAAACTTAAATTAATCAAGCTTTTAAAATCAGTAACTAACTCATTTTAATATTAATCCACTCTTTTAATTCCAACCAATTTAAATAACTTAATCAACCCCGATTGCTACTGGGTAACCCAGGCCTACGAGGCTATTAGCTTAGCCCCAAGGAAGGTGAAATAAACTTCACGGCCTCGGTGTGAAACAAAGGTAGCAATCAATTAACTTTTAAAATATATTTAATTAAAATTCTTAATTCATTAATATTTAAATTTTAATTTAAATCCCCTTCTAAGCCTTAATAAATCCAAACTTTTAGACAACTTTAACTAATCACCCACTTTAGGATCTATCCCAGCCACACGACCTTTCTCACACACTTTAGATGATGTGCTAGGACAACCAACTTTAGATCTAGGATAGGCCGGTGTTTACTTTACTGCTGTGTGCTGGATTTTTCGTAGTTTTCACTGCATGTTGTGGATGAAATTGCTTTGCTGTGTCTGCTTACTTTTTCTGTACTCTGTGGATGGATTGATGTGTTTGGCGACTAGATTACCCTTAGGTTAGGTATGATCTGGATGTTGACACAGTTTTCTGCAGGTGGCCACGCTCATGCAGGGCAATATAAAAAGGGGGCAAATCAAAAAATGCATAAATATTATAAACTCTTTGCACAGGTGCTACAGCTGCTAAAGCCCCCAAATAAAAAGAGCGTGGCCAGTGTGTTTACTTTCTTTTCTGCTCATATACAACTGCTTGGGAATAACTGCCTTTTTATATATTAATTGCTTAGGATAACCCTGCAGGTGAGTCTAGATTTTTATTTTGATATCAATGTAATTTGTGCAAGTGTCAAGTGTTGTGAAAGTTTATTTTTGAGTTGGGATACATAGATCCAAAGTTTGGATTCCAAAGAGGAAAGGATACCCCTTTAGGGAACACTACTTTTCCATTTGGAAATCCAAATTTGGATCATACCTCTTCCTTACCCAAAGAGGAAAGAGTGGTCTTCCCCTTAGAGGGAAGTGCCCTCTTGTTCATTTGGGTAATCCACTACGAAGATTCCAAGAAGATTGAAGAAAAGGAGTCCAAAGAAGAATGAGATTGAAGATTTGAAGATTTGAAGATTGAGAGTATCCCACTCAAAATAACTTGCGTCATTACTAGGTTTAGAATCCGGGTTGTTGTCAGTGGTGCCCGGCCACTTTTACTTTCTGTAATATTCTGGTTTGTAATAAGCAAGGCAATTCTGCCTATGGACATTTATTAATTTATTTGTATTTGATCTGATGATTTGATTGCCTTTAGGATTACTTGCTTTTACTAGTTTTTTGGCGATTGCATGCCGCTCTTTGTTTTCGCCTAGATACGTGAGGCTCGTGAGGGTGCGAAAGTTTTATACTCATAATCTTAAAAGTCTAAAATTTTAGTGAGTCTAAATAACATAGAAAGATAACGAATCTAGGGAATTAGCCGGGGATCGACCCCGGGGTCGCATGCATATTTCTGCATTACTCTTTCCTTGCTTTAGACCCTTCCCCGCCTGCGGGTAGAGTCCGGATAGTCTGACCTATGAGGACGAGGTGCCGGACCTGGGGAAGTCCAGTCTTCTAAAAAATTATTTTATAAGCCTGTTTTTAAAAATTTCAAGCATATTTGATTTGAGGTTGTTAACCAGCATGCATTGCATTAGATACAAATTAAAGAGTCAAAATTTTAATTTCATAGTCCTTAGCATTTTAGCACCCAACATAAGTCAAAGGGGCCAATTAGGAAAATCTCTAGATGTCGGCCCCGCCTCCCCAAAACTTTAATTATAACGTCCCTACCACTCTTTCGTAAAAGACCGGATTCATCTCTTTTAAATCGGTTAGGTGGTTAGCTGGCTCCCCAATCCAGGCCGGGGTAAGTCCAGATCTTGCACTGCATTAGTTAGGATCGGACGACTGTGGTCCAGTGTCCAAAATAGATTTAGGATCCGGGGCAGATCTTTGATTATAAGACCCCAAACTTTGGGAATCTAATCCCAAATTTCTAATAAAATGCTCAACTCTAATTAAATATCATTTCAAGTCCAAAACATAAAGCCCAACACTTAGATTAAGTTGGGACATTTCCGGATGGTTCTGGAATCTCAAAGTGTCCCCTACCTCTCATCCTTTAACTCCGTTAATAACTGCTCAATTTTGATCCATTCCCTTTTGATTTTCCAATAATTCTATTCATACTTTGATATCACTCCTAGAAACTCTAAACAAAATTCTGCCATTATTTTAATCGAGAGTTTTCGTAGGAGATTTTTTCTCCCTACGATGTAATTAACTACGAGGGCTTGCGCTCGTAGGAGATTTAGAACCACACACGCACCTGATTTTAAAAATCGATTTTTCAAAACTCAATTGGATTTATTTGGGAAAACTTAAAATACTAGTGATTATTATTATCATATTCAAAGAATTATTATCGAATGATATTTTCTCCCTTCGGGGAGATACATCTTTCTTTGATAAGACTTTGGATGTGGACCTAACGATCACACTTCTTGAATATTGTATTGGATATTCAGTTGAACCTCATTCTGACCCTTCGGAGTCATATGAATTTCTCTTTAGCATCCGTTCGCAATATTCAAGATGGATTTCATAATTCTAAGTCTGAACACCGTTATGAAAGTTTATTTTCATCCTTCGGGGTGATATACTCTTTCTAACGAGTTGATTCGACCTTAGAATTGGAACTCAACCTTAATCTTAAAATCCCCAAAGAAAACTAATATTTTTCAAAACATATTTTCCAAAATTCCACCAACAAAAAATGGCACGCCCGGTGGGACCAATCTCTCTCTCCATCTTTAATAATGGCAAAAGTTTGTTTCATCGGTAGTTTTAACTACCTTTCTTCCGTTGGTCCCTTTGCCCATTTCTTCCTTGGGTGAGTGTGGCCAACATCTAAAATAATAACAAAACACTAAAAGATAGGTTTCACCTCTAAATTTGGCTTTTCGTTCTGATTTTGACCTTCTGCCCCAGCACAGCTTGTGAGGCGACAGTGTCAAATCAGATCTCTGGATATCCTTTTTAATTTTATGGATTTATGGTCGATAAATTTCTCGTTCAACATATAAATCCTTAAAATTGAAAAGAATGCAAATCTTTGATTTCATCCCAAAACTTGTTAGTTTTAACCCCCTCACTTCCCCTTTGATTTCTGAGGGTGGGGAGGGTTAAACTATTCCTCCTTACTTGAGCTTTCTCACAATTCCATAAGCCTTCGGGCAAGGGGAAACTCTGTCCGTTGTGTTTTGGAACCTGTAAGAAAACCCCTTTTCAAATTCTCAAAATTTTCAAAATAAAATTTATTTCTCAAACTCCAAGTTGTCATGTGTTACCCCATACGATTCCTTCGTGGGCCAACATATGTCATACTTTCAAAAAAAATAACAATGAAATACTTTTCTACCATTCTTTTCAAAAAAAAAAAATCTAATTTCAATCATTTTCTTTAACTTTCAGAAAATTTCAAATGGCTGGCCAACTGATTTTCTCTTTTGACCGAGAGTTGTCCTCAACTGTTAATGACCAAGGGAGCAC
Organism: Dendrobium huoshanense; assembly: GCA_016618105.1. Lineage (NCBI taxonomy): Eukaryota > Viridiplantae > Streptophyta > Magnoliopsida > Asparagales > Orchidaceae > Dendrobium > Dendrobium huoshanense. Next base: position 19,060,153 of record CM028360.1, read on the forward strand.
TGTTATTTTTGGAATGGAATTCAGTACTCTAGAGCTCTCTATGGATGGACACCAGATTGTGAGCCTGGATGCCAGTAAGGAAACTCCCCCAGTAGTTGAGTTAATTGTGGGATCTGCACCCACCTTGCCAGTAGTCAGTGATGATCAGGAACAGCCTGAACCAGTTGTTGAGCCTTCCACTGAAATTAAGTCTGTTTTTGAAGAAGGGTCTAGTTCTGGACTTAGATTCACCACGAAGAATCAAAAGAAGAACTACTTGAGGAGACTTAGAAAGAAAATCTCTAAGGCTAAGAAAGTTCTCCCCTTTAAGACCTTGGCTCAAGTAGAACCTGAGGCTGTTGAGGAGCTACCTATTCCTACTTCCTCTCCCCTCCTAAAGGGAAGTCGCTTTTACCCCTTGGCTTCAGCTCAAGGGGAGGAGAGGATAGCTAGGATAGCTCGTTCTCCACCATGCCCGGTCGACTACTCGACCAAGAAGACTCAGAAAGAAAAACATCTTCAAAAGACAAGGACTCTGAGAAATATAATTCATACTTGCGCTGCACAGACTGGGCAGACTAAAGAAGAATATGTGAAACAGTTGAAGGGAGTGATCTCACATCGCTTCCAAAAAGAAGTGTTGAAGGAAGAAGTATCTGAGGCAAAGAATTTAACCCCTCAATTCGTTAGAAAGAATAAGAAGTATGCTAGACAGCCCGCTGCTTCGGTACTGGTTGATGGATATCACTGGGTGCCACGCCCTCTGTCTTCTCAAACAGAGGGCATTGTGTTGACTGGGTCCGAGAGAGGCCTCCACCCTACTGGTAGACCCCCGGTACCCCCACATAAACCTGTAAGATTGGCCTCTGTGATTGTCAAACCAAAGGGGGTTGAAGTCCAAAAGTCTGTGGACCTTAAAGGAAAAAGACCTAAATCTCCTGAAAGGAGATATGTGCCAAAAAGAACCAAGTTGGAGAGTCTGCCACCACCTCCTAGAACTTCTAAGTTCATTCTGCAGCTCCAACGAGTTTCAGCCAACCCCGCTCCGAGTTCAGTTGAATTGATGGATGTTCAGGCTAGTACTCCAGTTGTTACAGTTGATAGTCCTGTCGCGGTCAGTTTGATTCCGGATCCAATAGTCACCGTTCCTGCTACCCCAGTTGATGATCCCCAAAGTTCGAGTGTCATTCCTAGGCCCCTTAGTCAGGTGTCTGAGGACCTTACCTTACCAGATGTGGGAACTATCACTTTACAAGCTCCTACTTCTCCTGAGGAATATGTCCCTCTCCCTGTAGAGGATGCCACTCTTCTGACTACTAGTTCTGGGATAGTCGAAGAGGAGAGAGTTGACCAGGATTTAGAGATGGAAGATGAACCGGATACAAAGTCTCAACCAGATCCTAATCCAAAACTTACAGAAATCATTGCCCTTATGGATTCTGAAGAGTTGTTTGATATGGCTGAGTATAAAGGATACTTACCCCTTGACCCTAAATCAATTGGGGATAGACCGGTCGAGGAGGTAGTCCAAGAAATAAGAAACATCTTGTTGAACAAAGAAGGAACGGCTTCTTTCGACCCTGATATGGATGATCTCCTTGGAGATGAAGATGATTATGTTGGGGGCATTCATGTGGTTGAAACTAGAGGATCTAATAAAGAAGCTGAGCCCAGCAAACGCCGATTTGTTAAGGATGATGATCTGCATGCTGTTGAGTCAGAGTCAGATGAGTCTGTGAAAGATAGAGATGAAGAACATATAAAAAACTTGGAGACTCAGCTCGCTAGCATGATGTCACAAGTTAGAGAAATGCAAGAGAAGTTGGACAAATCACAGCAAGAGTCTTTTGTGATCCACCAGTCAGCTCGAGAGCTCACAGAAAAGGCCAAAAGGGCAGAACTTAATTCCAGACCTCTCGAGTCACCACCTGTGACTCTCCCTTGTCCAGTAGAGACACCTCCAGTTCGCCCTGCAGTTTCCACCATTCCTCCGATCCCACCTCAGAAGGATATCAAGCAGTTAATTGAGGACCAGGTAAGGGAGGCCTTAGCCCATGCTCAAGGAACTGTGTCTATTTCAAAGGGTAGACCCTACCCCGAAGAATATGACTTAGTTCCTTACCCAAAGGGCTTTGTGCCACCAACTTTTAAAGTTTTCACTGGAATCGAAAATCCGAGACAGCATCTAGCCCACTTCCGAGCAAGCTGTTGCAATGCAGGAGGGTCAGATGCTCTACTATTTCGCCAATTTGTAAGTAGTCTATCCGGCATTGCTTTTGAATGGTACGCCGATCTGCCCAACGGTTCAGTAAGAACCTTTAGTGACCTAGAAAATCTCTTTCTTAAGAGATTTTCTGGAGCGCAACAACGCACCACTGTGGGCGATCTCGTGGTTGAAAAGCAAAAGCCGGGAGAGTCTCTGGTTGAGTACATCTTGAGGTGGCGAAACCTCTCGATGAAGTGTGAACCCTAGTTGCAAGAACAACACGCCGTGGAGATTCTGTTGAAGAATATCCACGGTCCTGTTGCTTTTCTCCTGAAGGGTTTCACTATTAAAACTTTTGAGAAACTTCTTAATAAGGCTAGCAATTTGCAGGAAGAGGCTCCTAGGATGCCATTCTTACGAGAGCAGTCTGAGGAAAGGAAGGGTCCAAAACTGGTGAAGACATTTGAAAAGAAAGCTGTGGTCTCAGCAGTAGATAAAGAAAAGAGGCCAGTGGTTAGTCAGCCTAGCACTCCACTTCCACCACAGCCGCCTCAGAAGCAGCCCTTTCAGATAGTTCCTCAACATACTAGAGATCCCTCTTTCATCCCTTTTAGAGAGAGATTGGCAAAGCCTTATCCATTTAAAAGGGAGTCAGTTAAGAAGATCTTCAGAAGTCTGTTAAAGAAACCAGATTTTCAGTTGCCAGAGGCTAGGAGGCCTGAGGATGAGAGCAAAAGATGATCCCAAGTATTGCCCGTACCACAGGATGCTCAGTCACCCTCTTGAGGACTGCGTTGTGTTCAAAGATTGGCTTGAGAGGAACTACACCCAAGGTAACATCATAATACCTAAGGAATACTTGGTCGATCCAGAAAAGGCTTCAATTAAGACCATTTCAGGTAATCCTCTTAACTCTTCTTGTTTTGTTGAAGATGGTTGGGACATTGCTTTGTCCCGGGCACTTAAAAAGTCGATTAACAAGTCTTTTCGTCTTTCTCAACAGCTGACTACGATAGCCCAGGCCCCGGTGTGGAAAGTTGACCTGGACGCTTCGCAGAAGGATGTTGAGCCACTTTCCTCTCCAGTAGTCTTAGGAACTACTGAGAAAAATGTGAAAGAAGAGAAATCTGATTTTGTAGAGAGGAAGTGTGTAGATGAGAGATGTATTAGAATGGCGGATGGTGGTGTTAAAACCCTTTCCCCTCTTTTGTTATCTGATTTTTACTTTGCCCCATCAAAGGCGAAGGGTCAGAAGATGAATAAAAAACATCCTTCTACTTCTGTCTTGATGATTAACCATGAATCTCAAATGCAAATTGATGACTCTCCTGCTTTGAATCAAACTCCTAATGAAATGAATATTGAGGTTAATCAAACCGACCTCCCCGAATCGACTATTCAAGAAGAGGTCGAATGTGAAGCTTTATCAGAAAGTGATTTCCCTCAGATTAATTTCCAAGGAAATCCTATCTTGATAGAAGCTTTCAGATTCTGACTCGCTTTCAGAAAATGATGATCCAACACCTATGGTGTGTGTAGACACTGCCCTAGTTTGCCCGCCCGAAGACGTCGAGCAGGTGCAACTCCGTGGCGGTAAAGTCTTACCCCCTAGGTTGCCCCCTCAGGATAAAGGCAAGCAACCTTCATTCGAAAATCTAAGTCCGGAATCCCCTCAACAACCAGAATTCCCTTTAATTCCTCCGGGTTTCGAGTCTGTCGTTCCTAAGGTTGATTACAATGTTCTAGCCCACCTTAGGAAGTTGCCAGCAAAATTAAGTATTTATGACGCCCTCCTTCTTTCCAAAGAAATGAGGGAGTCTTTAATTAAAGCACTTCTCGATCCCGAGATTTGCTTAACACAGTTGGCTGCAACTTCAGAAGGTGAGGCTCTCTACTTCAAAGAGGTCCCTGGGGTTACCTTTTCAGACGAAGATTTACTCTTGAGAACTGCTGACCACAATCGTCCCCTCTACATTACTGTAGATGTGGGAAATTTCAAGTTATCAAGAGTCCTTGTTGATCCGGGTGCATCGGTCAACGTGATGAACATAAAGACCCTTGCTTATCTCAGAGTTGATACTAGCAAGCTTTCAACCGACAGGTTGGTGCTTCGTGGGTTCAACGAGAAGGGCGAGAGAGCTTTAGGTTCAATCACTCTACTCCTGGAGATAGGAGGTTTAAAAACTGAAGCTAAATTTCATATAATTGATTCAACTACGTCCTTTAACGCACTTCTAGGTAGACCTTGGATTCACGAATATAGAATGGTTCCATCTACCCTGCACCAATGCATTAAGTATCAACGAGATGGCATTGAACATGTGATTAAGGGTGATTTGCAACCATTCTCAATTCAAGAAATTGGGATCTACGAAGATGCTGCATATTTTGTACCAAAAGGGTCCTCGTCCCGTTCTAAATTAGAGATCAAATTTGAGGAGAAAATGGTTGAACAAAAATTCAACCAAAAGAAAGAAAAAGATAAAAATATCAGTCAAGAAATGATTCAATCGAGTAGTGAAGACGACTCTGATATCGTTGTCCTTAGACCTCCAAGCACATTACCTCAAAGAGGTGGGAGGATGGCTTTAAGGGCACGAGGTCGAGGCCGCGCTTCATTAGACAGGAGAGCAGCACCTGTATACATTGATTTGGAATCAGATTCCGATGGTGAACTGGAAAGTCAAGGTGCTGCCCTCTCTCTCGATTATCAAAACATAAATACTCCTCCAAAATTTGATCTCACCTTAGACCAGGACAGTGACCCTGAGGTAGATATTTCAAAAGTTAAAAGTGACGAGCCTGAATTAACAATGTATGAAAAGCTCACTAGAAGGATTGAGGCCCTTTCTCTGACCCCACTGTCGGCAGGCAGGGTTGTAGGGTTGGAAGTCAAAGTGGCCCCCAACTTGGATGGTGAAGTTAAGAAAGTCCAGAAATTCTTTCCTGGCTCCTCCTCCGCAAGGGACGAAGGTGATGTAACCCTTGAGGAGGCAGATTTTAATGAATTAATGGAATTACCTTTCGGCTACTTCCCTGTTTGTGTAAAAAATACTTTTTCTAAAGGTTCTATACCATACCGATGGACTAAGGGTCAAGCTAGATACCACGAGAATATTTAGCGAACAAAAGTAAATAAAAATCCAACAAGTGGTATTGGCTTTGGAACAGTTAGTTCATTCGATGATGATGAGTATTGCCTAATGATAACTTACCATCTCGATTCTCCAAATGTCCCTACAGATCCTCCTTGTCCTTTGGATGGACTCTGTTTGGAGACTTTAGACGATCCCGATGATCTTCAAGTTCGGGATGCACCCCCTGAATTTGAAGAGGAAATTAAGTCGACAGTCGATGAGTTGAGAGAAATTAACTTGGGAAACGATGATGACCCCCATCCGATTTTTATAAGTACTCTGTTGAGCGAGGGTGAAACTCAAGACTTAATCCAGTTGTTATTCGAGTTTAGGGATTGCTTTGCCTGGACATATGACAAAATGCCAGGTTTGCCTGCTGAGGTAGCAGTTCATAAACTTGGGGTTCGGCATGATGCAATCCCTGTTAAACAAGCTCCTCGACGCATGCGCTTAGAGATTGAGCAACAAGTCGTTTCTGAAGTTAAGAAATTGGCAGAGGCCGGATTCATTCGAGAGGAACAATAGCCCTCTTGGGTGGCCAGCGTCGTGCCAGTTCGAAAGAAAAATGGTCAGATTCGGATTTGTGTCGACTATAGGGATCTGAATAAGGCATGCCCTAAGGATGAGTTCCCCCTACCAATACCAGAACTCATGGTGGACATTGCCTCCTCACATGCTATTTTCTCCTTCATGGATGGCTCATCGGGTTATAACCAAATCAAGATGGCCCCTGAAGATGAGAGAAATACGGCGTTCAGAACCCCTATTGGAATCTTTTGTTATAAGGTAATGCCATTCGGCTTAAAGAATGCCGGAGCAACCTATCAACGGGCCATGACCCGTATCTTTGACGACTTAATTCATAATCAAGTTGAATGTTATATTGATGATTTAGTTGTCAAGAGCAAGGTTAAAGAGGCTCACCTGTATGACTTAAGAGTTGTTTTCGAACGGTTGCGCCGCTACGATTTGAAAATGAACCCCTTGAAGTGCGCCTTCGGCGTCGCTTCGGGGAAATTCTTAGGATTCGTAGTAAGGCACCGCGGAATTGAGATAGATCCTGCTAAAATTGAAGCCATCTTAGATATGCCATCCCCTAAGAGCCTTACTCAATTAAGGTCTCTACAAGGTAGATTGGCATATATAAGGAGGTTTATTTCTAATCTTTCCGGGAGATGTCAACCCTTTTCTGTCCTTGCGAAAAAGGATACTAAATTCGTATGGGGCGAGAAGTGTCAGAATGCTTTTGACGATATCAAACAATACCTTTCTAACCCGCCAGTCTTGGCAGCTCCGATTCCCGGAAAGCCATTAATCCTCTACACCGCAGCTCTAGATGAGTCTTTAGGTGCTCTGTTAGCTCAAGTTAACGACGAAGGAAAAGAGAATGCTCTCTACTACCTTAGTCGAAGACTCCTTCCTACTGAAATTCGATACCCGTCAATTGAGAAGCATTGTCTTGCTTTAGTTTTTGCAGCTCAGAAACTGAGGCATTACATGCTCTCCCACTCAATCAGTCTGATTTCAAGAGTTAATCCTTTGCAATATCTTATGACCCGACCTACGTTGTCAGGACGTTTAGCTCGCTGGTCTATGATATTGTTGCAATTTGAGATTACTTTCACTCCTCTTCGTGCTGTGAAAGGACAGGCTATTGCCGACTTTCTGGCAGCACACCCGCTGCCAGCAGATTCTCCTCTGAATGATGACTTACCCGACGAACAAATCATGAGTTTGGGGGAATCTAGCGAGGCCATCTGGGAATTATATTTTGATGGGGCAGCATCCTCTCGTAGGATTGCGACCCAACAATCTGTAATTCCTGGAAAGGCTGGAGTCGGTCTAATTTTTATTACACCAGAAAAAGGAATGATGCATTTTTCCTACCACTTATCGGAGCCTTGCACAAACAACGAAGCTGAATACGAAGCTCTGATAACTGGTTTGGAACTTGCAATTCTAATGGAGATTAAAGAGATTAAGATCTTTGGAGATTCCCAACTATTTATTAACCAAGTCGCCGGAACTTATAAAGTCTTGAATCCGAATCTCCTAAAATATCACCAGTACACACTTCACTTGTTGGAACAAATCCCCGTTGCTACTTTGTATAGGGTTCCCCGTGGAAGCAATTCTGCGGCGGATGCCCTAGCGAAACTTGCAAAGGAATTTGCATGTCCTGAGGAGGATTCCATCCCTATAGAGATACAGGGTCGTAAGACTCTCTCCCTTATAGATTTGGAACACATTAGTAAGACTCCCCTTCAGATCCTTTCTGCCTCTTCGACAACTGACGAAGAAGGCGATTGGAGACGACCCTTAGTCGATTACCTTAGAGAAGGGAAGCTTCCCCAGGATAAATCACTCTCCAACCAGATTAAGAAACGTGCCCTATCATATGCACTAGTTAACGATCTGTTGTACCGTCGGTCTTTCGATCACATGTGGCTGCGCTGATTGAACAAGAGAGAAGCCCAGAAGATTGTTAATGAAGTTCATTCAGGACTGTGCGGTGCTCATCAATCGGGTCCAAAAATGAAATTAAAGATTAAAAGACTTGGATACTACTGGCCTACAATGATTGACGATTGCATGAATACTGCAAAGCACTGTCATCAATGTCAGGTCCATGGTGTGGTTTTACATCAGCCGCCTAATGTGTTACACCCTACGATAGCCTCGTGGCCCTTTGAAAGTTGGGGCACGGATATCATTGGGCCGATTGACCCTCCCTCTGCGAGAGGTCATCGTTTCATATTAGCAGCAACTGATTACTTTTCAAAGTGGGCGGAAGCAATTCCCCTACGAAACATAACATCACACCATGTCTTAAAATTCTTTCGTGACCATATTGTATATCGATTCGGCGTACCCCGCAGAATCATATCCGATAATGGGTCCGCATTCAAGTCTACAAAAATCAATAGTTTTGTAAGGCGCCATAATATTGATTGGAGATATTCGACGATCTATTACCCTCGGGCGAATGGATTGGCCGAGGCCTTCAACAAAACCTTGGTGGAAATTGTCAAAAAGACCCTTGATGATAACAAACGGCAGTGGGATGAGCGGTTGGTGGAAGCTTTGTGGGCTTATCGTACCACTTATAGAACCCCGACCCAATCCACCCCGTTTGCACTAGTGTATGGATCTGAGGCTGTTCTACCCTTGGAAATACAAATCCCTTCGCTTAGAATTGCAGTTCAGAATTAAATTACCAATGAACAAAATGCAAAACTACGATTGGAAGAACTCGAAGGCCTTGAAGAGCGACGTCTCCAAGCTCAACAAAGTTTAGAGTTGTATAAATCCCGTATGGTTCAAGCCTATGATAAGTTAGTGCGACCTAGGACCTTCCAAGCGGGAGACTTGGTATTGGTCCTTCGGAGGCCTATCTTGGCCCATCGGAAGTTGGGAGGCAAATTTGAACCTACGTGGGAAGGACCCTTCGTTATAGAGACTGTCTACGAAGGAGGCTCGTATCAGTTAGTAGATTGTAAAGGGAACCACCCAATGCTACCTGTTAATGGGCTTTTCCTTAAGAAATACTATGCTTGATGTAGCTCATTTTATCAATCAATAAAACTTCCTTTTCTTGATTTACAGCTTGATTCTACCTTCTTTTTTTTTTAAGTTTTTTTTTACGCTCTTGGCCTTTTCCTTAAGGTTAAGTCCTTCCTTCCCTTAGGATTAGACCCGCTAGTGGTGGAGTACGCCCTCTGTGGCACCATCCTGGCTTTTACCCGGGGATTAGTGGTGGAGTACGCCCTTCGTGGCACCATCCTAATTCTCATTCGCTAGTGTTGGAGTACGCCCTTCGTGGCACCATCCTAGTTTGCCAGTTGAGGTCCTCTGTGTGGAGCAAGTTTCCTCCCCACATGACCATTCGCTAGTGATGGAGTACGCCCTTCGTGGCACCATCCTAGTTTGCCAGTTAATCTGCCTATTTGGAGTAAGTCTTCTATCAGCATCCTATAGGCCTAAGGTTGGGTGATGCCCTTCCTTAGACCCAAGGTTAGGTATTCCCTACCTTGGTTTCCAGTTGATTCGTCTACTAGGAGTAAGTCTTCTATCAGCATCCTGTAGACCTAAGGTTGGGTGATGCCCTTCCTTAGACCCAAGGTTAGGTATTCCCTACCTTGGTTTCCAGTTGATCCGTCTACTAGGAGTAAGTCTTTTATCAGCATCCTGTAGACCTAAGGTTGGGTGATGCCCTTCCTTAGACCCAAAGCTAGGTATTCCCTACTTTGGTTTCCAGTTAATCTGCCTATTAGGAGTAAGTCTTCTATCAGCATCCTATAGGCCTAAGGTTGGGTGATGCCCTTCCTTAGACCCAAGGCTAGGTATTCCCTACCTTGGTTTCCAGTTGATCCGTCTACTAGGAGTAAGTCTTCTATCAGCATCCTGTAGACCTAAGGTTGGGTGATGCCCTTCCTTAGACCCAAAGCTAGGTTTTCCCTACTTTGGTTTCCAGTTAATCCGCCTATTAGGAGTAAGTCTTCTATCAGCATCCTATAGGCCTAAGGTTGGGTGATGCCCTTCCTTAGACCCAAGGCTAGGTAATCCCTACCTTGGTTTCTCCAGTTTCCTTGTCTACTAGGAGTAAGTCTTCTATCAGCATCCTGTAGACCTAAGGTTGGGTGATGCCCTTCCTTAGACCCAAGGTTAGGTATTCCCTACCTTGGTTTTACCAGTTTTCCTTATCCAATAGGTGTAAGCCTTCCATTAGCATCCTATAGGCTTGAAGTTGGGAGATGATCTCCCTTTCACTCCCAAAATTCTACTTCCATTCGGTCAACGCCAATGTGTGCAGCAGAAGTTCCTTCTACCACACACATTGGGGGTCCATTTGTTGACCTCATTTTTGTATGAGGTCACTAAGACCCATCCAAAATCCAGATTTAATCCTAGACCCTAGGATCCACTCTAGACCTTAGGATCTTTCCTAGAACTAGACCTTAGAGCCTATTCTAGAGTCTAGGATTCCCTTAAATCCTAGATCTTAGAATTTTTCTAGAGCTTAGGATCACTCCAACTTCAAATCAACCTCCACCTTTGATCAACCTCAATTTTAAATCAATTCCTATATTTAATCCACTCCAATTTCAATTTGATTCCTACCTGTGACCAATTTGAATCTCAAACTCCATCCAATTCAAGTCTAAATTAATTTAAACTTCAAATCAAATCCAAATTCCAGAAGTTTAAACTCAAATTCAAACCTTTAAGGCCCTGTCCTAAACACCCTTTTCAGAGATTTTTCAAACATCTCAAAACCCAGTCAAATGGCCTCTGATTCAGGGTCTATCACTTGCAAAGTGATAAGACATGTCTCTAAAGGCTACCCTCCAATTTTGAGCTCATTCGGAGGTCTCTAACCCCAGAATTTGAATTAAAATTCAAAGGCTGTAAAACCTTCAAATATTTACAGCCTATGCCACTGAGCATAACCCTTTTGAGATCTTGACCTTGGAACCCTTATCCAAGCCTCCAATCACTTCCAGACCTTTGAATTTAACCCATTGAGCAGTTAACTGCATTTTTCAGACCCATTTTTGACCATAGTTGACCATAGGTCAAAATTGACCAAAATACCCCTATGGGGCTCAAATAGGGATTTCAAACCAAATGAGCTCCAAATGGGATACAACCACCTTTAACAAATTTCAAATGTCATTTCAAATCTTTTGAACCCATTTCCAACCCTTGGGTCAACCTGGTTGACCAAGTCAACAGGTTTGACCCAAGGGGCCCTTTAAGGGTCCAAACATGTGTTTTGACCCAAATGACCTCTCTAAGTCACCCAACCACTTCCATTAACCTTAAAATATCATTTCAAACCTGTTGAGCCCAAACCCAGACCCTGGGTCAACCTAGTTGACCAAGTCAACCCAGGTTGACCAAACAGGCCCTTAGGGGCTCAAATAGGGATTTTGATCAATTTGACCTCCCCAGACCTAGGAACTACCTTCAATGGTCTCCAAATGCCTTTTCAAACCTGTTGAGCCCAAACCCAGACCCTGGGTCAACCTGGTTGACCAAGTCAACCTAGGTTGACCAAACAAGCCCTTAAGGGTTCAAATGGTGATTTTGACCAAATCGACCCCTCCAAACCCTGGGACCACATCCAGTAGACTCAGGATGACATTCTGAATTTGTTGAATCCATTTCTAGCCTCTGAACCCAACTGGTTGACCAAGTCAACCAGTTTTGGCCTAGAAGCCCATTAAAGGCCCATTAAGCCTTCTTAATCCATTTGACATGCATGGCTCTTGGAACCACCCTCCAATCCACCTAATCAACTCATTTGAATTACCTAAATGAAAATTTCATAACCCTTGATGGAGTTGACTGGTCAACCAGTCAACTCAAGGCTTAAGTGACCATTTGTATGGTCAAATCTTTCAACCCATTGAACCTAGCTCAAGCCACACCCATCCAGCCACTTGGAAAGACTCCATGACCTGCTTGGATGCCACATCAGCCCCATTGACCAGTTGACTGGTCAACCTGGTCAAACCCAAGCTTAAACCTCTTCTAGAAGGCTTTATCACATGCTAAGCCCCTTTCCCTTGATTTAAGCTGCTTTAGGCCGACCCCTTAATGTCCTAAAGCTCACTTGGAGCTCTCCTAACCAGGCTCAGGGCCTGGTTTAGCCTTAAATGGCAATGTCTCCTCCACTCATCCCAAAGCCGTCCAATAGGAGTGAGGCGTGCCCAGCCTTTGGGTCAGCCTTCTTGTTGTCCCAGGGACACTTGGCAACATCTAAGGACCTGGTGAGTCAATCCCAGCCATCCGTTTGGCCTGGGGGCGTTTGAATAGGGGGAAAAGGCCTTAATGCCATACACTCTAACCCTAATCATCTCTCACTACTCAAGCCCTCTCAAGTCCTGTCCTCAGTTCGTTTTGAATCTCCAGAGCTTCCTCTACCTCCCCACTACAAAATCCAAGTGGTTGCACGTCACCGGCGGCGAGTTCTCCGGCGAACCCACCACCTAGACCGTCCCAAGCCTATAGCAGTCGATCCAGACGTGTTCGAGCTCGGATTTCTGCTGGGGATCTTCACTTGGACAATCTACAAGCTCATCCATCCAGAAATTTTGAAGATCTAACGGTATAACTCCCTAAAACCCTAGATCTAGTTCACATTAGTTAGATCTAAATAGCTTTATGCCTTTAGGGTTTTAGCCAAAACGAACTATTCCCCACGATTTCTGTTCATGTCTTCAATCTACGTTTAAAATTTCAAGTGAAATGATCGATCCGATCGAGAGAACGAGGCAAAATACGTTCTCTAGGGCGTCACTCACGGTCTCCGGTGAGTGTACGTTTTCTGGACCGTTGATCGCTCGATCAACGGTCCAGATCGAGCCCTTCCGCGGTCTGATCCGACCGCGCATTCGATCTGTCGTTCGATCAGCCGTCCGGCGACATCTGAGCCCTTGGATCAGAAACCATGGAGTCAAATCCCATCGTCTGATCTCGTCCCGCAGAGATCAACCGCGGGATTTGATCTCATCCGTTGGATCAGACCCGCTGTGATCCAACGGCTGCCACGCGCCGCTGACGTGGTTAAGTGAAAACCGCGTGAAGCGGCCTGCGGCCGACGCGTGTCCCCGCCGTCGCGCGGTTTCGATCCCGCGAATCAGAGCGTGCCGCGTGTCTGACCGCCGCCATTTAATTAAGGAAATTGTGTTTTAATTAGTTTTAATTACAGAAACTTAAAAAAATTACAGTAAATCAAATACATAACCAAAAATTGAGTATAATATATCAAAATTTTCATAATTTCATCTAGTTTATTTTAAAAATAAAATCAAACCTTTTTATCTATTATTTTAATGGTAATTTGAGAAATACAGAAATGTGTATTTTATTTTTAATTAATTATGTATAAATTATTTTTATCTGAAACTTGGCATGCATGTCTTTGAGTGCATGGCTGATCTCCAAAAAAATTTTCAATATTATTTGAATAGATTTTGATATTAATTGGAATCATTTGAATATCTTAATAATCTTTTTATATTTAACTAAATATTAAATATTTTGAAAATTAAGAAAATCTTTTATTATTTTCAAACTTCTATGGAGATCAGTGGATCCTTCAACTCATCAAAATGTATTTTAATAATATATTTAATTATTTTATAATATATATTTCTATTTATATATATATATCCATTTATATTTATGTATTTTAATATATATTTTGAAACTATATATATGTAAATCTTTAAGTGTTTAAGAAGTCATTTGAGATCTTAAATGTTGATTAAGCATATTTGAATAGAAATAAAGGGGATGATTAGTGAATAATCATTTCTTGATTATTCACTAATTTTGTCTTAATTATTTTAATTAGTTAATTGCATGCTTAAGGTGCACACACCACTTAGTCTAAGGCTCTCCTAGATTTAGGTATTGAATGTGTTTATGTGGTTCATGCATGCCTTGTGTATTGAGTATGAGGGTTAGTTCAAACATTGATTCAAGTCCATCAAGATTAGTGACATATTTAAGGACAATAATTAAGGACTCATGTATAGAAAACTTAGAAAAATTTCCATAATTAGGATTCACTTTCCCTTGAGTTGAAACTTTGAACATTTGAACTTAGTGACACCCTCAACCCCTAGAGAAATTTTCACTGATTTTTGAGGTCATTAGGTCCCCTAATTAATTTTCTAAGTCTTAAACCCTTAATTAAGCCTTTAAAACTTCTAAAAATTGTAATAAATCCAATTTAAATCAAAAAATCACATATAAACCCTCAAACTGACCAGAATTCAGTCCTTAATCTATGATAATTGAAAGCACCTTGATTTGACAGCAATTTAAACCCTAATTTAATTTTAAGTGAAAATCAATGTTTAATTGAGATAATTAATTAATAATAAAAAAAAAAGTCAAAAAAATCTCCCAAACACTTGGGGATCCCTCCTTAGGTTATTCCTGACCTTTGGAGGTGTTTTCAAGAGATTGGGAATTTGTTTGAAGCAAAATCACAAAAGGGGCCCTCTAATTAAGAAATTCCTAAAATTCATTAAAATGCCCAAACTTCGATAATCCATAACTAATTCTAGAAAAATCCAAATTACTCAAACTCACTTGCATTCAACTCATATTGATGTCTAGTATTTATTAAAAATATTAAATTCCAGAAATTTGCAATATTTTAAAAAGTCAACAAATCGGTCAACTTTAAGTCAAAACTAGTTCAAAACTTCAAACCTTCGTAATAAAATGTAGAAAAATCCAATTTCAACGTACTTACCTTCTAACGGATCGTAGTAAGGTCTAGTATTTTAATAAAATACAAACATTCCAGAAAATACCTTTAATCAAAAATTCAACTTTTGACCCTTTAATTAAATGATTAAAATATTCAAAATTCATAAAGCTCAAAATCATTTTAAAACTCAGAAAATGTTAGCTTAATGTTTAAAACATTCAACAAACTTCTTAAAACACAACAACCATCCTAAAGATGAAGTTTATTGGCTGGACTACTCCGGGCTGCGGGGCTAAGTGTCCTAAGGAGGCTGGTTCCTCGAGCCTGGTGGCACAACGCCACGAATGGATTCCAAGGGATGTTAAACCTTAAAAACAGATTAATCATTGATTATCTAATCTTTTAAAACTTCTAACTTAACTACATTAATTTGGTTTATCGGCTGGACTACTCCGGGCTGCGGGGCTAAGTGTCCTAAGGAGGCTGGTTCCTCGAGCCTGGTGGCACAACGCCACGAATCAATTAATGGCAAACTTAAATTAATCAAGCTTTTAAAATCAGTAACCAACTCATTTTAATATTAATCCACTCTTTTAATTTCAACCAATTTAAATAACTTAATCAACCCCGATTGCTACTGGGTAACCCAGGCCTACGAGGCTATTAGCTTAGCCCCAAGGAAGGTGAAATAAACTTCACGGCCTCGGTGTGAAACAAAGGTAGCAATCAATTAACTTTTAAAATATGTTTAATTAAAATTCTTAATTCATTAATATTTAAATTTTAATTTAAATCCCCTTCTAAGCCTTAACAAATCCAAACTTTTAGACAACTTTAACTAATCACCCACTTTAGGATCTATCCCAGCCACACGACCTTTCTCACACACTTTAGATGATGTGCTAGGACAACCAACTTTAGATCTAGGATAGGCCGGTGTTTACTTTACTGCTGTGTGCCGGATTTTTCGTAGTTTTCACTGCATGTTGTGGATGAAATTGCTTTGCTGTGTCTGCTTACTTTTTCTGTACTCTGTGGATGGATTGATGTGTTTGGCGACTAGATTACCCTTAGGTTAGGTATGATCTGGATGTTGACACAGTTTTCTGCATGTGGCCACGCTCATGCAGGGTAATATAAAAAGGGGGCAAATCAAAAAATGCATAAATATTATAAACTCTTTGCACAGGTGCTACAGCTGCTAAAGCCCCCAAATAAAAAGAGCGTGGCCAGTGTGTTTACTTTCTTTTCTGCTCATATACAACTGCTTGGGAATAACTGCCTTTTTATATATTAATTGCTTAGGATAACCCTGCAGGTGAGTCTAGATTTTTATTTTGATATCAATGTAATTTGTGCAAGTGTCAAGTGTTGTGAAAGTTTATTTTTGAGTTGGGATACATAGATCCAAAGTTTGGATTCCAAAGAGGAAAGGATACCCCTTTAGGGAACACTCCTTTTCCATTTGGAAATCCAAATTTGGATCATACCTCTTCCTTACCCAAAGAGGAAAGAGTGGCCTTCCCCTTAGAGGGAAGTGCCCTCTTGTTCATTTGGGTAATCCACTACGAAGATTCTAAGAAGATTGAAGAAAAGGAGTCCAAAGAAGAATGAGATTGAAGATTTGAAGATTTGAAGATTGAGAGTATCCCACTCAAAATAACTTGCGTCATTACTAGGTTTAGAATCCGGGTTGTTGTCAGTGGTGCCCGGCCACTTTTACTTTCTGTAATATTCTGGTTTGTAATAAGCAAGGCAATTCTGCCTATGGACATTTATTAATTTATTTGTATTTAATCTGATGATTTGATTGCCTTTAGGATTACTTGCTTTTACTAGTTTTTTGGCGATTGCATGCCGCTCTTTGTTTTCGCCTGGATACGTGAGGCTCGTGAGGGTGCGAAAGTTTTATACTCATAATCTTAAAAGTCTAAAATTTTAGTGAGTCTAAATAACATAGAAAGATAACGAATCTAGGGAATTAGCCGGGGATCGACCCCGGGGTCGCATGCATATTTCTGCATTACTCTTTCCTTGCTTTAGACCCTTCCCCGCCTGCGGGTAGAGTCCGGATAGTCTGACCTATGAGGACGAGGTGCCGGACCTGGGGAAGTCCTGTCTTCTAAAAAATTATTTTATAAGCCTGTTTTTAAAAATTTCAAGCATATTTGATTTGAGGTTGTTAACCAGCATGCATTGCATTAGATACAAATTAAAGAGTCAAAATTTTAATTTCATAGTCCTTAGCATTTTAGCACCCAACATAAGTCAAAGGGGCCAATTAGGAAAATCTCTAGATGTCGGCCCCGCCTCCCCAAAACTTTAATTATAACGTCCCTACCACTCTTTCGTAAAAGACCGGATTCATCTCTTTTAAATCGGTTAGGTGGTTAGCTGGCTCCCCAATCCAGGCCGGGGTAAGTCCAGATCTTGCACTGCATTAGTTAGGATCGGACGACTGTGGTCCAGTGTCCAAAATAGATTTAGGATCCGGGGCAGATCTTTGATTATAAGACCCCAAACTTTGGGAATCTAATCCCAAATTTCTAATAAAATGCTCAACTCTAATTAAATATCATTTCAAGTCCAAAACATAAAGCCCAACACTTAGATTAAGTTGGGACATTTCCGGATGGTTCTGGAATCTCAAAGTGTCCCCTACCTCTCATCCTTTAACTCCGTTAATAACTGCTCAATTTTGATCCATTCCCTTTTGATTTTCCAATAATTCTATTCATACTTTGATATCACTCCTAGAAACTCTAAACAAAATTCTGCCATTATTTTAATCGAGAGTTTTCGTAGGAGATTTTTTCTCCCTACGATGTAATTAACTACGAGGGCTTGCGCTCGTAGGAGATTTAGAACCACACACGCACCTGATTTTAAAAATCGATTTTTCAAAACTCAATTGGATTTATTTGGGAAAACTTAAAATACTAGTGATTATTATTATCATATTCAAAGAATTATTATCGAATGATATTTTCTCCCTTCGGGGAGATACATCTTTCTTTGATAAGACTTTGGATGTGGACCTAACGATCACACTTCTTGAATATTGTATTGGATATTCAGTTGAACCTCATTCTGACCCTTCGGAGTCATATGAATTTCTCTTTAGCATCCGTTCGCAATATTCAAGATGGATTTCATAATTCTAAGTCTGAACACCATTATGAAAGTTTATTTTCATCCTTCGGGGTGATATACTCTTTCTAACGAGTTGATTCGACCTTAGAATTGAAACTCAACCTTAATCTTAAAATCCCCAAAGAAAACTAATATTTTTCAAAACATATTTTCCAAAATTCCACCAACAATATTGTCCCGGACGATGTTACCAAAAACAAAAATCATATAGGGAGCAAGAGAATTTCTACCAAGTTATAGCCACACCAAATACAACAGACTCAAGAAAGGAAAAAGATTACAAACTGACTTAGATCTAGTCTACCCAATCTTGAGTTGGTTCCAGATTGCAGTCTGATCGAGTGGACCTGAAATGTTAGCACATAAGGCAATCGTAGAGAAATAATGAATGTTTGCTATCATCAAAATCATAAACCATAGATCATCAACAATCTCCACCCTTTTTGATGATGGCAAAACATTTCAATTTGAATTTTCAAAAGAAAACAGTTTCTCCTAATCTCCCCCTTACTAGAATAACACTTTTAAAAAATAGGGGAGCTGAAATTTTTTTTGTTGTTTTTAATTTTTTGAAGACAAGATACAAATACGATAACAATACAAAAATTCAATAATACGTTCTCCCCTTTGACATTATCAATAAGAGAGGAGGCACGAACAAAAAACAAAACGACCAAAAGACAAAAACATTCCTTGATCTAGTGAAAAACAAATATTCTTAAAATGAGAAAGTTACCTCTTGGTTTTAATCAAAAACTTAGTAGAATTGGATTGACAACGCATAATCCAGAAAAAGGTTAGAAATTCATAATTTTATAATCCCAACTCAAGTTCTTAAAAAAGGCTCAAAAACTTTTTAATTCAATATCTAAATCATAAAATAAATTAGAGAAAGAAACAATCATTTTTCAAAAACTCCTTCCATAAAATATATCTAATAGAAGATCAATGCACAAATTGTTGAATCAAGAATTAAAATTTTCAAAGTCAAGTATCGAAAGTATCAAAGGTTTTCTCAAGCTTTTTAAGAAGTATAATAATGGTAAGCATTAACTTTTTGTGGGCTCATTTTATGCCTCTTGATAATTGATTGGCGCACTGCGCATCTTTTGATACACTTTGTGTATTCTATATTTTTCAATTTGGCGCTTTACGCATCTTTTATTTTTGGCATCATTGGTCAATTTTTTTGAATATGCTACATTTCTTAATAAAAAAAAAACAAAGGAAAACCCATCTTAGTGACAAAACAAATTTCTTGATTAAGAAAATTTTGAGTTAGATTCAACGACTTGCAAAAGATTCCTATGCGATAAATAAAATGTTGGGAGATAAAAAATTTTGTTTTAAAAACCAATTTAAAAGATGAAAAAGATTTTAAATCAAAAGTAGGATAACTTCTTTTAGAAATAGAGATTGAGAGTTAAAAATAAATGAGTTTCCTTTCTTTGACTGTTTTAGAGAAGTCAAACACAACTTACCAAAGATTTCAAGAAAAATCAGGAAGTATATTTTTCATTTTTAGAAAAGTGAGTGTGTGTGTTGATGAGAGAAAAAATTTCACAGAGACAAAAAGGAATGAAAAAATGAAAAAGCACAAAACGAAAAAACATAAAAACAAAAAAAACAAAAAACAAAAAAAACACAAAAACACAACACAAAAAATACGAAAGGCTCTTAACCATTATCTTTCTCCTGGTCCGATGCTTCAGAGACCAGATCTGCCCATGAGATTTTTTTCCTTTCATTATTTCCCCAGTTTCAATTTTTCTTCACCTTGCCCTTTTCTTTCGTAGGAAGAATTCTTAAATTAGGGAACTGATTTTTCATATGTCCAGGCTTCCTACATCGAAAGCAAATAACGTCAGAAGAAATATGGACATCCTTACCACTTTTACCTTTCTTCCACTTTTGCTTATGCATTGATGAGCTTTGTGTTTTGCTTGACAATTCATTGCTATCATCACCAACTAAGCTTCCTCTTTCCGTATCTTCAGCTTTTAGAACGATCGTTTCACCTGTATCCAAAAGTCTTTGACCCAACCCTTGCTCGTAGGCAATGAGTGAGTCAATCAAATTATCAATAGAATAATCATTCAAATCTTTTGATTCACAAATAGCAACAACTTTAGCATCAAATTTTTCAAGTAAACAACGAAGAATTTTGTTAATTTTTTCAAAATTTGAAAAATATTTTCCTAAGGCATGCAATGATGTAGTAATTTGAATAAACCTTGTATACATGTCCAAAATCATTTCAAAAGGTTTCATAGAAAACATTTCAAAATCATGCATTAAAAAATTCAACTTGGATTGCTTGATTTCACTAGTGCCTTCGTATATGGTGTGCAATTTATCCCAAACTTCCTTACCTGTAGTGCACGTGGAAATTAACAAAAAATCATCATAATTTAAAGCACAGAAAAAACAATTTAAAGATTTTACATTTAATTGAGCATCCATTCGTTCATCCCTATTCCATTGATTAAAAGGAATATCAGTTTTAATTCCATTAAAAATACGTGATGGTGATGAATAACCAGTTAAAATCATATGCCACATACGAAAATCAATCGATTGCAAAAAAGTAGACATGCGAATTTTCCAAAAATCAAATGTAATATTTTCAAACAATGGTGGTCTAGTGATTGAATATCCTTCCGCAAAAAGTACGATTAGCCATGGATCGAAATTCAAAAGCTTTTAAAAACTTATTTTATGAAAACCTGCTCTGATACCACTTGAAAGTTCGTTAGGGATGTTAAGCCCTATAAAACTGGCCCAAGCTAATTTAAAAGAGAGAGGTGAATTGGAAAACCTTAAAACCAAAGATAAAACTAAAACCAATATCACTACATAGAAAATCAACGTTGCATAAATTAAAGTGCAAAATTAATAAAGAAAGAACACACCGGATTTATAGTGTTACGGTCAAACCTTGACCTACGTCCACTCCTTGGAAGCACCCACCAAATATTGCACTAACACAAGTGTCTCTCTTTTAGCCCCCACAGCTAGGAGGAGAAGCCCTTACAAAATCACTTCCACCTATCCCGGTGCGGCGGAGTTGCCGGGTCCTTTGACACCAAAGAGACTTCTTCTTTGGTGAACTTACCTCGAGACAAGCCTTGAATCTGATGGTACTAAGGTGCCAGTTCGTTGGAGCAACCGTGTGGAACCCCCTCCACACTCCCTTGAGTCCCCCCTCACAGGATCTAATCTCTCTCTCAAACTCCACCCTTTCCTCTCTCCCTTTCAAGCTCTCTCTTCAAGTCTCCCCCACAAGAACGAAGCTCCAATGGCTGCCAAAGACACTTACAAAGTGTCATGCCAAAGCTTAAATAGAAGCTCTCAAAATGAGCTCATTAATGCAAGTTGCTGACATTATCGTCTAGGATGATAGGCTTATCGTCCTGGCCGATCAGTATAAATTAAACTCATTAGCTCGGGACGATTTGAGACGATCAGAAGAAAATTGGTTACATCGTCCCGGCCGATCTCACGATCGTCCTGGCCGATTAGTTTAAAACCGATTTCAATCGTCCTGATCATCGCCCTGAATACAAGCTGTCCGATGTAAATCATCCAGGCCATCGTCCTGGACGATCATTCGATCGTCCCGAATGATGTGATCGTATCAATCAACCATTAATGCTTTCCAAAGATACCAGATCAATTTAGGCATGATTGAGTTAGATCGTCCTAGACGACAATAATATCGTCGTGGCCGATTTCCTAAAACAAAGAATTCCTAAACTGATTATGGCGTCTGATTCTTTCTGAATTGAGATTATCGTCCTGGCCGATACAAGTATCGTCCAGGCCGATCTGTTGACGGCTGCCTTAATGAGAATGCCCTAATTAGGGTTTCTGTTTTTGGACAGATCGTCCAGGCCGATATTAATATTGTCCCGGACGATGTTACCAAAAACAGAAATCATATAGGGATCAAGAGAATTTCTACCAAGTTATAGCCACACCAAATACAACAGACTCAAGAAAGGAAAAAGATTACAAACTGACTTAGATATAGTCTACCCAATCTTGAGCTGGTTCCAGATTGCAGTTTGATCGAGTGGACCTGAAATGTTAGCACATAAGGCAATCGTAGAGAAATAATGAATGTTTGATATCATCAAAATCATAAACCATAGATCCGCAACATATATTGCCTTATTATTGAGCCTCGACTATTAACGGACTTTGGTTTGGACTATAACTACTTCTAATATCATTACTATTATTGTTTAGTTGTGTTGATGTGCTGTTAGATGGGTATCATCCTGATATTGAGCACTATATATATATGGATATTTTTTAGATTTTGCTGGAGTTATAATTGTTGGAATCTCCCTACAGCTACTATGTATTTATATTTTTGCTATGTATTTTCTTTGCATTATTCTCTTTTGCAGAATTCCTATTATGCAGGTGAGGGTATTGATATTATCTTTGAAGGGAACCTGGACCAGGGCACTACTTTTTGGTTCTCTAATCTTTTTTGGGTGATCATTCTTGTGCACCATAGCTTATACCTAGGTTATTATATACTTTTTACTAGTAGGGACCTCGAGCTCTTAGGTTTATTTTATTATCTTTTTGTAGCTCTTTCGAGCATAGTGAGCTTGAGGGCCCTTTAAGGACCCTATAATATTTTTTCTATATTGACGTGTAGGCCCCTCAATGGGCTTCTCAAAAAAAAAACTGAGTACCAAACTCGGAGTACACATAAGAGAGAATAATATAGAATCCGAAGATAGAGAGAGAAACCTATCCCATTGTGGTCACCAAAAATTTATGGACCTCCAAAAGGACACCTATCAGTGGGAATAGAATTCAAAGAGTATGATTGCACTATGCCGTAGGACAAAATAGTCATAGGCATTTGTACTCTTTGCAAGCGGGCTAATGAAAGGGTGCATGAGATCATACATATGATTAACCATTGAAGATAGCAGCTTTCACCTATGTACTAATTTGGGTAATGATATAAATAACTTGATCAAAGTCACATGATTTTTCCCATTCAATACATCAGCTAGAGTTGAGTTTATTTAATGTGGGATTTAGTTTCCCACGGGCGCAAGCCCCTATGGTTAATTATATCATAAGCTGAGACCTAAGAATACTCTCTATTAAGGACTAAACATTATTCTCTCAGTTGTCATTTCCATATAGGGATGAGTCTTGGCCTACTTATGTAGCAGATATGGGGCAAGATATCCAAAATCTGGATTACT
Source organism: Dendrobium huoshanense (assembly GCA_016618105.1). Taxonomy (NCBI): domain Eukaryota; kingdom Viridiplantae; phylum Streptophyta; class Magnoliopsida; order Asparagales; family Orchidaceae; genus Dendrobium; species Dendrobium huoshanense. Next base: position 19,083,103 of record CM028360.1, read on the forward strand.
TTGTCAATGAAGGAGAATGGAATGATGATAAATTAAAGCTATTCATTGGACCTGATTTGATTGAAATCATTAACAAGGTCAATATTTTTCCTAATTTAAATGAAGATCAACTAGAACTGAAAATCAAGTTCTCAGGTAAATCAATTTCAGCATTAACTTCTATAAATTCTGGTACTAATGGAAATGGAGATCCAACTTGGAAATGGAGGAAAAATTTGTATCTTAGACCCCGAATAAGTCTTTTTTGGTGGAGACTTAACATTAATGCTATACCATCAAATGCTTTTTTGAAATACAGGTGTCTGTCTAGGATTGAAGAATGCCCGAGAGTTTGCAAATCTGTGGAAAATGATTTTCATATTGCGGTAAATTGTCAAAAGTTGATTCAGATTTTCAAAATTATAAGAAGCTGGGGATTTTCTGTTCCAGTTTTTAAATCCATGGAAGATTGTTTTAAAAGCTTAATTTTAATGGCCAATAATGATCCTTTAATTGGTAACATTTACTGTTCAGTGGTTTTTTTAAATTGGATCAATAGGAACAATTTGATTCGTGGAGGAAAGGAAGACAACACCTCCTACATAGCAGCCAATGTTATCAGCATGGCTGTAGCATCTTTCAAGAAAAATTCGGATTACTGGGAAACTAACCAGTTTTCACAGCTGTTAATTCATTGGTTTCCTCCTCCAACTGAATGGATTAAGTTGAATATAGATGCCTTTGTTAAAAGCAATTAGAATGCTGGAATTGGCGGTGTCTTCCGTGATCATAGAGGAAGGCTTCTTTGTGCATTTGGTATTAAATGTAAGCACTGGGATCCAGCTCAAATGGAGATGAATGCCATCTAATCTATAAAAGCTTTTTTTCTTCAAGGGAGATATGATTACAAAGGAATCATTATAGAAGGTGACAATAAAAATATTATAGATTTTTTCAATAAAATCTTTAATATGCAGGCAGGTTTTGAAGAAGGCCTTGGCAATTTGGACTTCTCCTTTCTTTTAGAGTTCAATCAGGTTCTCTTCCACTTTATCCATAGAAATAGAAAAAAATTAGCAAATTTGTGTGCTAATTATGCTTGTTCCTTAGATTTCTTTTGGGATAATCTCAGTTGTAATAAGGTTCCTCCAAGATTTATTTCGTTACTCAAGGAGGACTATGATTGTGAAGCAATCACTTAGTTTATTATACTTATCTTTTTTTAATAAAATTTTGCTATATGCATTCCATCAAAAAAAATATAGGGATGAGTCTAAAAGCTTCCTATTTAGAGGAGAGGAAAGGTTCAACTTAGCTTAGTCAACATGCTTGGCTCATATCACCATTCAGAAGGGCTAAGGTAAAGAAAAGAAACTGGAGATAGATAGCACTGCACTGAGCATACAAGAGAGAAATATGGAGGTAGTGTCATCCATGTGATGCAAATAGGTGGGATTTCTAGCTTCTAAAGGATATAAGATTTACCCGCTGATGAGGCATACTACGGGATATTGATAGTAGCAGACTTAAACTCTAAATCTATAATTCATTTAGTCTACACACAATACTAACATATGTGTCCTAGCTAATGCATTATATATGGACTTATATCCTGCTTGAAAAGGAAAGCAAGCTAATCACTTAATCGTATAAAATCTATGTTGTCCGGTCATTTTGAAAGATTGGTGGGTGGCTGTATTTTATAAGGGCTTCTCCGTCTTGCTGTCGGGGCAAAATAAGAATCACTTTTGATTTACTGTAATACATGAAGAAGGAGTCTTCAAGGAGTGGACATAGTCTTGCTGTGGGGACAAAATAAGAATCACTTTTGATTTACTGTAATACATGAAGAAGGAGTCTTCAAGGAGTGGACATAGGTCTTGTTGGACCAAACCACTATAAAATTTTGTGTTCTTCTATTCATTTACTTTTTTTGCATTTTTATTTTTTGTACTTTAAATTTCTATGGTTAAAAAATATTTTATGAAAATCTATTATTAAGTAAAAATCCTTGCAACGATTTTCTAAAATCCAAGAGAATTTTTAAATTACTAATTCACCCCCCTCTTGGTTAGCCTTGGGACAGTTTTAAGTACATGAAGAAGGAGTCTTCAAAATTTAAGTCCAACAACCTACTCAAACTTTCAATAATAATTATATATAATTTATTCATTTTAGCCTCCATTTTAATGTTGTATGAGCATGACCACCTGTAGAAAATATCATAAGTATCAAAATTGCTTTTAACCTATGGGTAATATATCACACATCAAATCATAAAGATAATATAGTAATTAAAATCACATCACAGATACATCATAGAAAGCTAAAATAAGCAACGTACATATCACATTCAAATTACCACATCACAGAAAAAGAAAAAATGAAAAATCAGCCTAACTTAAAGCTAGAAGTCGTGTTTATATGTGTGTAGCAAGTTGTGTAATCTTAAGTATGTCTTATGTTGGATAATTAGTTTAAATTATTTGTGATTTTATTTGTTGAAGGTCAAAAGAGAATTTTAATTAAAGTTTAAATATTAGTGTATTGAGGTCATTTTTAATTAATTTAGTTGGTGGGTCAATTTTACTGTTTAGGATAATATTCTCTGAAATTTAAGTAGAATTAGTAAATTTTGGAATGCCCGAACTTATCTTATCGCTAAATCAAACGGGTCCAAATTTGACTTTTAGAATCCAACAAAGTTCTGGAGTCTTAGTATTTTTATTAAATATTAGATCCTTTGGGGAGTAATTAGATTTTGAGCTTACTTGATTTGAAGTTTTCTACACAAATGTATGATTTTTTTGGTAGTTTAGACCTATTTACTGTACTATGATTGACTAGGAGTTAACCTTTTCTATTTAGGCTAATTTCAAGAATGTTCATATTTTTAATAATTTTGGATTTTAATTGGACTTTAATTACATTTAGTTTACTAAATTTGGATTTTTCTAGAATTTTTTATGATTTTTTAAAGTTTTGATATTTGATAACTTTTTAAAATTTCTTAATTTTGGGTATTTAAGGGATTTACATTTAAATGAAGTCCAAACTTCTTGGGATCACCTCTAAAGGTTAGAAATGACCTAAGAAAGTGTTTACAATGTTTGAAATTTTTTTAGAATTTTTAATAATTTTTAATTAATTAATTTAATTAATTTAATCAAAATTAAATTTGTTTCTAAATTAAGGTCAAATGGTTAATTTTCTTGGATTAAAAATTTAATTTTGAAGAGCTTGATATATTATTTGTAATCTTTAGGTTTAATTTGGAATTTTTTTAATTTTCCTAAAATTCTTGGGGTTTAGCTAAAGGGGTAAATTAGGGGTAGTAAATTAAGTGACCTAGAAAGTTTTAAATATTTCTGAGATGTTACTAAGTTTTAATGGTTTAAGTTTCATATCATTTGGAGGTGTATCCTAATACCTAGAATTTCTATAAGTTATCTTGACGGGTCCTTAGTTATTATCCTTAAGATGTCACTAGTTTAAATGGTTTCAAATTAGGTCTCATGACTAACCCTTGGGTAATATGGGCAGATGTAATACACAATTATAAATCATGTCTTTAGAACTAGCAAATGTCTAGGCTAAGTGCTCGTGTATCCTAAACATGCAAATATTAAACACTAATTAATATGACTAATGAATTCATGAGTGAATAATTGAAGTACAATTATTCACTAATCTTTCCCCACGAATTCTATTAATAAGCCCAACCTAAGTTTATGATTTCAATGGGATCTCTCAATTTTAAAGATTGATATATATATATATATATATATATAATTTTAAAATAAATTTTAAAATATACATATATTAACCAATATATAAAAATATAAGTTTTAAAATATAATATTTTAAAAAAAAGTAATCAAAATAATATAAAATATTTTTTGGGAGATCCTTTAATTAATAAAAATAATTTAAAAGAAAATTTTTTATTTTAAAAATATTTAACAAAATATTTAATTATATTATTTAAATATTAAAGTAATTAAAAAATAAATACTAATTTAAATAAACTAACCATTGAATTTTAAAATTAATTTTAAATTAAAATACTTAAATTTTTCAAAATGTTAAAATATTATATTAACTTTTATGATTTAAGTTAAATTTCTTATGAATTTTTGAAGTTTCTTTATGAATTTAAGTATTTAAATTAATTAAAAAGTAATTCATATTAAAAATAGTTTTTAAATTAAACATTAAATGTTTCTAAAATGAAAAAAATATTAAAAAAGTTCTTTAATATAATTAAATTATTTAAATTTAATTTTAATTAATTATGAATTAAACATTTAAATGTTTAAATATTTTAAAATCATTTAAGATAAATAATATATTTTAAATTTAATTTAATTTAAAAATAAATATTTTAAGATAATTCTCTTATTTTTTAAATATTTAAAAATTAAAAATTAAATTTCTTGAAAATATTCAAATTAATGTTAATTAAATTGTTAATTAAATATTAAAAGAATTGGAATTATTTAAAATACTTAAATCAAATATTCAAAGTTAAACTTAATTTTAAAATAATAAAATAACTTAAATATTTATCTTAAATTTTAAAATTAATTTTAAAATTTATATAAAAAAAGAAAAATAATAATTATTTTTAAATAAAATTTTAAATTAAAATAATTAAAATTTATTATTAAATATTATTCAAAATATATTTAATATTTTAAATTAATAATAATTCAAAATTAAAATAATTAATTATCTAAAAATTTTAATATATAAAAATTTATTTTTAATAATATTATTTTTTTATAATTTTTTTAAGAAAATGAATTTAATATAATTTTAAATTATAAAAATTGACAGCAGGACGGACACGTGGCATCCTTTCATTGGTTGGAGTGGAAGCATGTGGTGACGATAATTATTGGTAATGATTGCACCACCGTGTAATCTTTGCCGCCAGATTGAAAAGGAGGTAGGCCCTATATGCTTTTGACTTAAGTGGGTCATCACGTGCTACAGGCCGTCAGATTGTCCGATGTCTTGAGCGAACGACTCTAATCAAACCGAATGGTTAATTCAATGGAAGACCGAACCATAGAGTGTATCCAGAGGGTTATATGACTTGATCTTGATCATTGATCACAAGATCAATTATTTTGAACTCGTATAGCCCATGCATGCCCTGAACTGAGATCCATAGGTTAAAAAAAGCCTCGTCTTCAAAATTCGTTAATTAAAGTTTGACAAAATTTTAAACATAAGTTGAGTGAATGAACAGATGCTATGGGGATGTGATAGAACTTTATATAATGCGATTAATTAAAATCTATTTTAACCTGAGTGTCCTAGCCTAAGTTAGAGCTTTTACCTAAATTTAACATATGGATATAACTATTTAATAAATCTTTAAATTGTTTGTATGTCCACGCTAATTCTCTCTTTAAGAACTGAGGATTAAAAAGTTCCCTATTACATGGTGTAGCCCTTGGACGAATTCAGCTTTAGTTCACCGAAAATCTTCTCGTCGGCGATGTTTTGATTATTGATTTGAGTGGGGAGATGTGGGGGAGTATCTAGAGAGCTAAAAAGAATGAGACTTAGGCTTGGGGAGGCCTTGGGCAAGAGGATTCAATATCCCCTCTAATGAGGCCTTAGGCCTCTATTTATAGCCTAAACTCTTGGATGAATGACCAAGATGCTTCCTAGGGTTAATTAAGAGAGATCTGAGCTCTCTTGACAGTGTTTTCTGTTAAGGGGAAACTTGAGAGTGCTTAAATGCCATGTGGGTCAAGTATTTAACCTAAATAGGTAAATTTTGACCAAATTAAAGTCGAGTTGACCAAGTCAACTATTATCTACATCAATATGTTCAATCAAGCCAAAATTATGTAGGAATTGAGCTCAAGGAGATTTGAAATTTATTTAAATTCAAATAGGGTTGACTTGAACTAGCCTGGTCAACTTAGGTTGACTTGGTCAACTAGGTTGACCCAAGACCTGGGTCTGGGCTAAATAAATTTGGTTTGACTTATTAAACCCATTAGAAGGGGTTTAGGGTCTTGCTTGGTCAATTTAACCAGGTTAACCCTCTTGACCCTAATCTAGTGAAAAGTAAGGTTAACAATGAACAATTTGTACCATATGATGATGTTTGTACAGTATGATATATTTACCAAAACATTTTTTTTTTATGAACTCAAAAAAATTATAATGTAAAATGAACTGATTTCTTACAATATAAAAGTGGTTCGTATAGTGCGATTAGAAATTTTTTTTTTAAAATTTGCACATGATAATCATGATTTTTTTTCCAAAAATAGGACAAAGAAGATCCAAAAGACATAAAGACAAAACAAAAATAATACAAAAGAGAAATCAAACACAAGATAGAGAGAAAAACAAAAAATCTAACAACCATAAATCACAAATAATGAACAAACAATACAAACATAACAAAAATAAATAAATCAAGAATGCAATTTGCAAAATTATAATTATCAAGCACGAACATCAATGACACCTAATCTAGTTCTTAAAGTGCTAAACATTTTAAAAGCAAGTGGTTTTATGAAAATGTCTGAAAGTTGATTATCAGTAACTATATGATGTAGCTCAATTTCTCCTTCAGTGACATGATCTCTTATGAAGTGATGGCTTATATCTTTATGCTTGGTTCTAGAATGTTGAATATAATTCATTGAAATGTATATGGCACTTATATTATCATAGAAAAATGGAATAGTGCCAATTGAAAATCCTAAATCCATAAGTTATTATTTTAATCAAAGAAGATGTGCCACACAACTACCTAAGGCAATGTATTCTACTTTAGTATTAGAAAGGGCTATTGAATTCTATTTTCTTCTAAACTAAGGAACTAAAGAGTTTCCAATGAATTAATAAGTTTGTCAAGTACTTTTTTTTATTAACCCTACATCTTATAAAACCTAAATTAGAATATTCAATGATTTCAAAAGAAGAGCTTTGTATAGGATATCATATCCCTAAGTTTTGAGTTCCCAAAAAATATCTTAGAATTCTTTTAACAACAGTCAAATTGGATTCCTTTGGATCAGCTTAAAATCTAGCACAAAGATAAACACTAAATATAATATCTGTTCTACTAGTAGTTAACTAAAGTAATGATCCAGTTATTCCTTTAAATTTCTTTTGATCAATAGATTTGCCTTTAGAGCCCTTGTCTAACTGCACTAAGAAACTCATTATTATGCTTATTAGTTTAGTTTTATCTATTTCATATTTCTTAATGATGTCTTTAATATATTTTTACTGATTCAAAAATGTGCCATCCTTTTTCTGCTTTATGCTAAAATAAAGAAAGTAACTTAAGTCTCCCATCAAACTCATTTCAAGTTCACTACTCATTATTTTTGAAAAATTATTATAATGATTTATAATAGTGGATCCAAACAAGATATCATCAACGTATATTTTAATAATTAGTATATAATCTTCTACTCTTTTTAAGAAGAGAGTGGTGTCTCCACGTTTTTTAATAAATGGTTTTTGTAGTAGGAATGTGCTTAGCCTTTCATACCATAGCTTTGGTGCCTATTTTAGTCCATAAAATACCTTTTTAATTTAAACAAATGTTTAGGGAATTGTGAATTTTCAAAACCTGGAGATTGCTTAATATAAGCATCCTCTTGTATCACGCTATTAATAAAGACACTTTTAACATTCATTTAAAATAATTTAAAACCATTAAAATGGGCAATGGCTAGTATCACCCTTAAGACTTCAAATCTTGCTACAAGGACAAATATTTCCTCAAAATCAATTTCTTTTATTTAATTATACCCCTTGGCCACCAATCTTACTTTATTTCTAACCACTACACCTGAATCATTCATCTTGTTTTTGAAAACCCACTTAGTTCCAACAATACTTTGATTTTAAGGTCTTTCAATCAATTCCCAAACATCATTTCTAACAAAATAATTTAATTCTTCCTACATGACCAAAATCCAAAATTCATTAGGAAGTGCTTGATTTATATTAGTGGGTTCAATCATTGAAATAAAGGTTGAGTGGTTCACTTCTTTTCTGAGTCCATGCCTAGTTCTTACACCTTCACTCGGGTCTCCTAAAATCAATTCTATGATAACTTTTAGGATATTTCCATTCTCTAGACAATACATTTTCTATTTCAACCCTTTCTTCATAGTTTTATTCTCAAATGTTTTTAGTTATTTCTTCCACATCTTCTTCTTCCAACTTAGACCCTCTAGAAATATTAGATTCATTAAAAACTATATGAGTGGTATCTTCAAACACTAAAGTCCTTTTATTAAAAATTCTATAGGATTTGCCAACATTTAAATATCCTAGAAAAATTCCCTCATAAGATTTAGGATTAAATTTTACTAAAAGAGTTTTACCATTGTTATGAATAAATACATTACATCCAAACATATGTAAATATGAGAGGTTAGGTGTTCTTTTCTAAAGAAGTTCATATGGTATCTTGTTCAACTTTGATATAATATTTACCTTATTCAAAAGAGAACAAGTCATACTGATCACTTCAGCCCAAAAATATTTCAGAAGTGAATATTCAGCCAATAGGGCTCTAGCGACTTCTATCAAAGTTCTATTCTTTCTTTCAATAACCCCATTCTATTGGGAGGTCCTAGGAGCTAAAATTTTGTGATATATTCCTTGATCTTTACAAAAAATATCAAATTTTTTATTTTCAAATTCTCCTCTATGATAACTTTAAATTTAATGAATTTTTGAACCTAGCTTCCTCTGAATCTAAGTAGAAAATTTTATTCATTCATCAAATGATTCACTCTTATGTGACAAGAATCTAAACTAAGTGAAACTTTAATAATAATCAATAATTACATATCCAAAAACTTTCCCTCCTAGACTACAATGCAAACCAGTCCAAAAAGATTCAAGTGAATGACTTATAATAGTTAACTAGTTTTAAGATCCATAATTGAATGAAAGGACTTGACTTATTTTTTTAATTGACATGCATCACATATGTAATCTTTTATGAAGTCTAATTTGGGTATTCCTCTAAACAAGTCTTTATGGATAATCTTCCTAAGACTTTTCATACTTGTATGACAAAGTCTTATATGTCATAACCACGATTCATTTGTGATAGTTTTGAAACAAAAAGTATTATAAGGTTTAATATAATTTGAAATCAAGAATTTATACATTATTTACCCTATTTATATATAACATATCAACTCTATTTTGGCTATAATGCAGCTTGTAGGTAAAAAACTAATGTTAAAATCTCAATCACAAAGTTAACCAATACTTAACAAGTTATAATTTAAGCCTTCAACCAATAAAACATTTTTAATAAAGAAATTATTCTTGTTGCCAACCATACCTATACCTACCACTCTCCTAATGTTATTATCTCTTAGTGACACTATGCCTACAGCCCTGGCTTCCAATGATATGAATTAATTTGTATCTTCAATCATATGTTTCGAACATCCACTATCCAGATACAAAATGCTCTGATAAGGGCTTGTATGAGAGTGTTTATATAAAATTATCAAACATTAGACTTAGGAACCCAAATAAATTTTTGTTAACCTCTTTGTAATGATAATTTAGATATTTTTTTAATATGTTATGATTTATGCACCTTAGGTCTCCACACTAAATGTATTATTTTTTGAATAGTGTAAGTGTGGGAAATATGTCCCATCATTCCACATGAAAAGCATTTAACACCAGAAAAAGGATTTGCAATACTATATAATTTATAATATCTTTTCTTAGATTTTGAAATTGTATGCTTTGAATTTAGATTATAAAATTATTCAAATGTGGATATTGTCTTATCTTCTTTAAGAGCTTTCAGTTTTTCTTTAAGATGTAAGTTTGCTCTTTATAGAACTAAATTGTCAACTTTTAACTCATGCTCTCTTTGACTTGATTTAATAATAAACATCTTAAAATCATTTTCAAGTTCAATATAAGATGTTTTTAAGGAATTATGCTTATTATTCAAACCATCAAATTCATCTAACAAAGTCATATGGTTGATATCTAAGGATACATGATCTTTCCTAAGATTTTCATATTCTTTTTGTAAATTCAAATGCTCAATATTAAGATTAGCATGCTATTTTTTATGCTTGCTATAGGTATTATAAATGTTCTTAGAAACTTCAAATATTTTATCGTATGACAAGTTGCATACCTCTTCTTAATATGAATGATCAAGTTTATTTTTCATTAAGCACAAGTTTGTGACTTCCTCTTTTGCTTATATTTCTGAGGACTCTAAAGCTGAGTCATCCCAGAAAACTCTTTTCATTCTTTTCTTGCCCTTCCTAACATTAGTTTTCTCCTGAACTTTCTTCTTGGTAGGATTAGCTTTAAAATTTGGGCAATCAGTATTAATATGTCCAAGCTTCATGCATTCATAATAAATGACTTCATTAAAAAATTTTGCATTCTTATTGAACTTACATTTGTTCCATTATTGACATCTCTATTGCTTTCTTCTAAGGAGAATTTTGAATTCGTAGTCATGAGTGTAATATCTTCTTCATCTTTAGGTATTAATTGATCACTTTTTAAATCATCCACTTTCAAAAAAATATTCTTCTCTTTTTACTTATTACTTGCATCATTCTATCTTTGATTCATTCTTTGCTCATAAGCAATCAGTGATTCAAGTAGATTGTCAATAGAATATACATTCAGATCATTCAATTTTATTATGACAGTTATCTTTAAAAGTATGAGATGCGCCAAGAGCGAGGTGAATTGAATATTTAAAAAAGTCTTTAACAAAAAAACTCTTTTTTATAACTAGATGTGGAAGCGAATTATAATCATAATAAAAAGATAGATTATCAATTTCACCCACACAATTAATCGCAATAAAAATGAATTAAGAAATAATAAAGAAAAGAACATAACGATTTATAGTGGTTAGGACAAAGCATGACCTACGTCCACTCCTCGGAGGCACCCTCTGAATATTACACTAAGCTTTTAGTGATTTTTCTTTAGCCCCCATAGCTAGGCGGAGAAACCCTAATAAAATCACTTCTACCTTCCCCAATGCGGTGGAGGAGCCGGGTCCTTTGACACCAAAGAAATCTTCTTCTTCTCAAAACTTCCCTCAATATAAAACTTGAATATGATGGTATTGAGGTGTAAGCTCGCTGGAGAAACCATGTGAAATCTCCTTCACACTCCCTTGAAACCCCCTCCAAGGATCTTCTCCCTCTCTCAAATTCCACTATTTCCTCTCTCCCTCTTTTTGTTATGCTCTTACAAAGTCTTATGAGAGCACTTAAATAGAGGGCTAAAAAACACTAAAAAAGTCAATTTAGCTGTCAAATATCGTATCGTACGATCATAAGATCATCCAGTATGATGTGCAGAAATTGACTTATTAGTATTGTACGATTACCAGTTAGTACTGTATGAATAGTTCAATTGCCTATTCGTACTGTACAATATCCAGTTATTACTATATGAACAGTTTAATGAAAATGTAGTACGATCAACAATTAGTACTGTACAAATAGTTCAATTTGTTTATTTGTAATGTACGATGTTCATTTTGTACTGTATGAACAGTTCAATAAAAATGCAGTTCATTAAGAATGAAGCATGGGACGGCCAAAATTATTTCTGTTGATCGTACATTATGAGCCAGTTTGTACAGTACGATCAAAATGTCAAAATTAAGCCATTTTGATTTACTAATCACATGATTAAATTAGGCAATATTTTAACCATCTTATAGTACGATCATATTCGTACAGTACAATTAGAACAACTTTTTAAATTAAAATTTTTGCCTAATTTAATGAACGGTGGGCTTTCTAATTATAAAAGATCAACTAGTATGATATGGTGATCGTACTGTACGATTATTTATATTTTAAATATATTTATTTCAGAAAATAAAATATTTTAATTAATTTCTGTTACACCAAATTATATAGTATGATCTAGATCATACATTACAATTTACCAAAAAATTAAAAATATTTAAAAACATTTTTTGCTCCACTTATGAGTGTGCACGGTCATCAATCTAACATACATCATTATAGGACTTGACTCAAGAAATGAAAGTTATAGACTCATTTAATATAACCAAATCTACACAATCTTGAGTCTTAAATTATCAAAGAGCGGTGCATGATGTACCTAAAATATTAGTCAACATATAAACAAATATGCACTATAAATACTAGGAGAAATAAAAGATTAATCAATATTATTTGTTATCATCAAAATCATAAACTGAAAAGCTAGAGTTGCAACAATCTTTGAATTATAAGTAGTAGATAAACAACATATAATTTTATTAACTTTTTTTGAATTAGTTAGTTCTCTACTCAAAGCATGCAATGAGATAATAAATTGAGTAGAACGTGTATACATATTACAAATTAATTCATTCAATTTCATGTGAAATAGTTTATTATCATGTAATAAAATATTCAACCTAGATTGTTTAATCTCATTTGTCCCTTCATAAGTTATGCAAAATCTATCTCATATTTTTTTTCCAATTTTGCATGTAAAAACATGCATATAGTCTTCTAATTATACACACAAAAACTATTTAAACATTTTGTATTTAGTTGTGCTAAGTCTTTTTTTTTGTAATGTCCAATTAGTGAATGGTGTTTCAACTCTAATGCCATCAACAAGTCTACTTGGTATAAAAGTAACCTTCATGTACTAATATATACATGTGATAATCAAGTGCTTGCAAAAAAATAGACATGCGAGTTTTCCTAAAAAATGAAAGGGATGTTATCGAATAAAGGTGCTGCTTTAGTGATAGAGTATCCTTAAGGAGTGTTCCAATTTCCAAAAGTATCCATATTTATTTTCAAAAAGGAGTCTAAATCTTAATTTTTGAAATAGGCTCTGGTACCACTTAAAAATTTATGTAGCTAGTTAAACCTTATTGAACTATCCCAAGGCTAACCAAGAGGCCATGAATTAGAAATTTTAAAAAATTACTTCAATTTTCAAAAATAATTTATAGAAAATTTTAGAAATGATTCTTGAGTATGTAGTTATTTAGATATTATAATATCAAAAATAATTTCAACCAAAAAACTTGAAAGTGCAAAAAATAAAATATAAAAAATAAAAGTGATCAGAAGAAAACCAAATCTATAGTGGTTCAATCCAAATTAGAACTATGTTCACTCCCTAGAGACTCTTTCTCTAGGTATTGTGTTAAATCAAAGTGATTCTAAATTTTTCCCCCACGGCAAGATGGAGAAGCTCTTACAAACTCTCTTCCACTAATATGGTGCGGCAGAGTACCAACACCTTTTACACCTCCAAGTGATGGAAACGCACCTTTGTTTTTTTCACCCTTATAGTGATGGCAGAGAATCTACATCCTTTTTCACCCACTTGGTGAAGGTAGAGAACCTTCATTCTTTTTCACTTTTCTGGTGATGACAGATAACCTTCATCCTTTTTCACCCTTCATATGATGTTAGAGAACCTTGACACTAGGGGTGTCAATTTTTGACACGACACGAAAACCCGACCCGGACCCGCCGGGTTGGACCCGACCTGATTTCAAAACGGGTCGGGTTCGGGTTGACCCGGTGGGTTGCCGGGTCAACCCGCCAACCCGTTTAATTCAAAAAATTTTGAAATCCCGCCCTCTGCCCGCTGCCCCCGCCCCCTGCCCGCTGCCCCGCTGCCACGCGACGCTGCCCGCCCCGCTGCCCCCGCTGCCCGCCCGCTGCGCGCTGCCACGCGTGACGCCCCGCTGCCCCCGCCGCGTGCCGCGTGCCGCGCGCTGCCTCGCTGCCCCGCTGCCCCGCCGCGTGCCGCGTGCCGCTCGCGCTGCCGCGAGCTGCCGCGTGCCGCTCGCGCTGCCGCGAGCTGCCGCGCGCTGCCGCCGACGCCTGCTGCCGCGCGCTGCCGCTGTCGCGGTTCCGGGTCGTGTCGGGTCAACCCGGCAACCCGCCGGGTCGGGTCCGGGTTTGAATTTTTGACCCGTTTCTCTACCCGGGTCGGGTTAGGGTTGACCCGTTTTCCACCCGGGTCAGATCGGGTTCGACCCGAACCCGACCCGTGACCCGAAATTGACACCCCTACTTGACACAATGTTAAAGATCTTCTCTCAAAAGCCTCGATAGGAGATGTACATAAATTAGAAGAAGATAAAGAGAGAGATTCTTGTTTTAAGCAACCTTGTGAATTCCTCATAACTCTCCCTCATTTGATCTCTCACACTTCACTCTCACAATCTCTCTCAAACACTCACACTTAATAGCCACTCTCCAGAGAAAATCACAGCAAAGGTATTTAGTGTCAGTTTTAATACTTCTCATATAGAAAACACAAGAAAAATCATCCAAAAATTTGAAAATTACAAGTTAATCGACTTCAGATCATATAGTACAATTGAGGATTGTCTGTATGAACATTTCACAAATCCTTATATGATCCTGTACGAACCTAATTTCGTACATTATTAGTCATCTATATGAACTAATATAGTACTGTACGAATAGTTCAAAACAAGATGTGTTCATCTGGTACGATATGATGTGAACCATATTTTTAAACTATCAATCGCCTGTACGAACTAACATCATAAAATACGAACAACTAATATATATCATGCTTTGTCTAGTACGAACATGGACGAACACAATTTCATAAACTATTAGTCATTTATATGAACTAACATTGTACAATACGAATAGTACTAAAACTAATGAGTTTGTTTAGGATGAATTGGTACAAACCCAAACTTGTACACTATTAATCGTCTGCACGAACTAACATCGTACAATATGAACAATATTAAAACATATGAGTTTGTTTAGGATGAACTGGTATGAACTCAATTTTGTACAATGTTAGTCGTTTGTATGAAATAACTTTTTACATTATGAACAGCTAAAAAAATATAATCCATGATTTAGTTGACTGTATTTTGAAGAAAAAATATGAAAAATGGCCCATCACGATTGGAAGTCATACAATACGATTAGTTTTAAAATTTTAAAATTTAACTCTCCCCCTGTGCGTGTATGCATGGTTACCCAATTACAATCACATTCTTTCAGACTTTAGAAAATAAAAAAATAAATATTTACAGACTTTATTATATGACATCATAATCTAATTTGTCTTGAAGTTTTCAACAGTTCGGAGTATGATTTTCTTGAAATATTAGTACGCACGAACAACAAACAAATTATATCCAGTACATGCTTGGAGAAATAACATAACAATAATATTTTTCTAACATCAAAAATCACAATCTCAATTTGAATTCCTGAGTTGCAACATTTAAATGTTAGAGTTCTCATTTTCACGGTACAATTTAACTGCAACTCCATCATCAGACATGAAGACAATACTTTCCAGATTTGTAATCTTAATGTTAGGATGCATACTCAATATCTTAACAGGATTATCTAATAAATCATTCTTACCTTTGTTCACTTCAACATTGAGAGGAGCCTAAGCTCCAGAATAAGAAAACCGATTAGGATTTAAAGAATTAGGTGTAGCATCTATCCAATAGTAGAACAGGAATTCTGAACTACTTGTGCATACAAAGATTGATTCAAATTTTCATTGACACCTCCATTACTAGATTTTGAGAATTTGTTAACCAATAATTTTTAACCAGATGAAGAAGAAGCTTCGTAATCATTACTCTTGAAATCATCGGAGATGAACTTTTTTGAAGGAATCACATTATCTGCAGCAATAATATCTTTACTCTTACTAGAAAAATTTCTTTGAACTGAATATCAATTAATTTTAAACTATTCGAGACATCTCTAATAATCACAGGTGATCCAATCGACAATCTTCGTGGAGGAATCAACGAAGAAGTCGGAATGATTGCCGACGAATGCTGTCGACCATTCCCCTCCATTTCTGAAAAGAGAAAGAATTCCAAAAAGAAACAGGGATTTTCTCTATCTAACGAGATTTTCTTTGGCTCTTACTCTTGAGTCCTTATAATTGTCGATGTTCCTCTTGGTGATCCTTGACTATCTTTGTGAACTCATAAGGTACGAGTCTACCTGTTATGACCCACCGACCACTTAATGGATATTCGAAATAGCACATGCAAGTACACATAGAAGAAAAACAAAATACTTGAAAGTGATTTGAAAAAATAGAAGAGTTTTTTTTTTTTTTGGATTTTCGCAATATATTAATTTTAAAACATTTGAAGTGACAGTATAAGCTCTTCGCATGACCTAAAGTGGGATGTCTAAATATGGCAAATTGTTTAGGTTATTCTTGCATTCTATTACAACTAGGAGGGTCAATAAATGATCCGACCCGCCAGCCCAACTCGAACTTGACCAAAAAATTTAGGGTATGTTTCACTCATTAAATAAATGGGTAAGATTCGAGTCTCGCAATATGTCTCGTTTAACAAATGAGATGCATTCAGGATGACCCACAAACCATATGTGGACTAGGAAGACCTTTTTATTTTTATTTTCCTTAAATAACTTTGTTTGTTGATAGTCTTCTTATTTTTATCAATTTATCTAAAATTTATGATTAAAAATTTAAAAATTAAAATTTTTAATTAAAATAGATTATTAGGTTAAGTTATGATTGCTAGTGGGCCAAATTTGGATCCACTTTTTTGACCCGTTCAAAAATAGGTCGGAACTGCTCAAGTTCAAATTGGTTGGTTCTAATAGGTCAATTTTGATTTAAACGCAAATGTGACGTGTTTGACTGTTTTTACACTCTCTAAATATAACTTAGTGTTATTTATTTTAAACTCATTTCTTCCATGTGAGTCGGTCTGACTCATCCGACTTGCTAAAGAGTTAATTGATGGGAGGGGAAGCTTTTAAGTCCTGCCAGCAGTGACAGTAATGGCAGAACAGTAGCGCTTCAGGACATTGTTTTGGGCTTATAAATGGAGATCCCTCTGCCTCCAAGTATACTCCCTTAAGAACGTTAACTGAAGGTAGTTAGCTTGTTTGGATGGGCAGGATGGCTTTCTTTTCATCTTCTCTTCCATCGTTTGTTTCCTTCTTCCTATGTTTTTCTCAGTTCTTCATCTTCTTCCACTTCTACACTATTACCCTTGCCTTCCCTGTCCATCAGCATGAGCACCATCCACACCACATTGCAGCGACCCATGACTATAGAGTTGCGCTAACTAAGTCTATTCTTTTCTTTGAGGGCCAAAGGTCAGGAAACCTTCCTCCAAACCAGAGGTTGAAATGGAGAAGGGACTCTGGCCTCTCTGATGGCGCTGAGATGCATGTCTGATCTCCATGAACTTTTTGGTTTAATATTTGGTTTGTACTCTGTCATTTGTTTTTTTGGTTTTTTTTAATCATGTTGGAAAAATGTAGGTGGACTTGGTGGGTGGTTACTATGACGCAGGGGACAACGTGAAGTTTGGATTCCCCATGGCTTTTACTGCTACCATGCTATCTTGGAGTGTGATTGAGTTTGGTGGGATGATGAAGACTGAACTCCAACACGCAAGGGAATCCATTCGCTGGGCCACAGATTACCTCCTCAAGGCCACTAACCATCCTAATACCATATATGTTCAGGTACTTTCTCTCCATTTCTTTCGTGTATGCTTTTCCCGTTCGAGAGAACAAAATATTAGTGATTTTTTCGGTGTAGAAATGGTTCGTTCATTTAGATTAATAATCTGCTTCAGGTGGGGGATGCGAACAGAGACCATGCTTGCTGGGAGAGGCCAGAGGATATGGACACTCCGAGAACAGTTTTGAAGATCGACGAAAGCAACCCTGGTTCCGACGTCGCCGCTGAGACAGCCGCCGCTCTTGCAGCCGCTTCCATTGTCTTCAGGAGAGTCGATCCCATATACTCTCGAGTCCTTAGAAAGAGAGCCATCCATGTAACACGATACTCTATAACCCCTTCACCGTATTCATAGAAACCGGCCTCTTTTCCGTACAGCAGATTTCTAACCCTCCATTTCTCTATCTCTTCACAGGTGTTCGCATTCGCTGACAAATACAGGGGCCCCTATAGCAACGGATTAAAGACCTTCGTTTGCCCCTTTTACTGCTCCTACTCCGGATACCAGGTTTCCTTTCAATGCATTTTCACTTTCCAAGTTTCTCATTATCTGCTTCTAGCCTTGAAACCTTTGTTTCTCCTCAGGATGAGTTACTATGGGGAGCAGCATGGCTTCACAAGGCAACAACGAACCCCGCCTATTTGGCCTACATTCAAACCAATGGACAAACCCTAGGCGCCGACGAGTCCGACAACACCTTTGGCTGGGACAACAAGCATGTCGGAGCGCGTATACTTCTCTCTAAGGTCTCTAATTTCTCCTCCCCTTGACACCATTCTCCTCTACTTCAGCATCTAATTAGTTTCTGCTTACTGCTCCTTCAAGGCATTCCTAGTTCAAAACGTCAAATCCCTCCACGACTACAAAGGCCACGCGGACAACTTCATCTGCTCCCTCATACCCGGCGCATCCTTCTCCCAAACCCAGTACACCCCAGGTGGTCTTCTCTTCAAGATGGACGATAGCAACATGCAATATGTGACATCAACATCCTTTCTCCTCCTAACCTACGCCAAGTACTTGACATTTTCCTCCAAATCGGTAACTTGCGGCGGCGCCACCGTTACTCCACATACGCTTCGATCAATTGCTAAGCGGCAAATCGACTATCTCCTCGGCGACAATCCTCTGAAAATGTCTTATATGGTCGGCTACGGGTCGAGATACCCCGAGAGAATCCACCACCGTGGCTCCTCGCTTCCATCAGTCTCGGAGCACCCGCAACGCTTCCCCTGCTCCGCCGGATTTGCTGCTCTTAGCTCGTCAGCACCTAATCCGAACGTTCTCGTCGGCGCTGTTGTCGGTGGACCCGATGCGCAGGACCATTTTCCCGACGAGCGGTCTGATTACGCGCACTCAGAGCCGGCAACGTATATCAACGCTCCGCTCGTTGGCGCTCTGGCTTACTTTGCTCATTCATCCGGTCAGCTTTGAAGTTCAATTAATTAGCCGTTAAGAAGTCTTCAAGAAGTAGCTTTTAGTATACTCATGACTGTAGTACAATTAGTCTTCTTAGTCTCAAATATGTGTCAAAGAGGACCCCGGTGCGTCTAAAGTAAGGGTACGCGAGGGTTTGCTTGATTGTTATGGTGTAAACCCTTCAGCTTTGTTGTGTCTTTTTTTTTTTTCAACTAATTTTATCGTTTTTATGCTTTTGCCTTCTGGATTTTTCATTACTCATGAATAGGGGTGTTAATTTGTGTCAATGGGTCATCTTCGTGTCAAACTCGAATTTGGCCTTGTTGTTTTTGACTCAACCTGAACACGACTAGATTCAGGTTTCGGGTTAATTTTCCTAAACCCAAATCCAACTCGGCTTGAATTTTGATCAACCCGACCCGACCCATAAGTGTTATTAAAAATATGAAATTTGGTAAATTAATTTGCAATTACATATAGAGATTCAGTGGTTCAGATTCTGCAATAACCCATAATTTCATTACCCACAACAACTGAGCAATAAGTGAGAGGCGAATAGATTTATAGTAGCTATAAGGATAAGGCCCATAATAGGATTTGGTAAAAGAAAACTGAAGCACTTAATAAGCTTATTAAAATAGAATGGGAAAATTTTTAGCCAACCACATCTTCACCATAGCACCAAAAACTACAACAGGCCAATGCTAACAAATGTATTCACTGATCCAGGGGGCGAAACAAACACCAAAAGGTCCAAAACTGAGAATTGAACCTGCATTCATCACGGACGACGAACATTAAGGAAGAGATTTCAGAAGAGATTTCAGATAAGATGTAGATCATGCATTCATATATGAATAAAAATTAGTAAAAGATAAAGGATAAATAGTGAAAAATCATCTTTAGGATTTCTTAATTACGCTCACAACATTTAGAGCTTATATTTGAGATGCTAAAAAATTGAAAAATCTTGTGGAAACTCATAAAGATTACAAATCTTGCCAACCAATCATCCTATCATCACGTTATCTCCAAATGCAAAAGGGTTACCAGTTTTTGTTATATGCTGGCAAAATCTGAAGCTTGTTGGGAAATACCTAATTTCGAAGGAGGAGACATGAATTCATTACATGTAATTCTTAAGAAATCGAGCCTGCACCAACCACTCAATCTCGAAGAACATTAATAGAAACTTGGTCAACATGGGCATGAAGCAAAACAGAGAAAGACGAAAGGAGAACTTGAAAACTTACAGCCACAAGAAGAAACACGCAGAATAACATAACCGTTAAGCCTTTGCCCTTCGTAATATTATTGAATAAAGTGGGTTGAATTCGGGTCAAACATGGGTTGTCAGGATGAACCAAACTCGACCCGAAACTAAAATCGGGTCAAATAATCCTACCCGAATCCAACCCATTTTCTAACCAAGTCAATCCGAATCAAAATTTTTCCTGGTGGGGCTAGAATCATGATACAGGTCATGTCAAAATTTTACATCCTTGAAGTGGACATTTATCATTTGTTTTAATTAAAATTGGGATTTTTGGTATGTTGTAAATTGTTATAATTAATATTAAGCGGCGCTTGTTCTTTTGTTTTAACTATTTATGGTTAGCAAATTACTATATTTTGATAGTCTAAGAAATATTTATTTAAATTCTTATTTTTTCTTATTATTGATTTGGTTCTTAACATTTAATTAATTCTTCATGGATTTATTTTTTCGCTAGTCTTCTTTTTACTGAGTTTTCAAATGATGCGTTTCTTAAATATGACAGTATATTATCAAGCAGCGCATAGATTTTGGTTGCTCTCCTCCGAAATATCTGTCGAACCTTTTGTGAAATTTTCCATGGGTAGTATATGCAAATAAAACGATATATGTATAATTTTTTATGAGCATAATATCTATCTTAATTTTGGGTAAATCGTTCGGAAATTTAAACTATACATAATTAATGTATATTTGATGGTAAAAACTTTCATTAAATTATAAAGCTCTCTTTCAATAATATTACTAGTTACCTTTTAACAAATGAAAGACCACTCGATCTTCTTCAGCAACCCCTTCTTTAAAACCACACTGATGCCATGGATTTGTGCGAACCAAATTAACACAATATCATCTCAACTGATTTTAATCCATCGAAAGCACCCCATCATTTAATTGAGTGCCCTCTTGCCACTTTGCCTATATGTCTTTCTCAATCACATTATTCTGCATCCAAATCATCTATTGAATATGGCCTTGAAGGCTCTCATGTCCTTATTGAAAGTATATTTGTATAATGGATTTTTTTTTTTTTTTTTTAAAAATCTATTCATATCTCATGTTTATCAGGATCGAAATGTGGTGAGGGGAGGAATTAATTCAAATATTCATTTATCAATTGATGTAAAGCTGTTCTTTAAGGATTTACTTGTAGTTCGATTAATTGGTATAAATTCATTGCTCTTGATATTTGTTTCAGGTAAGAGTTTTCGTGGCGGTGAAGTAGGAAATTCATTCGTCTTTATATTGCATGAATGTCCATCTCACAAATAGAGAGAATAGAAACATCCGAATTTTTGACGCGGAAAATACTAAAGCGAAAAATTATGGGGCGACGCCCTGTTAAAATGAATTCATTAGCGTTTAAATAGATTACAAATGATTGATTTGTCCTTTAACTTGAGGGCGATCAAATTATATTAGTCAAGTATCGGTTTGAAATCTAACGACGAATAGGGGTCAGATGGAAGTTCAGCAACGGTCGGTGGCCGTTCGTAAATTCGGCATTATTTGATGGCCAAGCGGATGTCCGACATCAATTGGTGGCCATGTAGAAAATCCAATGACAGTTGGTGGCAGAGCGGAAGTCTAGAGAATGTTCGACGACGATCGATGTCCAGGCGGCAGTCTAGGAGAAGTGGGTGGCACAAGAATTTTTTGGGAAAAATATGGCATTTGCTCATATTAAAAAATCAAATTTAGTTACAATATTGTCGAAAAGAAAAAATATAAGAAGACATGTAGAAAAAAAGCTAGGACCCAAAAAGAAATCTCCAATACTCCATAGAAATAAAATTGGAGTACTGGACATTTACAAGAGGGATAAAAATTATAATGTAACAGAGAAAATCTATATTTAAATAAGGGATCACCTTAGGAGTAATTCAAAAGTAGAAATTGAACACCTCTTGTTAGGCATCGATGTGCATTATGTATTAGTCATTAACATTTTAAGTTTCATTTGGGACAATTTTTTCACTGCTTTTTAAAGCAGTTTTCGAGTACAAAAAAATTAAAAATTTGTATTAAAAAGCTACATTAGCACAAATTTTTTTTAATTATTTACCTAATTCTCCTCTTTCTCTATTTATTTTTGTAAATAAAATTTTTTATTTAAAGTATTAATGTATTATACACATTTTATCCATATGCATTGATATTACTAAAATACAAATAGGTTATTTTTCGGGATCCCGTTTCTTTTAATTTTTTTATTTTTATTTTAATGATATGTTAGGTTCATCTTATTTGAACTACTTTTGTTTTGCATTTTGAAATAAAATAAGTTATTTTTTAAAAACATAAATTGACTTTATGTTATCTTTGAGTGTTTCCTTTTTTTTTTTTAATGAAATCCATCAACAAGATCTTCGACCGCTCGCATCACTGCAAACATCGGTTGCCGTTGTCTCCACCATCACCACTTTATTCAAATAAAATAAAAATAAAGGCAATACTTATTTAAGCTATTAATTATTTTTTTATTTTACATATGAAAATTATTAACTTCTTCATTTAAAGATCAACTAAGAAGAAATAAATGTAAAACAGAGAATGAATAAACGCAGAGATGAAACAGAGAACAATAACTTCCTTCTTGCATTCAAGACCGCTCCACTTCATTAACTTTTTCATACCTTAACTGATACAAGAGTTAGTATATATCATCTACTATTTTATCAGACAACAAATAAGGTAGAACATAAAGTTCATCATGATAAAAAGCTGATGTGCCTATCAACGGTTGAGATGCATCAGCGCCGAGGCTGCAGACTGGTAGAGCGGCTCGTCAGTTTGCTGTAGCTATCAGAAGCAGACAAGTTGGAAGTGGAGAGCATCCTATTATCATGAGTAGGCCCACTCTGCATTGTTGTCTTAACAAAAATAAAAAAAAATGAAGGAAATAAATTAAACAAATAACAGGAATGAAGGTTATTCCAAATAGATCCTTAAGTAGTAGATAAATAAATATAGAAATTTAATCATTCGATTAAATATATATGAATTTTATGATATTCATATAAATCTTCCTTCTATTTATGCTAGACCATGAGACTAGAAATGCAATAATTACGACTTAGGCTTCGTTTGGGGGGCTTTCTTACTGCTTTTTAAAGCAGCTTATAATACAAAAAATTTAATTTTTATTCTAAAAATCTGTTTTAAGAAGCAATAAGAAAGCCGTCCTAAACAAAGCCTTAATCTTCCTCTCTTAATTTAAATTATTTAACTTATCATCGATCAACATTGGTTTACATATATCATTCAATTCTTTTATTTTTTTATTATTTATGGACCAATTGAAATGCTAACGGAGTAAAATAAAGTATATACAAGTTGAATCTTCTTAAAGCTTGTGTTTTAAGATGGTGATCGATCATGATGCTAACTTCAAGGTTAAACATTTTTCTAAAAGTTTTATGTTTGCATTAAAGTTTAGGGAGAAACATTTGAATCAACGTTTGTTTGAAACTAGATTGATTCCTATCTTCTTTATGTGTTCTCCCTTATATAATTAGGCTTCCAAGCCATTATAATCTTTGCACTTTATAATAATGAGGCATCAAAATAACTCTCATAAGGAACTCACCGTATAAGTGAAAAAGTGTTGTAGGGAGCTTTCATTGCTTGGGAAGTTAATTTAAGATGATATATTTTATTCCTCTACAACTTTTCTAATTACTTGTTCTACTTCTCATTCTTTCCTCCTTCGAACCAAATATGTTGAGGTTTATATCAAAAAAGTTGAGATAATAATAATAATAATAAACTCTTCTTTTCCTTCTCTTTTATATACTAATATCATTACTCTTACTTCCCTTTCAGTATTTTCCGGTCTCTTTCATCGATTTTTACTTTTCGAACTTTTATTTCTATTCATGCATCCAGTAGAGAATCACCCAATTAATTGCTCAAATGTTTCCGAACTTTAAAATTCTTCCATAGCCAATTTTTATTCAACCGAATTTAGAAGTTTTTTTTCTAAAATCTTATTACAAGTGTTCTGTCCTGGAATATTCACGGAGGTAGAGATATATAAGGTTTAACATTTTAGCTTTGTATGAAGACCTAGCACACAATTAGATAAAAGTGAGGGTGTAGCATTCTTAAGAGAGACAAGAGTTTTTAAAAAAAGGGGAAAAACATCGGGGTTTATCCCAATTTGAATGAACCCACCAGTATTTGTAATCAATTACAAATGAGGCTCTTGCTTAGGCGGAATGCCTTGGTTTGATGTAGTAAATATACATCATACATAGCACATTACATGGTGGAAATTGGAAGAACCAGTATTGACGTGTTTGATTAGTCAGCAAGACCATAGTAAGAGAACGATAGAGGTCAGAAAGACTATTGCCTAACGACGAAGGTCGGAAGGGCCGTAATTGATGAAAGAGGTTGAAAGGATCATAATCGAAGGGTGACTAAGGTAAGAAATACCATCATTAGTGGGCTATGGAGGTCAGAAAAACCATAGTCAGCGAGCGATGCAGGTCGAAAAAACCATTGTCGGAGGGCAACGGTGGTCTGAAAGACCATTGTCTTGCGATGGAGATCAGAAAGATCGCAGTGGGAGGGTTATGGATGTTAGAAAGATTGTTGTCGGTGGGTAACAGAGGTCAGAAAGACCTTTGTTGTATAGAAGTCCAACAAAAAGCTAGAAGCCAGGTGCAAGTCTGACTTCATTTGGTGGCCGAGTGGAAGTGCGACATCGTTTGGTTGCTAGGTGGAAGTTTGGCGGTGGGAGATAGTACCGTTTATCCATGGTTGAGAGGAAATTTGGTATTAGTTGATGGCCGAGCAGAAGTTCAGCTTTAGGTGGTGCCCGGGAGGAAATACGACATCAATTAGTAGTTAGGCAGAAGTTTGGCATCATTCGTCAGCCGAGAGGAAGTTCGGTGTCACCAGTGTCTAGGAGGAAGCCCAGCGGTGCTCGACGAGGAGTTTGGTGGAAAGAGACACATGTTTCTCTTCTTCCTTCTCTTCCTTCCTCTTCTTGCTTGGGTCCCCCTCCCATGAGAAATGAGAGGCCTATTTATAGTTTTCTAAGAGTGGAATGACCAGTAAATAGGAGGAAGATCAATGGTACATTAAGACTCAATTGAATGGATGGCTGATGTTGAATCCCTTCGTAGTGGACCAATTATTGGTCATTTGAATATCTTAATGATATATGAATTCATCAATCTTAGGCTCATTGGATTCATCTTATCGAGCCATTTGAATCAACTACAAGCATGTCAAGTTTAAAAACTATTTAGTAATTCAAATTATGGTTTGAACCTTCTAAATGTATTTCAATTTTTTGATTTGTACCTATTCAAGCTTGGACTGGGTCGAATTTGGTGTCGTTGGGTTCATCTTTTTTGAGATGTTCAATTTGACTACAAGTTGTTGCCACTTAGTTTTCATTACCTATGTTTTCATATCATGTGTGTTTTTGATAATTCTAAAATAT
The DNA here is from genome assembly GCA_016618105.1 of Dendrobium huoshanense. Lineage (NCBI taxonomy): Eukaryota > Viridiplantae > Streptophyta > Magnoliopsida > Asparagales > Orchidaceae > Dendrobium > Dendrobium huoshanense. The sequence continues at coordinate 19,108,795 of CM028360.1, forward strand.
TATTGTATTGATTACCATTTCTCTTAACATATATTGGAAATATTTATTTTGTTATTTGTGTGTACTAACATTTTTAAAAAATTATACTCCTGACAGTTGTAGTCTTCAAGACAGATTAGACTAGCATTAATTATATTTAAAATTTGTAGTTTTTATATTTTTCTTATGTCTAAGAGAGTTTTCTTGTAATTGGGTAACCGTGCACACACACACTAGGGTACTATAAAAATTTGTAATTTTTAAAACTAATCGTACTTTACAATTTTGGATCGTACGGATTGATTTGGCTTGAGTGCTCCTCCAGAAAGCAGTTAATTAAACCATGCTAGAAAATGTTTTTAAGTCTTGTTTGTATTGTACGAAGTTACATTCGTATAGACATCTAGAGTATGAAATAGATACGTAAAAATTCATCCCAATGAACTCATAATTTTTTTGAACTGTTCGTAATGTACAATCTTAGGTTCGTATAGATGTCGTCTAGAGTACAAAATGGTTGTGTATATTTTCGTCCATTTGGAGAGGTAAATTTTTTGAACTATTTGTATTGTACGATCCTAGGATCATACAGATGACTTCCAGAGTACAAAATAGACTCGTCTATTTTCATACCAAACGAAACATGGTTTGATTAAAACATATTGTGCTATACAATATGGATTTTATAAAGTACGTTATCCAAAGTATGGAATCAGTTCGCATTGAATCGTATTGAATGAATCTATTTAATTTTGAACTGATCGTACTGTATGATGTCAATTCATACATAACAATCAAAGTACAAAATTGATTTGTATTGGGTCATACAAGAAATTTTTAACTGTTCGTATGTATGATCATCAATCGTGCTGTATGATCATGGATGGTCAAATTAAAAATTTTATTTTTCTTGATGGTTTTTTGTGCCTTTCATATATATAGCCCTAAAAACAGACTATGGACGAATCCTTCTTCATGTTTTTCTTTTAGAGCAAGTGTGAGAGTGTTTGAAAGTGTGCAGAGAGATCTTGTAAGTGGAATTTGTTAAAGGTTCACAAGGTTGCCCAAAGGAGAAGATCTCTTTTAAGCTTTATCAAATCTCTTCCTTACTTCTTTGAAGTTGCTCGAGAGAAGATATTTAGGGAAGATTTGGTTTTCTGCCGATATCAGGAGGGTGTGAAAGGATGAAGATTCTTTATTGACACCTGAGGATGTAAAAGGATGTCAGTTCTCTTCCAATACCACGAGGGTGTGAAGGGATGACAGTTCTCTGCTGACACTTGGAGAGTGTAAAAGGACGACAATACTCTGCCACACTGGGGATTGGTGGAAGAAAGGTCTTTTGTAAAGGCTTTTTTGCCTTATTGTGGGAGCAAAAGGAGAGCCACTTTGGTAATAGTGCAATACATAAAAAGGGAGTCTTCAAGGAATGGATGTAGGTCTAATTTGACCGAACCACTAAAAATTTATGAATTTTGATTTTAGTGCATTTATATTTATCTGCACATTTTATTTTTTGTGGTTGAAAAGTTTGTAGTTTGATTAAAATTTTTATTGTATTAAAAAGTATAAAATGATTTTCTATAAAATTTCCAAGAGGCTTTTTAAAATAACTGATTAACCCCCCTTATGGTTAATATTGGGACAATTACTTTAGGTCTAACAACTATATAGACTTTCATAAGTTTGTTGAAATCAGGGTTCAAAATCGTCTCGAATTTAATTTTTGAAGTTTACAACTTGATTTAGTCTCACGATTCATGCCCAATCAAGATAAGTTTTTAATGATATGTCAGTTCCCCCCTATTTTTGGACTTTGAAGCTCCAAAAGTCTGAAAATATCTATCATATCATTTTAAATTGATCGAATCATAAAATATATTAGAAAATTGAATTCCAAAAATTTACAATTGCTTAAGAAATAATTTTTTTAGTGGGGCCACTTTTTCTTGTAGTTTTGGCTGGTGATGACACTATACCGCCAGCCTCATTATTATAATTTTTTATTTCTTTTTAGAATTTAAAAAATAGCAAAAGTGGGTCAAAAAAATTTATAAAACTTCTAGAAATAATCAAACAATTTTAAACATAGTTGGAGGCAAATTTTACACCTTTTATTGAGTATTTTCCTTGCTTTTCATTCAATAAATACATCCCCTAGGGCAGAGGGAAAATTGCACGTCCTCCTATTCTCCGTTATCCTTCTTACTTTATTATAGTTAAGGGTTTCCACTATTTTTGTAGGCGGCATCTCTTACAAAAATTAAGCACCCCTCTCATTAGTAGAAGTTATAATTTTTGGCATTTAATTCAAAGGATTTCCATTGTTTTTGATAGGTGTCATTACCTATCCAAATTCAGTGCCTCTCTTTACTGTAGAATGAAAAATTTCCTCCATAGATTCAATTTTTCTTTAGGTTTTTTCTTACATTATAGGCATTCAACTATCTGAGTTAGGGCGCATCCCCTATCGAGCTTCAATGCTTCTCTTTTATGTAGAAAAAGTCACGATGAGAGATTATTCTCTTAATAAATAACTCTTGTTAGAAGAAGATTAACTGTTGTTTGCATAAGTGGGCGATTTGAGAAAATTTTAGACTAAAAAAATCTTTAGTGATTAAGACTGGAGGGATGAAATTTTGATGATGTTTGAGAAAAAAATTGGATGATGATTGGCAATCAGACGGAAGTTTGAAGGAAATCGATGGTTAGGAGGAAGTATGGTGGTGATTAACTTTTAAGTTGAACTCCAACATTAATTGATATTGGGTGGTGAATTTCAGGAGACAATTATGAGGTATATTGCTAATAATAGTAGATTGAGAGATTGATGATGGGTGATACAAAGTGAAGGACCAACTACAGACATCAGGTGCTAATAATGATGGTGGTCAAATTGCATTCTGCTAAAATCACTATGTATCCATACCGATATGTGTAGACATTAGACATGCCTAATTGAGGGGGTCAAAGTTGTGTGTTGTATCAATAGTCTGCTGACACACTAATAGTGTAAATTTAGTGGAGACCTGATGATTATCACGTTATAACCTTTCTTTGAAGAAGAAGTTATAGGAAATGCATTAATGTGCAATAAAAAAGAGGTTAATAAAATCCACCAAGGATATTTGAACTTTTTTGAAGTTTCTTGTTGCTTGGTGACATTAACTTGTATGGATGATGCTGATGTACTTTTAATTTTAGCTTTTAGGGAGAATAAATATATAATTAAATATGCTATAGAATCTTGCTATATAAATCCAATGACATGATATATAAATTTGAATGAGCTCGATGCTCATTTTTTATTTGAGATGAACTTATTATATAGAGGAAACTAAGTTGTTTATGCATATTTAAGAAATGCTTTAACATATTTCCTCCCCACCATACTTTTTTATGCTTTTTTAATATACTAAAATGTTTATATGAGTGATGACTTTATCAAACACTTGCTTTCATGAAATCTTTTTAGAGAGAATATTGTCCACTCAGAGGATTACTCAATGACATTTGAGAGAAATCCACAATGGATATTTGATCTATATGAGGTTGTTTGTCAGAGTATTACTTCATGAGATTAACTAGTATGGAAGAGGTCAATTTAATCCACCAAAGATATATGACATATCCGAGATTGTTTGTCAGAGTGTTGTTTGATGACGTTAACCTATATGGAAGAGATCATATAGAATCTTACTGAGATTGATCATCCATTGATTGAGACATAATAAAGATTATATATATTGAATCAAATATTTAATGACTTGATTGACATCCTCCAAGGTGTTTTACCTATCCAAGGTTATTGTCAGAGCATGCTCAATGACATTAACCTATATGAAAGAGGTCGGATCAATACCCCCTATGATTGATCATCCAATGATTAAAACATAATAAAGATTATATATTTATTAAATAAAGGATTTTATGGTTTGATTCACATTCTCCTAGGATGTTTGACCTATCCGAGATTGTATAAAAAAGCATTATTTGATGACATTAACTTGTATGGATGGGGTTGGATTGAATCCTATTGGGATTGATCAACTCATGATAGAGATACAATAAAGATTACATATTATTTAAATAAATAATTTTCAGATTTAATTGACATACTCCTAAGATGTATGATATATTTGAGGTTATATGATAAATCATTGTTTGATGATGTTAACCTATATATATAAGAGGTTGAATCGAATACCTCTGGGATCAATTTTTCCTTGATTGGGAGTGGGGGAATGTTACGTGTATCCCAAATCAAAGGTGAAGAATGATATATTTTTATACTATTATTGCCATTTTATAGTTGAGATTAAGACCTTACCCAAGTAAATGTCTAATTAGGAACTTTATATAGCTTAAACTTTATTGAAGGCATTATTGCATTTGCTAGAAGCTTTATGATCCCAAGATTTTATCTTGAATATTAAGAGTTAGAGGAATCTTATTCATAATGACTATAGTCAAGGTTTCTCCTCAGTCCATATTTAATTTCCACAAAATTGATACAACAATAGCTACTGTCAGGATGTTGATTTGAATGACCTTTTGAGGTTAGAGGCAAACCATCTGATAAATTTTATAATAGTAGTCAAGGTTGCTTAAAAATCATCATCTTGGCTGTAGATTACTTCACAAAATGGGTGGAGGTAGAACTTCTGACAAATTTTACTAAAGCCAATGCCAAACAGTATCAATGGAAGAATATAATTTATCATTTTTTGTATTCCTGAAAGGGTCATCACCGACAATGGGATGCAATTTTTTAGAAAAATTTATACATCTTTCTTTAAAGATTTTATTTTTCAACTAGTCCATATAGCTGTTGCCCATCCTCAGGCAAGTGGGAAAACATAGGTTACAAATTAGATAATTCTAAAAGGGATGAAGACATGCCTAGGGAAGGCTGGGGGACAACGGGTTGAAAAACTCCAAAATTTCCTCTAGGCTTATCGAACCACCGCTAGAGCTCATATAGTAGAAACTCTGTATAATATCTTCTTTGGTACTGAAGCTCTAATTCTAGTTGGTATTGGAGCCCCAAGTAATAGAGTTTAGATTTTTGACTTTAGTAACAATGAGGAGAAACTCAGAATTAACTTAGATATCCTCCTAAAAGCTAGAGATATAGCCTCTCTTCATATCATTACATATCACTAAAGTGTTAATCATCACTACAACTAAATGGTGAAACCTCAATGTATCTCAATCAAGGTTCTAATTCTATGCAGCTAAAAAAGGCTCTCAATGAAAAAAAAAACACTCTCCCCTCTGGGAGAGTCCTTATTTGGTGGCTTTCATGGTCAAGCCTTGCACATTTAAATTGATGTATGCTATTTGGAAGATGCTCCCTCAAACATAAAATGTTGGAAACTTTTGTAAGTATTATCACTGTATTGACAGTATTATTTATCTTGTGTTATGTATTATCTCCCAAGTTATTACAGTCCCCATATGTCTTTTCTGTATAATCAGTGTGGTAAAACTCTTCTAACTTCCATATCCCTAATGAAATTACAAGATGGACAAGAGGGGGGGGGGGGGGGGGGGGTGAATTGTTAAAATATTTTGACAATAGGTAAAACCTAAGCAGGAGTTCTAATATTTTTTGATGTTTTAAAATTTTAACATGAAAATTTAAACAACCTTTTTTTTTCACAAATTTTCCCAAGCAAATATTCAAAAATAAAATTGCATGCAGTAATGAAAGACAATAAGGAAAAAGCACACGAAGATTTTTATAGTGGTTCGGTCAAACCATGACCAAAGTCCACTCCCCGGAGTCCTCCTCTCCGAGTATTTCACTACAAGCAATAGCACTCCTTTTGCCCCCCTTGGCAAGGCGGAGAAGTCCATACAATACTCCATTTCACCAACCCGGCATGACAGAGTGTCAAACTCTATTTCACCCTCCTGGAGACGGCATAGAACCTTCTCATTGTTCTCCCTCCTGGAGAAGGCAGAGTACCTCGAGGTCACGAATGTAGAAGAGCCTTTTCCCATGGAGATCATCCCATAAATTCTTCTAGGGCCATAGGAGGAGCAAGATTTAGCAAGTTCATAGCAACCGTGTGATCTCCCTCACACCTCTTCTCCCTCACAATGCTCATCTTCTCCTTCCTCTCTCAAACCCTAAAGAACTTCTCAAGAGCTCTCTCCCTCAGAATACCTCTCTAACCACGTTCTCCTCTCTAATTCACTCTAAAAAAATTACTGTTTTGATTCCTAAAAAACGGGCTCCAAAAATCCTGAAATTTCAAAAGTAGCCGTTACTATCGTACAGTACGGTTTCTAATCGTACAGTACAATATTCATAAACAGACTTCTTCCTGGTACGAAGTGGTACGAACAGTTCAAAATAATTCATACAGTACGATATTAAATCATACAGTACGATCCAAAACAATTCTATTCGTACAGGACGATAGTCGAGATGATCAAACATCGTCTCTGTTTATCGTATGGTATGATGTACATCATACAGTACGATGAGACAAAACCCAAGAGATCGTCCAAAATGATCTTCTAGACGATTATAATTCATCTATGTTCATCGTACTGTATGAAGGGTTTGTACAGTATGATGTTCAAATTATAATTAAGCCCAGAATTCTTGCACTAATCAAGGATTTATTGCACTAATTATGAGTTAAATTAAGTAAGTATTTAAAATAAATCGTACAGTACGAACATGTTCATACGGTACGAACGACGCAAATAACTTACTTAAGTTAAGACGACAGCTAGGGTTTTGGATTTGAACATATCGTACAATACGATTATATTCGTACGATACGATCTATTCACAGAATTGTCCTACAAAGCTCTGATCGTACGATACAAAATAATATCGTACAGTACGATCTAAAGAGAAAGAAAAACTCTAAATTTTTCATTTAAAAACATTCTCCCCCTATGTGTGTGCATGGCTGCTCAAACTTTTATGCATTTTGTGGTCAGACTCAAGAAAATAAAAATAAAATAAACTACAAAATATATTGCAGACTCATACTCCAAATCTACCCATTCTTGAATCTTCTTGTCGTCCTGAGTTGCTTTTGATCTTTCCTGAAATGTTAGTACTCATGGACAATAGCAAATAATATTTAATGAATCTCAAGATAATTCAAACAACATTATTTGTCATCATCAAAATCTCGAACTCGGGGTCATGAGTTGCAACAATCTCCCCATTTTTTATGATGTCAAATAATGTTTGTTGTAAGCAAGTGTTAAAGGTATTTTTTTTAAATTTAATTTAACCATAAGAATAAGAAGAATCAGAATAAAAGAAAATGCAGTACGAAAGAAAAAAACAACATGCATTTAACCATAGAAATAAAATACAACAACCTTCTCCCCCTTTTGACAGCACCAAAAAGAGAAGCAAACACTAAAAAAAAAAACAACTACAATACAAAGATAATTTATAGTGGAGGATCTTGATCAGTAGGTGGTGGAGGTGGGTTTGGTTGGAAGTACTAAAAGAGAGTGTCAAAGCGCTGATCAATAGCAGTAAAGCGTTCTCCAAACCATTGCATATCTGTCTCGTGTTGTTGGTGTTGTTCTTGAATGTGAGTATCGAGATGAGTCCGAAGTTGGTCGAAGCATTCGACCAAATCATCATGTGCTGGTGCAGGTGCTCGGGGTGGTGCATGTCATCGTGGACGTGCTGGAGCTGTGGTTGGGGCATCTTGTCCTTCTTCTTCGTCAAAAACAGGTTCTTCTGGCTCGTGTCCCCGATGGAAAAGAATACGGAAAGAGGCATCCGTATAAAAATAGAAATATTATCGGGTTCACCAAGATAAGTCAATTGATATTTATTTTGGAGAATATATCCTATAAGGTGACCAAGAGCTATATTTTATTTTCGGCGATAGGTAGGGAGACGAACGAAGGTTATATGATGAATGCAGTCAACAATTAAATCGACCTCGTCAAATTTGGTGTTGGACATGATGAGATAGGTAGCGATAGATAAAATAGCGGTCATGTTGATCCAGTCGCTAGCTTTGGATATTATAGAGGTTTTAAGGACATGTTGAATATTCTGGCATTCCGAATTAGTGATTGGACGAGGGGCTGGTGTTCATAGAAAGCAGCGTTCCTAAGGACTCGATTAACATTGCTCCAATCAAATTCATTTGTGAGGAAGGAACGAATCCTAGGACCTTCAGTGGATAGCCCAATATATTGGGCGATGCCGGCTCTGGTGATTTCTATGTTTTGACGACAAACAAAGGTGTGGAAAGTTGTGTTGTCGATAGTGTAGGTGAGATTTTTTAGAAATTCTAATAAGAGTTCGGAGTTGTTGGGAAAGGCCAGGGTGAGGAGGAATTGAAAGGTGGTGGAAGCAAAGAGGTTCAGTACCTCAAAATTCAGTACAGCCTGATTGAGCATTTTGGAAGGAGTAATTTTGCAGGCCTTATACTTATGGTAGACTTCCTCATTTTCAGCACTCAGGAACCGAGCGCTGTGACGGCTAGAAGAAGACGAATTTCCAGTTGCCAAATGGCCTCTCTTGCTGGAGCTAGACATCGTGTAGAGTGAAGTGAGGAAGGTGTGAAATATGAGAAGGACAAGGTGTGAGTGGAGTGAGGAAAGTGTGAGTGAAAACAGCTGCCTAGCCGGGCAATTTTTAGAATTTTCCCAACATCGTACAATACGATAGTGTATTGTACAATACGATATGGTATTAATTGTTCTTACGGTTCTTTTTGTGAAAGGAGGTCAAAACATACAGTACGATGAATATCATACAGTACGATCAGAGGAATATCGATCGTCCCGAGGAATTCAGTACGACTTTTGACCAAATATATCGTACTGTATGAACATGTGTATCTTACCGTTCGAATTACATTAAAATCATACCGAACGCCTTTATTTCGTTCTTATCCATTGGCTGAGGTGGATTGTACAGTATGATTTGGAGATATCTTACATTATGATCGACAATAATAATGTACCAGCACGCTTAAATTCGTCCCAATCCGTTTGCTGACGTATCATGTACAGTACGAAGAGGAGATATCGTATAGTACGATTACCAATAATGTATCGTACAGTACGATGTTAGTCGTACAGTACGATCAATAGAGACAAAATTTACTATTTAGGTGTGTTTTGTGTAGATGATAGTATACCGTATAGTACGATATGTGTATCATACAGTACGATATTACAGAGTTAAGGTTTAGTGCTTTTTGTGTAGTGAGTGTGTGATGATCAGGAGCATCCCTTTTTTTATTTTTTTTTATTTTTTTTTATACAATTATATCTATGACACCTAATCTAGTCCTCAAGGTGCTAAAGGTGTCAAAAACTAGAGGTTTTGTGAATATGTCAGCTAATTGATCTCTTGTAGCGATGTGATGCAATTCTATATCTCCCTTAGTAATGTGATCTCTAATGAAATGGTGTCTAATGTCTATGTGTTTTGTTAGAGAGTGTTGAATTGGGTTCTTAGAGATGCAAATAGCACTTGTGTTGTCACACATGATTGAAATGGTTCCTACAGGTAGGCCAAGATCAAGAATTTGTTGTTTTAGCCATAGTACTTGTGCAACACAACTTTCTACTGCAATATATTCTGCCTCGGCTGTGAAAAGTGCTACTGAGTTTTGTTTCCTACTGAACCAAGAAACTAATGATTATCCTATGAATTGACAAGTACCAGAGGTGCTTTTTCTTTCTATCCTACATCCTGCAAAGTCAGAATCTAAGTACCCTAAGATTTCAAAGGAAGTGCTGTGCCTAGGATACCAAATTCCTAAGTTTGGGTGCCTAGTAGATATCTAAGAATTCTCTTGATAGCAGTTCAGTGAGACTCTTTAGGATCAGCTTGAAAACGGGTACAGAGGCACACACTAAACATTATGTCCGGTCTACTGGCAGTCAGGTAAAGAAGGGATCCAATTATTCCCTTATATTTCTTCTGATCTATTAATTTTCCATTAGGTTCTTTGTCTAATTGAATTGTTGAGCTCATTGGAGTGTTCATGGGTTTAGCACTTTCCATTTCATATTTTTTCAAGATATCCTTAATGTACTTTGTTTGGCTAAGAAAAGTTCCATCATCCATTTATTTTACACTAAAGCTAAGAAAGTAATTAAGTTCTCCCATCATGCTCATTTCAAACTCATTACTCATTGTTTTTTAAAATTCATCACATAATAATTTATCTGAAGATCCAAATAGAATGTCATTCACGTATATCTGAATAATGAGAATTTCTTCTTTGACTCTTTATAAAAAGAGTGTGGTATCTACACTACCCTTTTTAAATCCTCTATCCAACAAAAATGAGCTAAGTCTTTCGTAGCATGCTCTAGGTGCTTGCTTTAATCCATAAAGTGCCTTCTTTAATTTGAATATATGGTTTGGAAATTATGAACTTTCAAATCCGGGGGTTTGCTCAACATAGACATCTTCCTTAATTACCCCATTCAGAAATGCACTCTTTACATTCATTTGATATAACTTTAAGTTCTTGAAGCAAGCAAAAGGTAAGAGCACTCTTATAACTTCTAGTCTAGCAACAGGGGTAAAGGTTTCTTCAAAGTCTATTCCCTCAATTTGTTTGTACCCCTTAGCTACTAGTTTGGCTTTATTCCTTATTATTGTTCCTGAATCATTCACCTTATTCTTGAAGACCCATTTTGTTCCAACAACACTTTGTTCTTTAGGTCTCTTGACTAACTCCCAAACATCATTCCTGGTGAATTGGTTCAGCTCTTCTTGCATTGCTAGAATCCAAAATTCATCTCCTAAGGCTTGATCTATATTTGTAGGTTCTATCATAGAGATGAATGCTGAATGACTAACCTCCTTCCTAAGTCCATGCCTAGTTCTTACACCTTTTGAAGGGTCTCCTAAAATTAACTCTTTAGGATGACTAGAAGAATATCTTCATTCTCTAGGCAAATCTTCCTGAGGTTCTACCCTTTCTCCTAAGGTCATAGTCTCTACTCCTTGAATTTCCTCTATTTCATCATCTTCAATTTTAGATTCAGAGGAATTATTTGATTCATCAAATACCACATGGGTGGACTCTTCTACTACTAGGATTCTCTTATTAAAGATTCTATAGGCTTTACCTACAGAAGAATAACCTAAGATGACACCCTCATAAGACTTGGGATCAAATTTTCCTAAGGGATGTTTACCATTATTCATGATGAAGCACTTGCACCCAAAGACATGTAAGTGTGAAAGGTTTGGTTTCATACCTTTAAGGAGTTCATATGGAGTTTTGTTCAGCTTAGATCTAATGTTCACCCTATTTAAAATATAACATGCCGTGTTGACTGTTTCTGCCCAAAAGTATCTAGGAAGGGTGTACTCCGCTAACATTGCCTGAGCTGCTTCTACCAAGGTTCTATTTTTCCTTTCTACTATACCATTTTGTTGTGGTGTTTTAGGGGCTGAGAAATTATGTTCTATTCCTAGATCTTGATAAAATGATTCAAATCTATCATTTTGAAATTCTCCACCATGATCGCTATGAATTATTAAGATTTCACAAACCAATTTCCGTTGAATCCATGTGGAGAAAACCTTAAATTACTCAAAAGACTCAGTTTTATGTCGTAAGAATCTTACCCAAGTGAATCTAGTGAAGTAATCTACAATCACAAATTCATAATTTTTCCCACCTAGGCTGGCTGTACTAACGGGTCCAAATAAGTCCATGTGTAGGATTTCTAGTGGCCTAGCGGTGATCACATCTCTAATTGAATGAAAAGATGATTTGACTTATTTTCCTAGTTGGCAAGCATCACATAAATGATCCTTTGTGCAATCTAACTTAGGTACACCTCTAAATAGGTATTTTTGAGTGATGTTTTTAAGAGTTTTCATACTAGCATGACATAGTCTCCTATGCCATAGCCACGAGTCATCAACTATTATTTTCAAACAAAATGAATTAGAGCTATCAATACAATCATGGTCTAACATGTAAACATTGTTCATTCATTTTCCTTCTAAAACTAGTTTATCAAATAAACTAATCAGACATTTATCAGATAGAAATTTAACATCAAAACCTTTGTCACAGAGTTGACTAATGCTAAATAAATGATGTTTCAAACTATCAACTAGTAAGACATTTTCAATTAAAATTTATTTAGCATTACCAACAATACCTGAGCCTATCACCTTCCTGGTAGTGTTGTCTCCCAACGTTACTTTGCCTCGATTTTTGGTCTCTAGTAGGATGAACTTCTTCATATCTCCAGTCATGTGTCGCGAGCAGCCACTATCCAGGTACCACATGCTCTCACTAGGTCTTTTGTGAGAGCACCCCTACAATTTCATTCAAGGATTAGATTTGGGAACCCAAGTGAGTTTGGGTTCCACCTTATGCTTGCATGAATGAGATGTATGCATGTTATGCTGTGATGGATGCAGTTTAGGTCTCCATACTAAGTGTGTCCTACGGTACACTGTGCATGTGCGGGCTATGTGACCTAGCATGCCACAAGAGAAGCACCTAACACCAGGAAATGGGTTTACTAATCTATGTGGGTGGTGGTGCCTCTTCCTAGAGTTATGTGATGCATACTGTGTTGGTGGTTTTCTAGGTTGGCCTGTGAGTGATGCAATTTTATTTTCTAGTTCTTTGATTCTTTCACTAAACGTGTTATTTTGATATGTCAATCCATGAACTTCTATTTTTAACAAATGCTCATTGTGATCTACTTCTAATGCAAGTTTGTCTAATCTATGAAAAGCTTCTTCTATATCAACATGAGTGGTTTTCAAGGTTTCATGCATTTCAGTTAGTTCAATATGCTTCTTATTTAATGCATCATACTCATCAAGAACTAGCATATAATCCCGATCTAAATCAGAATTTTCCTTAAACAACTTAGCATGCTCAGTTTGTAAAGAACTAAATTCAATATTAAGCTTGGCATGCATCATTTTCAACTTCCTATACGAGTCATGGATATTTTCAGAAATTAGCAATAATTCTTCATATGAGAGTTGACATACCTCATCTTGATCCAATTGATCTAGGTTATCATTAGCCATAAGTCACAGATTTGTTACCTCCTCTTCTGCTTCTTCTTCTGATGATTCTGAGGCATAGTCGGCCCAAAAAGCTTTTTGTGTCTTCATCTTTCCTTTCTTTTATTTGGCTTTGTCATCACCTTTCTCCTTAGCTGGTTGGCTCTTTAAATTGGGACAATTGGCTCGAAGGTGACCTGGCTTCTTGCATTCAAAACATATTGTATCAGATGAAACCTTATTGATCCTTGAGCTCTTACTTTTATTCCAGCTGTTCTGATGATGCTTCTGTTTTCTCTTCTAGAAATTTTTGAACTCTCGGGTCCTCAGTGCTATCTCATTCTCTTCCTCCCCTGTAGAGCTTTCACTTTCTGAGTTGCTTGCTTTTAATGCCACCGTTCGCTCCTTATTCTTTTCACCTGCATCACTTTGTCTCTGACTCACTCATTGCTCGTATGCAATGAGTGACCCAAGGAGATTATCATTAGAGTAAACGTTAAGGTCTTTAGATTCAGTGATAGTAATTATCTTTACATCATAGGAACTAGGTAAGCATCTAAGAATTTTATTTACTTTCTCAGAATTTGAAATCTCTCTATCTAATGCAAGCAAGGATGTCACAATTTGGGTAAACCTAGTGTACATGTCAGATATTATTTCACTAGGTTTAATGCTGAAGAGTTCATAATCGTGCAGTAAAATATTAAGCCTAGACTGTTTTACTTCATTTGTTCATTCGTATGTAATGCACAGTCTATCCCAAATCTCCTTACCAGTAGCACAGGTAGATACTCTCATATAATCCTCAGACTTCAATGCACCGAAAAAACAATTTAGGCATTTGACATTCAACTGGGCTAATTCCCTATCCTCATTGCTCCATTCATTCAAAGGTACAAGAGTTTTCAATCTATTAACAGTTTTAAATGGTGCAACATATCCATCGTTCACTAACATCCACATGTGGTAATCAATAGATTGTAAAAACGTAGACATTCTAATTTTTTAAAAATCAAATGGAATGTTATCAAAAAGAGGTGGACGGGTTATTGAATAACCCTCCGCAGTATTACGATTACCAAAATGTGACATGATCATTTTTTCAAGGTTTTCTAAAACACTATTTTTGAAAACTAGCTGTGATACCAATTGAAATTACAAGATGGACAAGAGGGGGGGGGGGGGGGGGGAATTGTGAAAATATTTTGATAATAGTTAAAACCTAAGTAGGAGTTCTAATATTTTTTGATGTTTTAAAATTTTAACATGAAAATTTAAAGAACCTTTTTTTCATAAATTTTCCCAAGCAAATATTGAAAAATAAAATTGCACGCAGTAATGAAAGACAATAAGGAAAAAGCTCACCGAGATTTTTATAGTGGTTCGGTCAAACCATGACCTACGTCCACTCCCGGAGTCCTCCGCTCCGGATATTTCACTACAAGTAATAGCTCTCCTTTTGCCCCCCTTGGCAAGGCGGAGAAGCCCTTATAATACTCACTTTCACCAACCCGACGTGGCAGAGTGCCAAACTCTATTTTCATCCTCCTGACGATGGCAGAGAACCTTCTTATTTTTCTCCCTCCTGGAGAAGGCAGAGTACCTCAAGGTCACGGATGTAGAAGAGCCTTTCCCCTTGGAGATCCTCCTATAAATTCTTCTAAGGCCATAGGAGGAGCAAGATGTAGCAAGATGTAGCAACCGTGTGGTCTCCCTCACACCTCTTCACCCTCACAATGCTCACCTTCTCCTTCTTCTCTCAAACCCTAAAGAACTTCTCAAGAGCTCTCTCCCTCGAAATCACTCTCTAACCACGTTATCCTCTCTAATTCACTCTGAAAAAATTACTATTTTGATACCTAAAAAATGGGCTCTAAAAACCCTAAAATTTCAAAAGTAGCCGTTACTATCGTGCAGTACGGTTTCTAATCGTACAGTACGATATTCATAAATAAACTTTGTCTTGGTACGAAGTGGTACGAACAATTCAAAATAATTCATACAGTATGATATTAAATCGTACGATATGATCCAAAACAATTCTGTTCGTACAGGACGATAGTCGGGACGATCAAACATCGTCTCTGTTCATCGTATGGTACGATGTACATCGTACAGTATGATGAGACAAAACCCAAGAGATCATCCAGGATGATCTTTGGGATGATTATAATTCATCTCTGTTCATCGTATTGTACGAAGGGTTCATACAGTACGATGTTCAAATTATAATTAAGCCCAGAATTCTTGCACTAATCAAGGATTTATTGCACTAATCACGGGTTAAATCAAGTAAGTATTTAAAATAAATTATACAGTACGAACATGTTCGTATGGTACGAACGGTGAAAAAAAACTTACTTAAGTTAATACGTCGGCTAGGGTTTTGGATTTGAACATATCGTACAGTACGATTATATTCGTACGGTACGATCTATTCACAGAATCATCCTACAAAGCTCTGATCATACGGTACGAAATAATATCGTACAGTATGATCTACAGAGAAAGAAAAACTCTAAATTTTTCATTTAAAAACATTCTCCCCCTGTGTGTGTGCGTGGTTGCTCAGACTTTTATGCATTTTGTGGCCAGACTCAAGAAAATAAAAATAAAATAAACTACAAAATACATTGCAGACTCATACTCCTAATCTACCCATTCTTGAATCTTCCTGTCGTCCTGAGTTACTTTTGATCTTTACTGAAATGTTAGTACTCACGAACAATATCAAATAATATTCAATGAATCTCAAGATAATTCAAACGACATTATTTGTCATCATCAAAATCTCAAACTCGGGGTCATGAGTTGCAACACCTAAGTTAAACTAGAAAACTATTATACTATCCTATATAATTTAATAATGCATTGTTAACTTTATTTTAATATTATCTACTCCTATAAAAAGAAAAAAAACTAACAAAGAATTTAACCGCTTTATCTATGAGTCAAGAAATACAGAATTTACTTTGTATCTCAATCACTGGATGATCAATCCTAGGGGGATTTGATCTTATCTCTTCCATACAATATAATGTCATCAAGAAAATATAATTTGCTTTTTATCTCAATCACTGGATGATCAATCCTAGGGGGATTTGATCTTATCTCTTCCATATATTGTAATGTCATCAAGAAAATGCTTTAACAAACAACCTCAAATAGTTCAACCATGCTAGTAGATTGTCTTGAATATCAAATAACTAGATGATCAATCCCACGGTGATTGGATCTAACCTCTTATATATCGATAAAATATTATCAATCAAATGCTTTAACTAACAACCTCAGATAGGTCAAACATCCAAGGAGGATATCTCTCACATTTTCTCAGGTTAAAAGAGCCCATTAAAATATTTCTTATCATCAAAATTAAAATAAAACTAAGTTAATTTCATGTACTTTTGAGAAAGAAAAGAAAAGAACATCAACAACTTCTTAATACATAATTAAACATAACATATACATCATATAGCAACATCAATATCAAATACATGTAACATTTAAAGTAATACAATCAACGATATTAAAAAAACTACAAAATTTTAATAACAACATCGTCCTTTAGGACAAAGTCCTTCTACAACTCACTCTTTATCTCATCACCATCAGAATCTAAAGAAGAGTCACCAGAAGTCTAGCTAGGTGTAAACCCCTCAACCTCAGCTCCAGTCTTATCTTTTACTTGATGGATGCCGTTTGAAAAACCTTTGATGATGCCTCCCTCCATACACTCCAACCCGAAGTCCTTCACCTCCAAATCATATACGTGGTCACGAGCTTCTTGAATCTAATCCTAGATGATCATCATTAAGGCAACATACTTCTTAAATTCTTTTATAACTCTAGAAGGTGACTATTCTAACTTAGACATGGCTTCCTTCTTAAACTCAGGAGCCTTTTGTTCTCATTTTATTGACTACAATATTTTCCTCAATAACCTAATCTTTAACATGCTGATTGATTACTGTAATTGCATCTTCTAACTCAATATGGTGATGGCCCATCTATTGATTATGTAAGGAGGCTAAAGTTGCCATTGTATCTAATTCTTCTCTACAACCTGGTAACTGCTCCTCCACAGTCTTCATCTCCCTGATCTTTCCATCATACATCTTCTTATACTCTCTCAAGAGACACTTGACCTTCACAAACTCATTATTACAATCATTTAAGGTCTTGGTCATTTTAATTTCAACATCCATGCATTGCACCAACTAAAATAATTAGAAAAAGTTTTATAAGGGACAAATTGTTATAAGAGTGCAAAAATGAGAATGGAACTCACCATCTCCTTAGCCCATCAATAACTAATACATTGATGTTCCAAAACATATTCTAGAATGTGTGACTTAGATGGAGAGAAATGGTTACTTTTGCTAGTGATTGTCAAAATCTCCTTCACACTTTTCTTCTTAGATGCCTGCGAATCATCCTCATTCCTAGATCATTTAAGAAGAGTTTTTGAAGGTTGGATAACTTCCTCTAGGACTTTGGCTGACTTCTTTAGCATACGAGCAGGTGATCTCCTTGCCTGCGTAGGTAGTCTCACCTTGAACAAATAATCTTCACCTACATATATACTCAAATATTATACCTCATAGTTGTGGCTGTAGACATTGGGAAGAATGAGTATCTTTAGTAAATCATCTGCTCCAATGTATAGCAGAATGGGTAAATCTTTTAGTTTTTCTAATTTTTATAGGAGATTCCAATCATTCTGCAAAAAGGAGAAATCTCTAACCAAAATCTTTGATAGGTTTTGAGTGCGAATATCCAGCCACTTGGATCTAAAAGAGATGCAACCCTGTATATCACCAATAAGTATACTCATCTAAGAAAGGCACTCTAGAGATAACACCGCTCCACAATCTTTAAAAAATATGATTAATGTCGTTATGATTGACATGACTCTATAAGAAAGCTGAGACAAACGTACGCCACATGTTGCTAAAATGTCAATCAACTTCGCAGGTGGCGAAAATTGTAGTTGTGCTTTAAAGTGGATTTAGAAAGTTCACCAATCACACATTTATTAGATCCTTGACAATAATCAACAAAATACTCTTTGGTTTTCACAATTGATCCAACTTTATTGTTTCTTTTAAGTCATTTTTAAATAATTCTATAATCCTCAAACTCATGACTGATCATTTGATGATATGGGCAATATATAGGCTGCCTGATTTAGCCATAACTCTTTTCCTTTTTGGTTTAGGAAATTTGAATTATGACATATTTAGAATATTCTTAAGGATCTTCTTAATAGCCCCTATTATAATGAATGAGTTTTATTCTTCAGGGCATCAAACCTTCCCCTTTCTTATTCAAGATTAAGATTGGAATAAGATTTAAAATATGGAAAAGAAATTCTATTGACTTACTGATACTATGATGGATGACCTGAATTTTTAATTTGAATATGCATCATCTATTTTGCTTTATCAACTTCAATAACTAACCCCAACTTCTTTTATAATACCATCTAAGGTTTTACTTTTTTTATCTCATCTAGAGATTTATCTTTCAAGAAAGTAATTTGAGATATTTTCTCTTGAAGATTACATGCTTTAATCAATAACTTCACAAAAGTTTTAATTATAAACCCCTTTAATAAGAAGGTAAATGGATCATGGATGTTATTTAATAAAACTTTTATAGCATATTGTTCTTGGAGTTGAGGTTCACATTTCTTGTTAATATTCCTTCTCCTTAGAATATAAGTAAATAGAAATGATAAAGTTTCTATTTTTTCAGCTATCAGATCCCCTACTGTGGCATGGTGATGGGCTCCAAAAAAACCTTTTATTAAATATCCATTCTAGTTTTACAAATGTATGTATAGAAATTAAGTATCACATACCATATGATGTAATACCCAATAAATGACTTACAAATTATCTAAATAGTAAAGAATCAATGCCTACTACATTATAATAACTAGCCTTCTAATGCACTAGATGTTGTTTTAAATTCCCTATTTCATTAAAAATTTTGAACGATGTGGCAAAAACTCCCTTAGGATAAGTAATAAAGACATATTCTTTTAGATAAGGTCTACTCGTTAAAGTAGATGAGGTACCCATAAACTTTGCTAAAGCCTCTTTAACTCGTTGCTCTACCATATGTTTAATATCAAATTCTTTATCTATTTCATTTTTTGGCTTCATAAAATTAGTTTTAATTTATTATAAAAACTCTTTTTGTTTATTATAATATTGGACAAATTCAATTTGATAGAGATCTATTTGAGCTATAGCTAAAGGAATATCATTATTTTGGAGGGATTCCATAAAAGCAATTAACACTTCCACTTTCTTTTTCCATCCAAGCTATCTATTCATGTTTTTTTACTTAGCTGATTTAAAAGTTTGCTAGTCAAATTAGGAACATACTCTTTATCCTTTACTTCCACATCTACATTCTCAGCCTTTATTGAATTCTTTTTTATCTTCCTCTTATCTTTTTGTATAGATGTTCATGTATCCTCCATGAATACACTCTCAACCATTTCTTCAACTTGCACATTTGTTTATACATTCTATATAGCCTCTAGTTTTCCTATTTATAAAATACTCTCCTTTATGTGATCCATCATTTCTTATGTGGATTTCAGTACTACATTATGTGGAACTATAAGAGTGTATTTTATAAAAATTGATGAATCTGAAATAGATTATCCTTTCATTTCTTTTCCTTTTGTTAAATGATTCTTATGAGTTACTAATTTAGTTGATGTGGCAACAATTTTAGGGCACCAAAATTTTTCATCCTCAAATAATAGAACCGGTTGACATTTTAAGGGATAAATTTTAATCATGAAACTAATATCGATCGACTCTTAATTTATGTTAACCTGAAGTTTGACTAGAGGCTCATACTTGATTATTTCTATATTAAACTTAAGATTGAGGCGAAATAGGATTATACCTTTGATAGGCTAATGCTCCATATCTCAAATATTCGATGGGAGTAAGCTAACCATGATTATTTACTAAAATTGTTTGATTATTGACATGTGAGAATTTTATAGATTCTCACTTATGATATGCAGTTTCATTTGACCAACTTTAACCAATTTCATGGAAGTGTCCTCTTCTTTCGAGAGGGGAGACACTTCCTCGCTCTCTCATTGAATATGTTTGTACTATGGTGGATATAACAATCTTTACTCTTTTCAAAAAATCAGTCTTTGGCTACCTGTATCCAGCGGCTCTCCATCGATCAGATTTGGAAGACGAAGGCGATGAAGAAGGCAATCTTGGTGATTTTGATGATTTCTTGGCGATCGTTTGTTCTCCGTCGGCCTGGTATGGCTGACGGAGGTCCTTGGAGGAATTTGGTTAGAGAGGCATTGGATTTTAAGATGATTTGGTGAAACCAATCTTGACTGCAGTTCTCCATCGATCTGTTTTGGCTAATTTCTATGTTTACTATTCAAATGTTAGTTTATTGATTGAAGTTGGAATGTCTACAAATCTGGAAGTGATTTTTGAGGAAGTTCTTAGTTTGCTCGATGGTAGATTTTGTTTTTTTTAACGAATTTTCTGATTGGGGGCCAATTTTGGTTGTGCATCTTGTGGTGAATCGTTTGGCCGAAGCATGTTTCTGGCGTGGATATTCTGTTATGATAAGTATGGAGATTTTTTATGGTAATTACGGCTTGATAATTAATGGATTTTATGATATTCTTGTGTCAGTTCTCGGACCTGGTATTGTTTTGGGTTTGACGTTTGAAATAGGAAGGTTCTTGATGTGGATTCGGCTGTTATTAAATGAAATTTAGTGTGTTTTTTTTTGGTTTTATCTTCAACATTTGGTTATGAAGGTTAGATTTATCCTTTTTCAACTAAGGATTAGAAATCTTCAATTGAGGAATGAGATGCAGAATTGGCCGAATCAGTTTGAGGAATTATTGAGCAGTTATTTTCAATGTGATTTCTTATTGTGCAAGAGGATTTCAGTTTTCCTGAAAAATCTTGGAGTTAATGTTAATTTTACTAATTGTTATGCGGCTATTTTTATGGCTTTTATTGGATCTTCCAAGGGTGTTAGTTCGGGTAAATGCTCTGGTGAAGTCAGAGTTATTGAAGCTATGCTAATGTTGGTTGGTTTTTTGGATTATCATATAAGTGTTGGTGCTAGTTTTAGATGGGAGTTTATCCCTTCTAGACTTAAGATGGTTACTTTTTTGATTGTTGAAGAACAAGTCTTATTTGTTGGAGACTTGAAGGAAAATATTTCTGGTTCTTTTCTTGCCAGTATGATGTGTGTGGTGGTGATTTTTAGTTCGTACGACTTTGGTTGTGAAGAGGCCGACATTTGGATTCTTGAGTCAGAATTTGGTGTTATTGCTTTGTTGACGTTGATTGGTTCTTTCCTAGCCGCTATTGTTGGTTGCATTGAAGTTTTAGCGGATTCTACTCTTGATTGGAGCTTGTTGGACCCTAAGTCTGTTGATGGCGGTCTAGATGATGTTTTGACAATTGGTTTAGCTGTTCTTTTTATTTTTCTTGTATCTAGTTGTCATTTGCTTGGATTTCTTATAGGTTTTTTCTACCTTTTTGAAAATATTGTAATGGAATGTGGGATTTTTACTAGGTTTCATTTTTTATCTATTGGGAACTCTGGGATACTAACCAACCTTTTACGTTGTTTCAATATTTGGTATCCCCATCACCCCAATGGATCTAGAATGAAATTTAGTGGATCGCATATCCATTATGATAGTTTTAAAAGGTTTACTTTTGCTTTCTAGTTTGTAATACTTGTTCTTATTTTTAATGCAATTTTCATTTCTTCTTCTTCAAAAAAAAAAAAAAAAAAAAAAAATAGCGGCTCGATCATGTATCATGATTTAAACTTCTATTTCCTTTAGTATAAGGAAGGGAAAACAATATTACAGTAAAAAGGAGTAGGTGGAGAATTTGTTATCATGACTAGATTCTTTTCTCCAATAACACCGGATAACCGATGAAAGCAATTCAGAATAGCAACAAAAAACTTATACAAAAAATTAATTTCCTTAACTACCAATTCATCTGAGTTCGGCTTAGCTTCTTTAACTGTAGCATTTATCAAGTTATTCTCTTCAAGCATTTTAGCTTTTTAAGTCCTTCACCTCATACAATAGTTCTTGTTCCTCTTCTAGGATTTAATTGTGTTTGGAACTACAAAGGATGACCCCATCTCAAACATGTTTAAATAAGGGAATCTAGAAATACTAGAAGATTTAACCTTCTAGCTAATAGATAGCCTCAAGAAAGTCATATAAGAGAATAATACAGGTATAGCAATTGACAGAAAAATTGCAGACCCACACTCTAGTATAGTCTTAATAGTTATAACATGAACATATTCAACCTTGACCACATCTTACTATGTTCTAATGAAGTTGACATACCCATGCAAGATTTATAACATGCACATATAACATTCTAGAAATACCGGATCCTTTTCTAATGACTCTTAGATGTAGATGTTAAAAAGAGATCTGAATTAGATTTGAATTTAGAATTAGACAATGGCATTAGTAAAAGAACTTTAAATTAGAGAGAGGGACAACTTTGAAATTTATAATATAAAGCTTGAAGTTGACATACCCATGCAAGATTATACTTATGAAAAAATAGAAGACTATAAAATGTGTAAAAGCAATACTATAAAGGGAGAACACCCCTACTTGACTTATGACAAAATCAGTATTATGGTTGGACAAGTCAACTTACTTTTTAGGGAGAAGCCAAGTAAACATAGGATATGTTTACTCACATAAGCCTAGACTGAATGTTTGAAATTAAAATAAATATATAAATGCAAATGTAAATGTAAGATAATAAAAGGCCAGCACCCTAACTAGACCTAAGACTAAATTAGTTTCCTAATGGACTAGTTAATTTTTTGAAAAAAAAGTAACCATGGTATTTGATTACTTGTATAAGCATAAAATTAATGATTAAAATTTAAATAAACATACAATTACAAATGTAAATGCAAGACTATAAATTGACAAAACCCCATCCAGGCTAAATATTAATTCAATATTTCAATTGACCTTGTCCACTTTATTTTTTTCGATGAAATGAAGTAACCATGGATTATGATTACATGTTAAATCATATAATTAATTCTTGAAATTTAAATAAACATATAAATACAAAAATGAATGCATGACTATGAATTGGTAGACCCCTACATGACCTTGGAACGATTCAAAATTTTTGTTGCCCTAGTCTACTTTGGTTTTATGATGAAATCAAGTAACCATAGTATATTCTTACTTGCATAAGAATAGGCTCAAATATAAATAGACATGCAAGTATGAAAAAGCTGAATAAAGTTTGTATATATAAGGCTGAACTGGGTAGACACAATATGGATATACAATACTATAGAAGATTGTACAAAGCACAAACACACAAAATTGAACAAAAAAAGCATGTACATGATTGAAATTTAAATAAACATGCAGCTACATGAAATCTAATAGCCCAAAAATTTAATTAAATCTATATTTTTTTTAAAGTCCAAGTCTTAACTAAAAATGGAGAGAGAAGTCTATCCTTGGTGGAGTCGCCAGAAACATCTATGGAAAAATTTTCCTTGATACTACATAAGATTTTCTTTAAAATTATGTTTTAAGTTTCTTTAGTCAAATATTCTTGGCATTATGCCATCCTAAAGTATAGACTAATATCTCATTATCAATTTGGAAAGAGAAACCTCCAATTGATTTTAATGATCAAACACATCATAAGGAATAATCATCTCATCCTGATGGATAAAAAGAATATTAACCTATCATTTTAAGAATGAAACAAAAATAATGACAATAGTTTCTTAAGAAGAACTGCATAAGGAGTATTTAATTCATCCCTAAGGATGGAAAAAAAATATTCACTTATCATTTTAATTTATTTTTGTAATCAAACTATATATGTAATAATTAATTTATCCATAAGGAAAAAAATAAATATTTATTTTTTGTTTAATCACGAAGATAAATTCAAATATTTATTTTTATAATCAAATATATAAGGAATATTCAAATTATCTCCATGTCTAAAAAGAATATTCACTTATCTTTTGATTACAAAACTAAATTTTTTTTAAAGCATAGGAATGCATACACAAAACTTTCTCCTAACTTATGAATGAAATTTAGGTATGGATTATTTAAATTTTTGGTTCTAGAGTTATTATAAGGGAAAGCCTCAATAATTAATTACATTTCCTAATAAAATACTCTTGATTAAAGTTAAGACTAATGTTTTTAAATGAATATAAATTTAAATAAATGGTTGTGCTAATAAGATTTCAATACATAGAGTTTAGAAATAATTTAGATCTAGAATTTAGATTTTTAAATTTAAAAAAAAATAGAATAGAATTGGTATGTGTAGAGACTAAGGGGGTATTTAAATAATATGAGCTTACACTTGCATAGAGTTATCTCTCAGCTAATAATCCTTAGAACAACCAATCGCCACATGAGTGCATGATTAGATAGGCTTTTTCATAGGAATCAAGGATTATAGTTTAGAAAAAAATAAAATTAGGACTCAAAAATATGTATGTATTCACACAATGAAATGATGCATAAATCATAATGTATAAATAAAATAACTTTTAATCATTTATAATTTCTGAGTACAACCTAGGTTTAGCTATGAAGAAAAGGTGGCCAAGTCCACCAAAAATAAGCTTGGATTTCAACTCTTATACAAGTCATGATTTTAATTAATCTTCTGGATGTTGAATCCTCTATAGTACTCCAAAAGATAAGGATCTTCAAAAGAAGAAGAATTATTTTTCATTTTGATTATATATTCAATCTTTTATAACTCTTGACACTGCACAGCTCAATCTTGTTATACAGAAATTTAAAATACTTACATCATTATTTTTACATTTTCCTTAACAATTTTCATGAGTATATTCTAATTTTATAAGAATATAAAGGAGTTATAAAAATGCACACATAAAATGGTGAAGTGTGAGCAGTTATATATATATGCAACAAATTAAATTGAAACTAAATTATACGACTTTGAATTATTACTGATATCTTGTGCACAAATAGAAAGTAAATATAACATCCATAGTATAGAAAGTAAACACATAAATATGAGTACCCTAAAATCACTCAAGGAAAGGTACTCTAAGTAAACTAAATCAAATCACTAGGCCTGCCTCGACTAGAGTTGGTTATCATAACAAACCATCTAAGTGTGTTTCGAAGGCTGTATACCATAGGTTGATCCAAACTTTTATTTGTTTAAAATTATCTATAATTTATTTAGTTTATGTAAGGCCTTTAAGGGGAGGTTTTAATTTTAGAATTTAATTATATAGATATTTTAAATTTTAATTTTAAAGAGGATTTTATTTATTGTAATTGTTAATTTTAAATTTTATAGAACATAGCACTTAACAACTTCTAAGTGCCAAATGTTATTGATTAGCAAGTACTAGGCTCATAAAAATAAATAAATAAAAAGTACTAGGCTCATATTTTAGCGGTACAAGTCCTCCAAAATAAGGGTAAATGGATAAAATAGAGTCCTTCACTTTAATTAAGTGTTTTGATCCTTAAAGCTTCAAATCTAAAACACCTTTACCCATCTAAAAGAAATCAAGCATAATGGTATTGAAGTTGCGACTTCTAAGTATTTTATTAATGATTTTTAATTTAATTTAGTTTTATTGATTACTGATTTATTAAATTAATAATTTTAATATTTATATTTTATCAAATTCTTTCACAACGTTATCATAACAGGCATAAGGACTAATGCATTCTTAAGTCACGAAGCCTCATAACCCGAGTTGTCCAGCTTAAAAAATTCTTTGATAAAGTGTTGGTAATTTATTTTACTAATGATAAATGGTTTAATTCATTAGCTTGATTATTTAAAAGTATTTAATGATTTTTTAATTTTTTAATATTTAAGTAAATATTATAAGGTATTTAGTGTAGGTTCCATTTTTTTTTTAGTGTAGGTTCCATTTCAAGACTATTTAATTTGTAAGGAATTCTAAATTTGTTTTATTTTTTCATAAATACAAGATTTAGTTATAATTTTAATACCTTTATGTTTACTAGATTAAGGTTTTTTTAGAATTAGTTATGATTTTTGCATGATAAGTGTTTTTTTTTGTGAATTAAATTTAACCAAATAATTGAATTTTTTATTTATAGTGATTTGTGGAATTGTTTCTATTTTTTATAAATATTAGAACAAGATATACGTAAAATGTCATTGAGTTTGATGGATTAATTTTTTTCTATAATTAGTTATAAATTTTGTAACTTTGATACATTTTAAGTATTAAGTTGATCAATATTAGTTTTTCTATTTACAGTAAATTTTGAAGTTTTTATACTTTTTATAAACAATAGACCCAAAGATGAATCCAATGCAATTAAGTTTACC
The DNA here is from genome assembly GCA_016618105.1 of Dendrobium huoshanense. Taxonomy (NCBI): domain Eukaryota; kingdom Viridiplantae; phylum Streptophyta; class Magnoliopsida; order Asparagales; family Orchidaceae; genus Dendrobium; species Dendrobium huoshanense. Next base: position 19,135,237 of record CM028360.1, read on the forward strand.
AGATTTAGAGTATTCTATAGCAAGTTATGAATTTTTTAAGTTTCATAATTTTATTGGATTTATTTAATTATTTAATGTGTTTTTCTTATTTTTGTACAAAATCTACTCAAAACCTCCTGAAAAATTTCCAAGGAATTATTTAAATTATTTGAAATTTGTTTAGTACTTTTTATATTTTTAAAAAATTTATTTTAATTAATTTTTAAATTTTTTTATTATTAAAATTTTTTGGTGAATTTTATGAGGCCTAATTAAGCTTTTAATTCTCACCTTTTTTATATATTAAATATAATTTTTTTATTTAATTTGGATTTATTATAAATTTTCCAAAATCCTATGTCTATTATGTAAACAAATTTTGGGTTCACTAAACAATAGACTAAATGATCTCCAAATGTAGAGAAATTTGAAACATGGGTAAATGAATTCATGTATTTTAATCCTTTTCCAAAGCAAAGAGGGGGTATTGTTGGTGGAATTTTGAAAATATGTTTTGAAAAATAATTAGTTTTCTTTGGGGATTTTAAGATTAAGGTTAAGTTCTAATTCTAAGGTCGAACCGACTCGTTAGAAAGAGCATATCACCTCGAAGGACGAAAATAAACTTTCATAACGGTATTCAGACTTAGAATTGTAAAATCCATCTTGAATATTGTGAGCGGATGCTAAAGAGAAATTCATATGACCCCGAAGGGTCAAAATGAGGTTCAATTGAATATCTAGCAACAATATTCAAGAAGTGTGATCGTTAGGTTCACATCCAAAGCCTTATCAAAGAAAGATATATCTCTCCGAAGGGAGAAAATATCGTTCAATGATAATTCTTTAAATATGATAATAATGATCACTAGTATTTTAAGTTCTCCCAAAGAAATTCAATTGAATTTTGAAAAATCAATTTTTAAAATCAGGTGTGTGTGGTTCTAAATCTCCTACGAGCGCAAGCCCTCGTAGTTAATTACATCGTAGGGAAATAAAATCCCCTATGAAAACTCTCGATTAAAATAGTGGCAAAATTTTGTTTAGAATTTCTAGGAGTGATATCAAAGTATGAATAGAATTATTGGAAAATCAAAAGGGAATGGATCAAAATTGAACAGTTATTAACAGAGTTAAAGGATGAGAGGTAGGGGACACTTTGAGATCCCAAAACCATCCGGAAGTGTCCCAACTTAATCTAAGTGTTGGGCTTTATGTTTTAGGATTGAAACGAAACTTTAATTAGAATTGAAAATTTTATTAGAAATTTGAGATTAGATTCCCGAAGTTTGGGGTCTTATAATCAAAGATCTGCCCCGGAACCTAAATCTATTTTGGACACTGGACCACAGTCGTCCGATCCTAACTAATGCAGTGCAAGGTCTGGACTTACCCCGGCCTGGATTGGGGAGCCAGCTAACCACCTAACCGATTTAAAAGAGATGAGTCCGGTCTTTTATGAAAGAGTGGTAGGGACGTTATAATTAAAGTTTTGGGGAGGCGGGACCGACATCTAGAGATTTTCCTAATTGGCCCCTTTGACTTATGTTGGGTGCTAAGATGCTAATGACTATGAAATTAAAATTTTGACTCTTTAATTTGTATCTAATGCAATGCGTGCTGGTTAACAACCTCAAATCAAATATGCTTGAAATTTTTAAAAACAGGCTTATAAAATAATTTTTTTTAGAAGATTGGGCTTCCCCAGGTCCGGCACCTCGTCCTCATAGGTCAGACTATCCGGACTCTACCCGCAGGCGGGGAAGGGTCTAAAATAAGGAAAGAATAATGCAGAAATATGCATACGACCCCGGGGTCGATCCCCGTCTAATTCCCTAGATTCGTTATCTTTCTATGTTATTTAGACTCACTAAAGTTTTAGACTTTTAAGATTATGAAAATAAAAATTTCACACCCTCACGAGTCTCACGTATCCAGGCGAAAACAAAGAGCGGCATGCAATCGCCAAAAAAAACTAGTAAAAACAAGTAATCCTAAAGGCAATCAAATCATTACATCAACTACAAATTAATTAATAAATGTCCATAGGCAGAATTGCCTTGCTTATTACAAACCAGAATATTACAGAAAGTAAAGTGGCCGGGCACCACTGACAACAACCCGGATTCTAAACCTAGTAATGACGCAAGTTATTTTGAGTGGGATACTCTCAATCTTCAAATCTTCAAATCTTCAATCTCATTCTTCTTTGGACTCCTTTTCTTCAATCTTCTTGGAATCTTCGTAGTGGATTACCCGAATGGACAAGAGGGCACTTTCCTCTAAGGGGGAAGGCCACTCTTTCCTCTTTGGGTAAGGAAGAGGTATGATCCAAATTTGGATTTCCAAATGGAAAAGGAGTGTTCCCTAAAGGGGTATCCTTTCCTCTTTGGAATCCAAGCTTTGGATCTATGTATCCCAACTCAAAATCAACTTTCACAACACTTGACACTTACACAAATTACATTGATATCAAAATAAAAATCTAGACTCACCTGCAGGGTTATCCTAAGCAATTAATATGTAAAAAGCAGTTATTCCCAAGCAGTTGTATATGAGCAGAAAAGAAAGCAAACACACTGGCCACGCTCTTTTTATTTGAAGGCTTTAGCAGCTGAAGCACCTGTGCAAAGAGTTTATAATATTTATGGATTTTTAATTTGCCCCCTTTTTTTTATATTGCCCTGCATGAGCGTGGCCACCTGCAGAAAACTATGTCAACATCCAGATCGTACCTAACCTAAGGGTAATCTAGTCGCCAAAGACATCAATCCATCCACAGAGTACAGAAAAAGTAAGCAGACACAGCAAAGCAATTTCATCCACAACATGCAGTGAAAACCACAAAATAAATCCGGCACACAGCAGTAAAGTAAACACCGGCCTAACCTAGATCTAGAGTTGGTTGTCCTAGCACATCATCTAAAGTGTGTGAGAAAGGTCGTGTGGCTGGGATAGATCCTAAAGTAGGTGATTAGTTAAAGTTGTCTAAAAGTCTGGGTTTGTTAAGGCTTAAAAGGGGATTTAGATTAAAATTTAAGTATTAATGAATTAAGAATTTTAATTAGACATATTTTAAAAGTTAATTGACTACTACCTTTGTTTCACACCGAGGCCGTGAAGTTTATTTCACCTTCCTTGGGGCTAAGCTAATAGCCTCGTAGGCCTGGGTTACCCAGTAGCAATCGGGTTTGATTAAGTTATTTAAATTGGTTGGAATTAAAAACGTGGATTAATACAAAAATGAGTTAGTTACTGATTTTAAAAGCTTGATTAATTTAAGTTTTCCATTAATTGATTCGTGGCGTTGTGCCACCAGGCTCGAGGAACCAGCCTCCTTAGGACACTTAGCCCCGCAGCCCGGAGTAGTCTAGCCGATAAACCAAATTAATGTAATTGAATTAGAGATTTTTAAGATGTTAAATAACTAAGAATTAATCCATTTTAAAGTTTGACACCCTTTAGAATTCATTCGTGGCGTTGTGCCACCAGGCTCGAGGAACCAGCCTCCTTAGGACACTTAGCCCCGCAGCCCGGAGTAGTCCAGCCAATAAACTTCAACTTTAGGGTGGTTGTTGTGTTTTAAAGGATTTGTTAAGTGTTTTAAACATTAAGCCAATATTTTCTGAGTTTTAGAATGATTTTGAGCTTTAAGAATATTTTAGAATATTTTAATCATTTAATTAAAGGGGTTGAAAATTGACTTTTTGATTAAGCTCAAATTCTGGAATGTTTGTATTTTATTAAAATATTAGACCTTACTACAATCAGTTAGAAGGTAAGTACGTTGAAATTGGATTTTTCTACATTTTATTACGAAGGTTTGAAGTTTTGAACTAGTTTCAACTACGGTTTGACCAATTTGTTGACTTTTTAAAATATTGCAAATTTCTGGAATTTAATATTTTTAATAAATATTAGACCTTATTAGGAAATGAATGCAATTGAGTTTGGGTGATTTGGATTTTTCTGGAATTAGTTATGGATTATCGAAGTTTGGGCATTTTAATGAATTTTGGGAATTTCTTAATTAGAGGGCCCCTTTTGTGATTTTGCTTCAAACAAGTTCCCAATCTCTTGAAAACACCTCCAAAGGTCAGAAATAACCTAAGGAGGGATCCCCAAGTGTTTGGGAAATTTTGGGATTTTTTAATTATTATTAATTAATTATCTCAATTAAATATTGATTTTCACTTAAAATTAAATTAGGGTTTAAATTGCTGTCAAACAAGGGGCTTTCAATTATCATGGATTAAGGACCAGATTCTGGTCAGTTTGAGGGTTTATATGTGATTTTTGGATTTAAATTGGATTTATTACAATTTTTAGAAGTTTTAAAGGCTTAATTAAGGGTTTAAGACTTAGAAAATTAATTAGTGGTCTTAATGATTTCAAAAATCAGTAAAATAAATTATCTAAGGCTAAGAATGTCACTAAGTTTAAATGGTTCAAATTCCAAATCAAATGGATATCAATTCTAAGCACAATATATTTTCTAAGTTTTCTACTCAAAGTTCCTAATTATTATCCTTAATTGTGTCACTAGTTTTGAATAGGTTGAAATCAAAGTTCCTCTAACCCTTTGAGTAAACATGGCATGCATACACAAATAGCAAGCAAACAAGTCCTTAGGTCTAGGAGAGCCTAGGCTAGGTGGTGTGTGCACCTTAAGCATGCAATTAACAAATTAACATAATTAAGACAAAATTAGTGAATAATCAAGGAATAATTATCCACTAATCATCCCCTTTATTTCTATTCAAATATGCTCAAACTACATTTAAGATTTCAAGTGACCTCTTAAACATTTAAAGATTTAAATATATATAGCCTCAAAATATATTTTAAAATATATAAATATAAATGGATATATATATATATATATATAAATATATATTATAAAATAATTAAAAATATTATTAAAATACATTTTGATGAGTTGAAAGACCCACTGATCTCCAGAGAAGTTTGATAATAAAAAAAGATTTTTTTTTTAATATTTTCAAAATATTTAATATTTAATTAAATATAAAAAAAAGGTTAATATGCTCCAATAATTCTAAATACTATCAAAATCCAGTCAAATAATATTGAAAATTTTTCTGGAGATCAGCCATGCACTCAAAAACATGCATGCTAAATTTTAGACAAAAATAATTTATACATAATTAACTAAAAATAAAATATAATTTTCTGTATTTCTTAAATTACTAATAAAATAATAACCAAAAGAGTTTGATTTTATTTTTAAAATAAACTAGATGAAATTCTGAAAATTTTGATATATTATACTTATTTTTTGACTTTGTATTTAATTTACTATGATTTTCTAAAGTTTCTGTAATTAAAACAAATTAAAAAACACATTTTCCTTAATTAAACGGCGGCGGTCGGACACGCGGCACGCGCGGATTCGCGGGATCGAAACCGCGTGACGGCGGGGACACGCGTCGGCCGCGGGCCGCTTCACGCGGTTTCCACTTAACCACGTCAGTGGCTCGTGGCAGCCGTTGGATTAATCGCGGGTTCAATCTAACGGCTGAGATCAGATCCTGCGGTTTGATCTCACCAGGAGAAGATCAAACGGCAGAGATTTGATCCCGCTGTTCCGAATGGACGGCCCTGATCTCGCCGGTCGATCGATCGAACACAAAACTGAATACACGGTCGAACCAAAGCGCGGAACGGCAAGATCTAGACCGTTGATCGCGTGATCAACGGTCTAGAAAACGTACATCTGCAGCGAACTGCGAATGACGCCCTAGGATCCGTTTTTTGGTTCGTTCTTCCGATCGGGTGGACCAAATCACTTGAAATTTTAAAGACAGAGAGTAGGCATGAACAGAAATAATGGGGAAAGATTTGTTTCAGCCAAAACCCTAAAAACATAAAGCTATTTAGATCTAACTATTGTGAACTAGATCTAGGGTTTTAAGGAGTTATACCGTTAGATCTTCAAAATTTCTGGATGGATGAGCTTGTAGACTGTCCAAGTGAAGATCCCCAGCACGAACCCGAGCTCGAACACGTCTGGATCGACTGCTATAGGCTTAGGACGGTCTAGGTGGTGGGCTCGCCGGAGAACTCGCCGCCGGTGACGTGCAACCACTTGGATTTTGTAGTGGGGAGGTAGAGCAGGCTCTGGAGATTCAAAACGAACTAAGAATTCGCTCTGGGAGGCTAGGGTTAGTGAGAGAAGATGCTTTGATCCAATGGGCTCAAAAGCCACCTTTTTCCCTATTCAAACATCCTGGGCTGGATTGGATGGCTGGGATTGATGCATGAGCTCCCTAGATGGTGCCACATGTCCCTGGGACAGCTAGAAGGCTGCCTCAAAGGCTGGACAAGCCTTGCTTCCATTGGGTGGACTTGGGATGAGTGAGAGGAGACATTGCCTAAATTGCCTAAACCAACCCCTTAGAGCAGCTTAAGCAGGGGTTAATCAGAGAAATAAAGCAAAAATGGGAGCTTAGGCATGTGATATAGGGAGGAAAAGGGGTTTAGTAGGGCTTTGACCATGAAGAAGGGGTTTTAAGGGGGTCTTGACCATTTTGACCAGTCAATTGGTCAATGGCTGCTGATGTGGCATAGGAGAGGTTAAGGCTATAGGTTGGAGAAGCTCCAAGCTTAATCTCATACTCTTTGAGGTCAAATAGGAGGTTTGACCAATTCAAAGAGGTGCTTAAGGCTTTTGTTGACTTGGTTTGACCAGTCAACCAGGTCAAAATTGATGATGTGGCACTTGAGGAGGTAGAGGGATATTTGGAGTAATTCAATCAAGGGTCAAAGGTCAAAGTCAAGGCTTGGTAGGAATAGGAGCAAACACCACCAAGCTTTAACCTAGAATTGAGGGTTGACTTAGTCAAACCAAGTTGGGTTGAGCTCAAAATAGGTTTAGAAATGTTCAAGGCTTTGAATAGAATGATTTTAAGGGTTTGAAGATATTGACGTGGTTAAACGGGTTGAAATTGTTCATTTGAAACCTTAAGGGTTCATTGGGTCAAACCATGTTGACTGGGTCAATTAGGTTGACCCAATGGGTGAGTCTGGGCTGGACAAGTTTGAAAAGGTATTTGGAGACCATTGAGGGTGGTCCCTAGGTCTGGGGAGGTCAATTTGATCAAAATCCCTATTTGAGCCCTTAAGGGCCTGTTTGGTCAACCTAGGTTGACTTGGTCAACCAGGTTGACCCTGGGTCTGGGTTTGGGCTCAATAGGTTTGAAATGATACTTTAAGGTTAATGGAAGTGGTTGGATGACTTAGAGAGGTCATTTGGGTCAAAACACATGTTTGGACCCTTAAAGGGCCTCTTGTTTGAAAATATCTCATTTGATTTTTGGTAAATTTGCATGTCTATTTTTTTACAATCAATTGATTTTCGCATGTGGCATATGATTTTTACTGATTATTCATCACCGTCACGTATCATAAATGGAGTTAAAACTGATATTCCTTTTAACCAATGGAATAGGGAAGAACAACTCAATGCTCAATTGAATGAAAAATCATTAAATTACTTTTTCTGTGCTTTAAATTCTAAAGATTTTATGTTAATATCCACGTGCACTACTGGTAAAGAATTTTGGGATAAACTACACACCATATACGAAGTGGCACTAGGCTGTAAATATTTGAAGCAATCCAAGTTGAATATATTAATTGCATGATTTTGAGACCTATTTTCCATGAAAATTGGGGGGTGAGACGATCTTAGACATGTATACTAGGTTCACTTTGCAAGTGATTGTAATCATCATTGCATGACTGGGTAAAAAAAAAATTTCAAAATTTGAAAAAGTTAACTGAAAATTCTTCGTTGTCTACTGGAGGGCCTCTAAGTTTGATTTGAGCTAAAATCTGTTGGTTATTTGTGAATCAAAAAATTTGAATGATTATTTTATTGATAATTTGATTGGCTCACTCGTTGCCTACGAGCAAAGTTTGGGTCAAAGACTTTTGGATGCAGGTGAAACGATTGTTCTAAAAGCTGAAGATACGAAAAGAGGGATCAGCTTAGTTGGTGACGATAGCATTGACTTGATAGTTGGAGCAAATCGAAAGACTCACAAAAGCATTCTAAGCATCAACATTTAAGGGAATCCTGCTCTAGAATAGGCTCTAAGGTCTTATCTAAAATCCTGGTAAGGATCCTAGGGTTAATATGGATTCTGGAAAGGTCTTAGTGACGTTCATTTACTTTTGATGTAGGAAGCCTGAACATTTATGAAAAATCAGTGCCTTAATTTAAGAATTCATACCTGCGAATGAAAAGGGTAAAGCGAATCAAATTTAAAAAATGGATTGAAAATAATGAGAAAGCAAAAAATCTCCTGGGCAGACCTGGTTTATGAAGCATCGGACGTGGAGCAAGATGGTGCTTTAACCTTTGTTTGTATTTTTTTTTTGCTTTTTGTTTGCATGTTTTGTTTGATGAACAAATTTGAAGAGTGTTTGTGTTTTAGATAATCTTGCCACTTTTTTATCTTTTTCTTTCTTTTCTTTTTTCGTTAGCATTTTTTTTGGGTTTCTCTGGCTGATCAGTAGCTTACACATGATCACTTTTTTTAAAAAATTAAAAATCTACCTCCTGTATTTTTCTTGAAATCTTATGAAAGTTGTGGTTGATTTCTCTAAAACAGTTAGAGGAAGGAATCTCATGATTTTGTTACTACTCTATTCTTGCTCTTTTTAAAGAGGTTTTATTATTAACTTTTGATTCAAAATCTTCATCATATTTTAAATCAAGATGGATTTTGAAACTGATTTTTTTTTATCTCCCTACATTTTTTCTATCACTTAGGAATATTTTGCAAGATTGTTGAATCAACCTTAAAATTTTCTTAATCAAGTTGTTCCTGTTGTCAATAATTTGGGTTTACTTTAGTTTTGAAAATATAGAAAAGAAAGTATATTTTTGAAAATAAAAAAAAAAGTGGCCAATGATGCCAAACCAAAAGATGTGCAAAGACGGCAAATTGAAAAAAAATACACAAAGTGTATTAAAAATCAAAAAATGCTCAAAGAGCCATTCAAGTGATAAAGGGCATAAAATGAACCCACCACAATTTAAGTAATATTCTTATTTTTTCTTATACTACTAAAAGCTTAAGAAAATCCTTGATATGTTCGAAACTTGTGCTTGAAAATCTTAGTTCCTGATTCAGCAATTCGTGCATTGATCTTCTCATAGATATGTTTTATGAAAGGAGTTTTGAAAAATTAATGTTTCTTGGTTTCCGACATTTATTCCTTGATTGGTGGATAGGTGGATTATAATAAGAGTTTTTTGATGCCTTTAAAAGAACTTGAGTTTAGATTATAACAAATTATTGTTGAGATTATCTAACCTAATTAAGTCTGGGCTATGCGTTGTCAATCTCAATTCTGGACTATGAGTTCTTGACTTAAAACCAAGCGGTAACTTTCTCATTTTAAAAGATATTTTTTTTAACTAGAATTAGGGAACGTTTTTGTCATTTGGTCATTTTGGACAGTTTTTTGTTTGTGCCTCCTCTCTTTTTGATAATGTCAAAGGGGGAGAACGTATTGTTGAATTTTTGTACTATTGTCATATTTGTATCTTTATGTTCAAAAACTTAAAAAACAACAAAAATATTTTTATCTCCCTAATTTTTAAAGTGTTATTCTAGTGAGGGGGAGATTAGGAGAAAATATCCTATTTTAAAATTCAAATTAAATTTTTTGCCATCATAAAAAAGGGGGAGATTGTTGCGGATATGCTTTAATGATTTATGATTTTGATGATAGCAAATACTTCTATTTCTCTACGACGGCCTTATTTACTAACATTTCAAGTCCACACGATTAGACTGTAATTTAGAACTAGCTCAAGATTGGGTAGACTAGGTCTGAGTTAGTTTGTACACTTTTTCCTGTATTGAGTCTATTATATTTGCTGTGGCTCCTGATACTTTGTAACTTGGAAGATTCTCTGACTGTTCCCTAATGTTTACTATTTTTGGTAACATCGTCCGGTATGATCGGTTCAAAAGCAGAAATCCTAATTAGGGCATCCTCATTAAAGCAGTTGTCATTATGCAAAACACATCGTCCTGGACGATTTTGTATCGGCCAGGAAGATAGGCTCAAAATAGAAAGATTCTGCCGCCATATCTATTTAAAAATTATTTATTTTTGGACATCATCTAGGTAGATCATCCAGGACTATAAAATATCATCTAGGACGATCCAGGACAATTTTTCTAAAATTTCACTAGAATTTAAGGAAAGCAATTATGACTTGATTGCCATCAAATCATCCTGGACAATCGCCAGATCATCCTGGCCGATATGCTGGACGATTGGACATCGGACAACTCTAATTCAAGGCGATGTTCTAGCCGATCAAGATCAGACAGCTCGAATTCAGGGTGATGCTCTGGACAATTTTCCTCTTATTTGAACTGATCGTCCATGATGATCATGAGATCAGCCGAGACGATCAAGCCAATTTTCAATCATCCAGTTCATTTTCAGAGCGATGTTTTGGCCGATCATCTGTGTTTTGAACTGATCGTTTAGAACGATATATTTATCATCTTGGATGATAAAGTCGGCAACTTGTATTATTTGAGCTCCTTTAAAGCTCTTCTATTAAAGAGCTATTATTCAATATTTTTGAACATCCTTGGCTACTGTTTTGACTTGAGAAAACCTAAAGAGAGAGAGAGAGAGAGAGAGATAAAGGATCTTTTGAGGGGCAGCTTGTGAGGGAGTTCACAAGGGTTGCTCCAAGCATTTTTCCACTTCTTCTTCCCTAGAGTCTCTTGTCCTTGGAAAGGTTGGGAGAGGTAAGCTTCAGCGATCGATCGAGGTTCTCTTCCTACTTCAGGAGGAAGCAAAAGGAGTAGGGTTCTCTGCCTTACCGGGGGTGACAAAAAGGAGGTGTTTTGTAAGGGCTTCTCCGCCTAGCTGTGGGGGCTAAAGGAGAGTCACGTTGGTAGTGCAATACTCGGAGGGCGCCTCCGGGGAGTGGACGTAGGTCAAGTTGACCGAACCACTATAAACCCTTATATTCTTTTTACTGCTTCCGCACTCTAATTTTCTGCACTTATTTTTTATGGTGACTTTGGTTTGTGATATTTGTTTGTGTGTTTAAAGAAATTTTTAAAATATCAATTCACCCCCCTCTTGGTTAGCCTCGGGACTAGTTCATAGGACCTAACATCCCTAACGAACTTTCACTGATCACTTATAAAAATGGATATAATACAACTCAGATTGTCAAATTTTTTATAAGAAAATTAGTTCATTTAGATTGCAAAGATTGTAAAGTTATTGTGAGTGAAAATATATGTACCAAACATCGATTATTAGTTTTGAAACTTAAGATAAAGGGGCATAGAATAAAAATTAAAGTAAATAGATATTATAGGATTATATGGGGGTATTTAAAAAATATTAAAAAAAATATTTTTAAGAGTAAGATTTTAGATCTTATGATTTTTTCTGTGCATGAGGATGCTAATGCTATGTGGGAAAAAGTGGCTAGTGATATTAAAAATATTGCAAAAGATGTGCTTGTAGTTTCAAAGGGAAATGTTCTTAAAAGTAAAAATAGTTGGTGGTGGAATCCAATTGTACAAGATAAGATTAAAAATAAGAAGATTTTTTCATAAAAAATAGCTTAATTGTAAAAAATCTGATAATTAGGAAAGATATAAAGAGGCACGTAAGGAATATAAGAAAGCAATATACGATGCGAAGACCTTAGCTTTTAGTGATTTATATAATAGAATATATACTAAGGAGGGAGAAAGATATATGTAAAAGTTAGCCAAACAAAGAGATAGGAGCAGTAAGGATTTAGTTCAAGTGAAATGTATTAAGGATGAAGATCAAAAAGTACTTTTCTTAAAAAATGATATTCAACAAAGGTGGATGAGATATTTTGCTAAACTTTTTAATGAATAATGCGAAAATATGACTAACTGTAATGACCTTATCACCCTAAATGAAAATAAATATTTCTATCTTTATCTGCGTATTAGTAAAACCGAAGGTAGAAAGGCTTTAAAGAATATGAAGTGTGGAAAAGCTATTTGACCTGATGATATTCCAATAGAGGTGTGGAAATGCTTAGGAGATGACAAAATTTCTTCGCTTACTATTCTTTTTAATACTATTTTGAATACTAAAAAGATGTTAGATGAGTGGACAATGTGTGTGTTTATTCCTATTTTTAAGAATAAAGATGATACACAAGATTGTGTGAATTTTAGAGGAATTAAGTTAATGTGTCTTACTTTAAAACTGTAGGAGCAAGTTTTGGAGCATAGGTTGCGGCGTGATACTAATGTTTCTCAAAATAAATTTGGATTCATGCCGTGTAAGTCAACTATGGAATCCATATATAGAAGCCATACATTTATTAAGAGGTTTGATGGAGAAATATAGAGAAAATAAAGAGGATCTACATATAATATTTATTGATTTAGAAAAATATATGATAAAGTTCAAAGAGAAGTGCTTTGGAGAGTTCTTGAAAAGAAAGGAGTTAATAATGCTTATATTCTAATCATTAAAGATATGTATGCAAATTCTATTACTTGTGTTCAAACACAAGGTGGTCTGACTAGGTATTTCCCTATTTTAGTTGGGTTACATCAAGGATCAGCCTTAAGCCCATATCTTTTTGTTTTAGTCATGGATGTTCTCACTAGACATTTGCAAGAGGAGTACCTTGGTGTATGCTTTTTTTTGATGATATTCTTCTTGTTCATAAGACTAGATAGGGACTTGAAGGAAAACTTGAATTATGCAGGTCTACCTTAGAGTCTAAAGGTTTTTTCTTGAGTAGATCTAAAACGGAATACATAGAGTGTAATTTTAGTAGTAATAAACCTAGTGAGGGGATTGTGATATTGGGCGATCAAGTCATTAATAAGAGTACATGTTTAAGATATCTTGGATATATTATTCTTAGTGATAGTGAAATAGATGGAGATATTATCAGCAGAATTCAAGTTGGATGGTTGAAGTGGAGGATGCATCGAGCTTGTTGTGTGATAAAAACATACACCTCAAGCTTAAGGGAAAATTCTATAAGATGGTGGTGAGGTTTGTAATGCATTATTTTTCCAACTATTGGCCAATAAAAGAGAAGCACAATACTAAGTTAAGTGTGGTAGATATGAGGATGCTCAGGTGGATTAGTGGCTTTGCCCATAGAGATAAGATATGAAATGAGCATATATGTGAAAAGGTTGGAGTAGGTCTAGCAGAATGATAATATTAGAGAGAGTATCCTTAGATGGTTTGGTTGCATAAAATGATGACCTTCTGATGATCCGGTTAGGAAAGTAGAGGTATTAGATTTAACTTGTGCTAAGAAAAGTAGAGGCAAACCTAAAAAGACTTGGATATAAAATATTATAAATGATCTTTCTCTATTAAATTTAAACAAGAATTTTTACTTTTAATAGGACACAATAGAGAAAAAGGATTTATGTAGCAGATCCTACGTAGTGGGTTAAAGGATTGAAGTTGTTGTTGTTCTAATTGTAAAGGATGATATACATCACCCTAGATGATTTATGATAATCATGTTTAAATTGATCTTATCATTAGGGGAGTATATATTACTAGATTAATTAATCATATAATTCAGGAAGATCCACTAAGATCATACTGGATGATCTATTATATTTTATAAAATAAGCCCCTATCATTGAAGATAAAAAATCATAATTTTCTTTTAATCATCTAGCAGAATCATACTTGATTTCCCGAGAGGGTTATGGGACAATATGATAATTGCCACCCATCTTCCCATGTCGTACTGGATGATCAATATAGTTTCTTAAACTAATCATCTCAGACAATCACAGGTTCATACTAGATATTCTGTAAAAATACTTGAATTGATTGTGTAGGGCAAAGGTGATCGTCCTAATAGAAAGACCTATTTTATACTAATCGTATAGGATGATCTGCCGATCATATTGGACGATCTTTTTTAGAAAGTTAAAATTTAGGGCTTCTTTTGAGGCTCTTCATTTAAGCATTGAAAGTACGAGATGCACCAAGAGGGGGGGGGGGGGGGGGTTGTGAATTTGTAAATTTAAAAATTAATCCTAAATAGGAGTTCTAATTTTTTAGGTTCTTTCAAAATAATTAGAAATAAGCCATTTTGATTTTTGAATATGGAAGCAATCAAATTAAATATGCCTTGGAAAACATTGATGATAAAATTTTAGTTTGTCACAACAAAATAATAATTTTTGATTGCTGACCATATAATTATAATAAAAATTAAAAGCAAGGATATAAAATGTAGAAAACAAAAAAAAAACACACTATAAATTTTATGGTGGTTCAGTCAACATTGACTTACATCAACTCCCTGGAATCCTCCACTTTGAGAGTTTCAATGCTCAAAAGGGACTCTCCTTTTTCTCCCACAGTAAGGCTTAGAAGCCTTTACAAAAACTCACTTTCACATTCTCCGGTGTAGTGGAGTATTGCACGCTATGTTACCCTCATGGTGTCAGCAGCAGACCTTCTTATTTTTCTTTCTTTATGGAGAAGGCAAAGAACCTTCAAGGACTTTGACCTAGAAGCCTCTCTCCCTAGAGAGCTGCTACAAGACTCACCCATGCCACAGGAGGAGTAAACATGTAGCTAGCTTGGAGCAACCATGTGATCCCCTCACACTAGTTCTCCCTCAAGCTCAAGCTCACATTCTCCTTCCTATCATGTCTTGAATCTCTTCAAAAGCTTCCTCTCTATAGTTCCTTTAGCTATCATGTTCCTCTCTTATTTGTTTTAATGAATAAAAGTATTATATATATAATAGGTTTTAGGATACCTTAAAAATTTAAATTAGTGGTTCCTATTCAAACAATGCGATCACAAATCGTATAGAACAATCAATTCAAAACATCCTATTCTAATATGAAGGAGGATGAATATGTTACAATTTTTTAATACATCGTATAGTGTGATATGAATATTATCCAGTACAATCTACTTTATTTCTTCTATTCATACATGATGAGCACTAGGATGACCAAAAATCATCTTTGTTCATCATTCAACACTATTCAATCATACAATATGAATAGTTGTGTTTATCCACTTCATCCTGTTTGATGTATTCATCGTATAATATGATTAGTTCAAAAATTAAGATTTTGTCCGGTACATTCTTTGGTATGACCAAATTTGTCCTTAGTTCATCATATGGTATGATCCAATTTCGTACAGTACATTCATCAATCAATAATTAAACCATGATTTAATTAACTAATCAATGAAGGCTAATTTTAACAATATTTAAATTTTTGCCTAAAATAATTTACATCGTACATTACGATGTGTTTAAAATTCAAGTTTAAAATCTAGCTTAAATTAATATGGCGGCTAGGGTTTGAGGTTGAAAATAAATTGTACAATATGATAAAGATTGTACAGTATAATTAGTTAGCCGAGGCTAATTTCCAATTAGTTGTTAAAGCTTGTTTATCGATAATATATCATACAGTATGATTCAAAATCATACAATACGATATGTAGAAAAAAGTTAGACTTTAAAAAAAATTTCACCCTCTGTGTGTGTGCGTGGTCACTCAATATGCATACTTTCTTTTGTGAAAAAACTCAAGAAATAATTAAAATAAAGAAAATTAAAATAAACAAAATAAAAATTACATGCACTTTCACATCTTATTCTACCCAGTCTTGAGTCTCTTGTAGTCTTGAGTAGTATGTATTCTCCCTAAAATGTTAGTACTCATAGTCAAATACAATATTTAAAAAATATTTAAGGAAGAATGAAATAATTTAATCAAAATTATTAATCTTCATCAAAATTAAAGACTCGGGATAATTAATTGTAACAATCTCTCCCTTTTTTATGATGTCAAATAATGTTAGTTGATTAGATAAGATAATATATTTTATCTTCTTCCTAAGCTCCCCCTTACTCAATGATAGGTTTTTTTAGTTATTTTGTTTGTTTTTTTTAATAAAAAGAGGAACGCAAAAAAAAAAAAAAAAAAAAAAAAAAAAAAAAAAAAAAATAAAAAAGGAAATTTTCAATTAAACAATATAAACTTAAACAGAATTTAAAAAACAAGAAACTAAAATAGATACAACTAAAGACATACAACTTCTTTTCCTTTTAACATCACCAAAAAGAGGAGTATATTATAACCAAAGAAATAAAATAGATAGTAAAAAAGAAACAACAGACAAAGACTAGTCAAACGATGGATCCTGATCAGGTAGTGGTGGTGGCTAAAGGAATTAATGGATTATGGCAAATTGATGATCGATCAAGGTAAATATCTTGCCAAAACATCACATGTCATCCTTGTACTGCTAGTGCTATTGTTGTATATGAGAGTAAATTTAAGTTTAATGGCGGTTGAGTCATTGGATAATATCATCTTGAGAATAGGTAGGTGAAGGTCCTCCTACTAGAGCCCCCTCTCCTTCTTCATCAAAATCTAGCTCAGTGTGCTCTTGCCCCTAATGAAAAAAGATATGGAAGGAGGCATGTATATAGAAGATAGGGATATTATCGGGTTCACCAAGAAAAGTCAGTGATATTTATGGTGAAGAATATATCTTATGAATGTCCTAAGGCCAGATTTTATTTCCTACGGGTACTAAGATAGAAAATTTGAGTCATGTTCTGAATATAATCTATAATCATGTCAGCTTCATCAAATATAGTATTGTACCTAATTAGGTAAGTAATAACAAATAAAATTGGGGTCAAGCATATCCTATATCTAGCTTCGGGTATGATTGATGTCCTAGAAATGTATTTGATGATGCAGGCATTCTGTGTTAGGGATTGGTGTTGGTTAAAAGAAACATTTATAAGTAACAAATTAATTGAACTCCAATCAAAATCATTGGTTATGAAGGAGAGGGAATGAGGTCCTTCAATTGGAAGGCTGATATGTTCAGCTAAGTCTGCTTTGGTGATTTCAACATTTTGATGGCAAACATACGAAGCCATGGTCAAGTTTTTTTATGTTGATCCTAAGGATTGCAAGAAGCTCATAGAGTAGCTAAAAATTAAATGGAAAGGCTAGGGTAAGAATAAATCAAAGGTAAGTGGATGTTTAGAGGATCATCAACTTAATGTTAAGTGCAGCTTGATTGAGCATGTGAGGAGGAGTTAATTTGCAAGCTTTAAATTTGTGGTAGGCATCCTCATATTTAGTGGAAAGAAAGCGATCGACATAGCGATAAGAGGAAGAGGAGCTTCCCAAAATTATTTGGCCATGCTAACTTTCACTATCCATTAAGAAGAGAAGATTAGAAAGTAAAAGTTTGAAGAAGAGTTGAGTGGATTAAGCAGATTAACTATCCTATTTAAATAGTTTTTGACTGTTTGTATAGTACAATCTAGTATCATACAATATGATCAAGGATTTTGTTCTCCTAAATGTCCTATCAAGAAAAGTTAGTTAACTCATATAATAAGATTATGAGCGTACTACATGATATTATGGAAAAAGTTTGGCCTGAGGGGTCAGCAGTATGACTATTGATGAAAAGTATCGTATAGTATGAATAGATGTTTGTAAATTATGAATAGTAATTATTTTCATACAAACTGAGTTAAATTCTTCCCAATCTATTTTGCCACATGTATCCTACCGTACAAAGTTAGATATTTTACAGTACGAATGATAATAATATCATACCAAATGGACGGAATGTTTGGATGAATAGTGACACATGGATTATATACTACGCCTAGTGGTTCATACAATACGATGTGTATATTAGTGACCTAATCTACATCTTTTAAACATAGAGATATGATTAGTATATTTATGATGATTTTGTAGTCTGGATGTGTATCATACAATATGATATGGATAGAAAGTTGAACATTTTGGTAATTGAGTGACATGAGTGTGTGAAGATCAGGAAACATCTTAAACTAATTTTCTTTTTGGATTAAGCATGAATGTCTATAACACCTAGTTTTATCTTTAAGATGCTAAAGGTGTTATAGGCTAGTGGTTTTGTGAATGTCTTCCAATTGATTTCCTATAGCTATATGGTGAAATTCTATTTCCTCTTTGGCTACATGATCTCTTATGAAGTAATGTCTAATGTCTATATATTTTGTGCGAGAATGTTCAATTGGATTTTTAGAAATGCAATTTGTACTAGTGTTGACACTCATAATTAGGATGGTTCATACATGTAATCCAATTTCTAAGTTTATTATTTTAAGCATAAAACTTGTGCAAAACAACTTCCTACCACTATGTATTCTACCTTGGCCGTGGAAAGGGCTACTGAATTTCGCTTTCTATTAGACCAGAAAACTAAAGTTTGTCTTATAAATTGATAGGTTTTAGAGGTGCTTTCTCTATGTATCATACAAACTTAAAAATTAGAATATGAATACCCTAAGATTTTGAAGGATGTGTTGTGTCTATGATACCAAAATTCTAAATTAGTGGGGCCTAGTAGGTATCTAAAAATTCTTTTGATAGCATTCATGTGAGACTCTTTTGGGTAAGCTTGGAATCGAGCTCAAAGGCACACACTAAACATTATATCTAGTCTACTAACAATTAACTAGAAGTGTGATCCAACTGTTCCCCCTATATTTTTTTTGGTCTACTGACTTTCCATTTAGGTCTTTGTCTAGTTGAATGGTAAAACTAATGGAAGTGTTCATTGCCTTAGCAATGTCTATTTCATATTTTTTTTTCAGAATATCCTTAATGTATTTAGTTTGGCTAAAGAATGCTCCATCCTACACCTATTTTATACTAAATCCAGGAAAGAAATTTAGCTCTCTCATCATGCTCATTTCAAACTCATTATTCATTATTTTTGAAAATTCATCACATAAGGTTTTGTCTGAAGATCAAAACAAGATATTTTCTATATAAATTTGAATAATGAGAAATACATCTTCTACCCTTTGTAAGAAGAGGGTGGTGTCTACACTACCCTCAGCAAATCCTCTATCTAGTAAGAATGAACTAAGTCTTCCATACTAGGCTCTAGGTGCTTGCTTTAACTCATTTAGTGACTTTTTCAATTTGAATACATGGTTAGAAAATTATGAGTTTTCAAATCCGGTGGGTTGCTCATCATAAATATCCTCTTTAACTACCCCATTTAGGAAATCAATCTTAACTTCCATTTGATATAATTTAAAACCCTTGAAGCAAGCAAAGGCTAAGTGCATCCTTATGGCTTTTAGTCTAACTACTAGGGTAAAGGTTTCCTCAAAGTCTATGCCCTCAATTTTGTTATATCCCTTAGCTACTAGTCTAGCCTTATTTATTACTAGTTACTATGATTCCTAATTTATTCACCTTATTTTTAAAGACCCACTTTGTTCCCACCACACTCTGCTCTTTAGGTCTATTGACTAATTCCTATACCTCATTCCTAATAAAATTGTTTAACTCTTCTTGTATTACTAGGATCCAAAATTCAACCCCTAAAGCTTGATCTATACTTGTGGGTTCTATCATAGGGATAAATACGGAATGACTAACCTCTTTTATAAGTTTGTGCTAAGTTCTCACACCTTTAGACATGTCTCATAAGATAAATTCTTTAGGATGACTAAATGTATATTTCCAATCTCCAGGAAATGATTTTTAAGATTCTACTCTATATCCTATGGTAGTGGCATCTATCCCCTGAATGACCTTTACTCTTCTTCTTCTTCTAATTTATGTTTAAAGGCCTTATCTTATTCATCAAATACTACAAGGGTAGAATCTTCTACTACTAGGGTCCTCTTATTGAAGATTTTATTATCCTTACCTACAGATGAATAACCTATTAAGAATCTTTCATCAGCCTTGGATCAAATATTCCTCTTACCTACAAATGAATAACCTAAAAAGAGACCTTCATCAGCCTTGAGATCAAATTTTCCTAAGGGTAATTTCCCATTGATTAAGACAAAACAATTTCAACCAAAGACAAGCAAGTGGGAAAGATTGGGTGTCCGACCCTTAAGGAGTTCTTGGGGAATTTTATCCAACTTAAGTCTAATCTTCACCCTATTTAAAACATAATAAGCTGTGTTCACTACTTCTTCCGAAAAGTATCTAGGAAGAGTATATTCAACTAGCATTGTCCTATCAACTTCTACCAATATTCTATTTTTTCTCTTAGCTATCCCATTTTGATGAGGGGTTTTAGCAGTATAGAAGTTATGCTCTATTCCTATCTCTTGACAGAAGGATTCAAACTTTTCATTTTCAAACTCTCCACCACAATCACAATGGATTGTTGAGGTTTGACATCCTAATTTCCTTTGAATCCAAGTGGAGAAGTTTCTAAATTCCTCAAACGACTCTCTCTTATGTACTAGGAATCTTACCCATGTGAATATAGAGAAGTCATGTACAATAAAAAATATATAATTTTCCCTATTAGGCTAGATATGGTAATAGATCCAATTATGTCCATGTGAATTATTTCTAGTGGCCTAGATGTATTTATATTCTTGATTGAATGAAATGATGATTTTACTTATTTTTCTAGTTGACAGGCATCACATAGATGGTCCTTAATGAAATCAAACTTAGGTACACCACTAACTATTTTTTTTAAAGTGATATTCCTAAGTATTTTCATGCTATAATTACATAGTCTCCTATTCCATAGCCAAGAGTCATCAATTATGATTTTTAAACACATGAAATTTGAATTTTCAATGCAGTTAAGATCTAATAAATAAACATTGTTTATCCATTTTCCTTAAAACATAAGTTTTACATTTAAACTAATCATGCACTTGTTGGAAAGAAACTATGTAAAATCCATTATCATGTAATTTACTAATACTTAATAGATTTTGTTTTAAACCATCAACTAATAAAATATTTTTAATTACAAATTTTTTAGAATTTCTAATTATACCTGAGCCCACCACATTCCTGATGGTGTTATCTCCTGAAGTCACCTTTCCTCCTATCCTTACTTCCATTGAAATGAATTGCTTCATGTCTCCTGTCATATGTCTTGAGTAGCCACTATCCAGGTTCCACATGCTCTCATTCGGTCTTTTATGAAATAACACTTACAATGTAAGTTTGGGTTCCTCCTTATGTTTGAGTTAATGAGATTTATGCATATTATGCTATGATGAAACAAGAGATATGTTCTATGATAAATCATGCAAGTGCGGCTATGTGACCTAGCATGCCATAAGTGAAACACCTAACATCAGGAAATTGGTTCACTAACTTGTGTGGGTGATCGTGCCTCTTCATAAGTGTTGACCTCATTTTTGTATGAGGTCACTAAGGCCCTCCCAAACTCCAAATTAATTCTAGATCCTAGGATCCAATCTAGAACTTAGGATTCTTTCCTAGAGCCAGACCTTAGGGCCTACTCTAGAGCTTAGGATTCCCTTAAATCCTAGATCTTAGAACTCCTCTAGATCTTAGGACCACTTCAACTTCAAATCAATCCCCACCCTTGATCAACCTCAACCTCAAATCAATTCCTACATTTGATCAACTCCAACTTCAATTTGATTCCTACTTTTGATCAATTTAAATCTCAAGCTTCATTCAACTCAAACTCAAATTAATTCAAGTTTCAAACATATCCAAACTTTGATCCAATCAATTTGACAATTCAACCTTCAACTTAGACTTTGATCCAAACTTCAATCTAGCTTTGACCTCATCCATTCATTAACAATCACCACATGATTATAAATGATTTGGATACTTTAATACTAATCATTCAAATATAAAATCCATTCCAAATCCAAAAATCCAAACTCAAATTCAAAGTCTTAAGGTCTTGTCCTAAAGACCCTTTTCAAAGAATTTTCAAACATTTCAAAACCCAGTCAAGTGGTCTCTGATTCAGGGTCTATCACTTGCAAAGTGATAAGACATGTCTCTAGAGGTTACCCTCCAACTTTGAGCTCATTCTGAGGTCTCTAACCCCAGAATCTGAATTAAAATCCAAATGCTGTAAAACCTTCAAATATTTACAGCCTATGCCACTGAACCTAACCCTTTGAGATCTTGACCTTGGAACCCTTATCAAAGCCTCCAATCACTTCCAGACTCTTGATTTTAACCCATTGAGCAGTAAACTGCATTTTCCAGACCCATTTTTGACCATAGTTGACCAATAGGTCAAAATTAACCAAAATACCCCTATGGGGCTCAAATAGGGATTTAAAACCAAATGAACTCCAAATTGAATGCAACCACCTCCAACAAGTTTCAAATGTCATTTCAAATCTTTTGAACCTATTCCCAACCCTTGGGTCAACCTGGTTGACCAAGTCAAAAGGTTTGACCCTAGAGGCCCTTTAAGGGTCTAAACATGTGTTTTGACCCAAATGACCTCTCTAGGCCATCCAACCACTTCCATTGGTCTTAAAATATCATTTCAAACATGTTGAGCCCAAACCTAGACCCTGGGTCAACCTGGTTGACCAAGTCAACCTAGGTTGACCAAACAGGCCCTTAAGGGCTCAAATAGGGATTTTGATCAAATTGACCTCCCCATACTTGGGGACCACCTCCAATGATTTTCAAATATCATTTCAAATTTATCCAGCCATGACTCACCCCTTGGGTCAACCTGGTTGACCCAGTCAACATGGTTTGACCCAATGAACCCTTAAGAGTTCAAATGAATCATTTTCGACTCATTTAACTATATCAATATCTTCAAACCCTTGAAATCATTCCATTCAATACCTTGAATATTTCTAAACCTATTTTGAGTCCAACCCAACTTGAGTTGACCAAGTCAACCCTCAATCCTTGGTCAAGTTTTGATGGAATTTTCTCCCATTCCTTCTAGCCTTGACTTTGGACTTTTGATCCTTGATTAAACCTTTCCAAATGACCCTTTACCTCCTTGGATGCCACATCATCAATTTTAACTTGGTTGACTGGTCAAACCAAGTCAATAAAGCTTTCAACCCTTCTTTGAATTGGTTAAACCCTTTCTTTTGACCTCAAGAGTTTGGACTTGAGCTTGAACTCCATCCAACCTGGACCATTGATCTCCCACTGCCACCTCAGCCTCCTTTGACCCGTTGACTGGTCAAAACAAGTCAAACTCAAGCCTAAGCCTCTTCTAAAAAGCATTATCACATGCTAAGCCCCTTTTCCTCCATTAGGGCTGCCTTAGGCCGACCCATTTACGGTCTAAAGCTCACTTGGAGCTCTCCTAACCATGCTCAGGGCCTGGTTTAGCCTTAATCGGCAGTGGTCCCCCCCACTTGTCCCAAGTCCACCCAATGGAAGGAAGGCTTGTCCAGCCTTTGGGACAGCCTTCTAGCTATCCCAGGGACATGTGGCACCATCTAGGAAGCTCATGTATCAATCCCAGCCATCCAATCCAGCCCAGGACATTTGAATAGGGGAAAAGGTGGCTTTTGGGGCTATTGGATCAAGGCAACTTCTCTCACTCATCTTAGCCTCCCAGAGAGAGTTCTTTGTTTGTTTTGGATCTCCAGATCCCTCTCTACCTCCCCACTACAAAATCTAAGTGGTTGCATGTCACCGGCGGTGAGTTCTCTGGCGAATCCACCACCTAGTCCGTCCCAGGCTTGTAGCAGTTGATCCAGATGTGTTCGAGCTCGGTTTCGTGCTAGGGATCTTCACTTGGACAGTCTACAAGCTCATCAATCCAGAAATTTTGAAAATCTGATGGTATAATCTCTTAAAACCTTAGACTTAGTTCACTTTAGATGGATTTAATTAGCTTTGCATATAAAGTGTTTTAGGCCCAACGAATGATCCCCCATTGTTTATGTTCATCTCTCCGTATTAAGTTTAAAATTTCAAAGGTTTTGGTTCACCCGATCGAAAGAACGAGCCCAAAAATGTTTCCTAGGGCGTCTTCCGTATTAGGGTTCGCATGTACGTTTTCTGGACCGTTGATCATTTGATCAACGGCCCAGATCTAGCCATCCCGCCGTTTGACTCAGCCGTGTATTTGATCCTTCGCTCGATTATTCGTCCGATGAGATCTGGGCTGTCTGTTCCAAACCGCGGGATGGTTTCATCACCGTCTGATCTCATTCCGTTGAGATCGAATGCGGGATCCGATCTTGTCCGTTGGATCGAATCAGCGGCAGATCCGACGGCTGCCGTTAGTCGCTGACGTGGTTAAGTGAAAACCGCGTGAAGCAGCCCGCGGTTGACGCGTGTCCCCGCCGTCACGCGGTTTCGACCCCGCGAATCCGGACGCGCCATCTGTTCTGCCGCGCCACCTTTTGATTAAAAAAAAATAAAAAAAATCATTTTTAAATTTCTTTTTGTTAACAGAACTTTAAAAAATGATATTAAATTAAATATAAAGTCAAAAAATGAGTATAATAAATCAAACTGTTCAGAATTTTGTCTAGTTTAGTTTAAAAATAAAATCAAACTATTTTGACTATTATTTTATTGGTTATTTAAGAAATACAGAAAAACCTATTTTATTTTTAATTAAATATAAATAGGATAATTTTATTTGAAATTTGGCTTGAATATTTTTAAGCATGTGACTGATTTCCAAAATTTTTTATGTATTTATTTGAGCTATGTTTTGATAGCTATCAAATGTGCAAAATAAATACATTTTTATCTATATGTATTTATATTATTTTAAAATCTACTTTAAAATTAATTATATTTATATCTTTGATGGTTTGAGAGATCTCCTTTGCAATTTTAAACATGAGTTGAGTATAGGAAATAATGGGGATGATTGGTGGATAATCATTTCTTGACTATTCACTAATCATAGGTTTAGTTAATTATGCTAATTAATCCTTACATGTCTAGGAAACACAATCCACTTAATCTAAGGTTCTACAAGATTTAGGTGTTGAATGTGTTTATGTGATTCATGCATGCCTTATGTACTGAGTATGAGGGTTAGTTCAAACATTGATTCAAGCCCATTAAAGTAGTGACATAATTAAGGACAATAATTAAGGACTCATGTATAGAAAACTTAGAAAAATTTCAATAATTAGGATTCACTTCCCCTTGAGTTGAAACTTTGAACATTTGAACTTAGTAACATCCTCAGCCCCTAGGGAAAGTTTCACTGATTTTTGAGGTCATTAGGTCCCCTAATTAATTTTCTTAAGGTTCAACCCCTAATTAAGCCTTTAAACTTTAACAAAATTTAATAAATCCAATTTAAATCCAAAAAATTCATATAAACCCTCTAACTGACCTGATTCAAGCCCTTAATCCATGAAAATTAAAACCCCCTTAATTTGACAGCAATTCTGTAATTAATTTAATTTTAACTAAAAACCCACTTCTAATTAATATAATTAATTAATAATAATTTAAAAATTCCAAAATTTCCCAAACACTTGTGGATCCCTCCTTAGTTCATTTCTGACCTTTGGAGGTGTTTTCAAGATGTTGGGAATTTGTTTGAAGCAAAACCATAAAAGGGCCATTAATTAAACAATTTCCAAAATTCATTAAAATGCTCAAAACTTCAATAATTGATAACTAAATCAAGAAAAATCCAAATCACCTAAACTCACTTGCACTCAACTCGTACTGATGTCTAGTATTTATTAAAAATATCAAAGTTCCAGAAAAGTATTAAAATTAAAAGGTCAACAAACCGGTCAACTCTAAGTCAAAACTAGTTCAGAACTTCAAACCTTCGTAATAAAATGTAGAAAAATCTAACTTCAATGTACTTACTGTCTAACTGATCGTAGTGAGTTCTAGTATTTTAATAAAATACAAATATTCCAGAATTTGAGCTTAATTAAAAGTTCAACTTTTGACCCTTTAATTAAGTGATTAAAATATTCAAAAATTCATAAAAGATCAAATCGCTCTAAAACTCCAAGAAAAAATTGGTTTAATGCTTAAAACACTTAACAAATCCTTTAAAATACAACAACCACCTTAAAGATGAAGTTTATCGGCTGGACTACTCTGGGCTGCGGGGCTAAGTGTCCTAAGGAGGCTGGTTCCTCGAGCCTGGTGGCACAACGCCACGAATGGATTCTAAGGGGTGTTAAATCTTAAAATAGATTAATCTTTAATTATTTAACATTTTAAAATCTCTAATTTAATTACATTAATTTGGTTTATCGGCTGGACTACTCTGGGCTGCGGCGGGGCTAAGTGTCCTAAGGAGGCTGGTTCCTCGAGCCTGGTGGCACAACGCCATGAATCAAGTAATGGCAAACTAAATTTAATCAAACATTAAAATCAGTAACTAACTCATTTTTATATTAATCCACTCTTTTAATTCCAACCAACTTAAATAACTTAATCAACCCCGATTGTTACTAGGTAACCCAGGCCTACGAGGCTATTAGCTTAGCCCCAAGGAAGGTGAAATAAACTTCATGGCCTCGGTGTGAAACAAAGGTAGTAATCAATTAACTTTTAAAATATATTTAATTAAAATTCTTAATCTACTTATACTTAAATTTTAATATAAATCTCCTTTTGAGCCTTAACAAATTCAGAACTTTTCTAGACAACTTCAACGAATCACCCACTTTAGGATCTATCCTAGCCACACGACCTTTCTCACACACTTTAGATGATGTGCTAGGACGACCAACTCTAGATCTAGGTTAGGCCAGTGTTTACTTTACTGCTGTGTGCCGGATTTTTCGTAGTTTTCACTGCATGTTGTGGATGAAATTGTTTTGTTGTGTCTGCTTACTTTTCTGCACTCTGTGGATGGATTGATGTGTTTGGCGACTAGATTCCCCTTAAGTTAGGTACGATCTGGATGTTCACACAGTTTTCTGCAGGAGGCCACTGTTAGAATAGTTTCTATTTGAATGATTTATATTTGTGCAACTTATGTAGTTTTGATGATTCCAAATATTATTGCTCAAATGTATAGTTATCTCCTAACAATTTTAGAAGATTTTTATTTGCTCTTCTGTGTACTAACATTTCAGGAAAATCAGACTCCAGACTACGGTAACTTCAAATCAAATTCAACATGAGATATTTTGTTTATTTGAAGTTTGCATTTTCTTTGATTTAATTTTGAAAGGGAGTGATTGTAATTGAGTGAATAAAAAACTTACACACACACATAAGGAGATCATAAAATTTTATACTGATCGTACGGGACGATATTTATCATACTGGACGATCCGTCAGTTATCTCCTATAGAGCACATGGAACGAATAGGAACTTGCTCGGAAAATTTTTTTCTAAGTCCTATTCATCCAGGACAAAATTTATTATCGTCCCGGACGATGGGTTCTCTGTAAAATTTTTGTTCAGATGAATTTTATTATCGTACGAGGCGACCAGCTCTCTGGAAAATTTTTGTCCAGGACGAAATTTATTATCGTCCCGGACGATGGGTTCTCTGTAAAATTTTCGTCCAGACGAATTTTATTATCGTACGAGGTGACCAGCTCTCTGGAAAATTTTCATCCAGACGAAATTAAATATAGTCCAGGACGATTGAGTCTCTGGAAAATTTTCGTCCAGACGAACATATTTTCGTCCAAACGATTAACCGACTTAGAACAGTTTTCAGCAGTTTCTAGAACCGACCTTGTAATAACCGTTCGTACTGGAAGAACCTAGTTCGTACAGGACGATCATCTGTACGAAGTCATTTCGTACACACATACAAATTGGGTCATTTCAAATCGTTTAAGTAAAATCGTCTAGGACGATCCAGGATCGTACAGGACGATCCACTGCGTACAGAATTGGAAACTTGCAGTTTTTGGGCAGTTTTTCTTGTCTTTTACATAAATAGTCCAAATTAGACTGCCACCCAATCTTTTTGTCATTTGATCTTCGTGCCTCTTGAGAGAATAGCCAAGGAGAGAGTGGAAGAGAGCATTCAAAGGAGGATTCCTACCACTTGAGCGAGAAGGCTTCACTTGGATTACTAAGGTAAGAGTCTCTACTTGTGAAATTGGATTTATTCACTCTTTTCTTTCTTCCTTCTAGATTCTTGTGAGAAGATCAGTCAAGGAGATTCGGTTCTTTGCCAACACTTGGAGAGTGTAAACAGCCGAAGGGTTCTTTGCCTACACTAGGAGAGTGTGAACAGCCGTAAGGTTCTCTGCCTACACTTGGAGAGTGTGAACAGCCGTAGGGTTCTCTGCCCACACTAGGAGAGTGTAAAAGGACGACGGTTCTCTGCCAGCATTGTATATTGTGTAAATGGACGACGGTTCTCTGCCGCACCGGGAAGTGGTGAAAAGAGTGTGTTGTAAAAGCTTCTCCGCCTTGCTGTGGGTGCTAAAGGAGAGTCACTTTGTGGTATTAGTGCAATACTCAGAGGGTGCCTCTGAGGAGTGGATGTAGGTCTGGTTATAGACCGAACAACTATAAATCTGGTGTCATTTACTTTATTGTTTTTACGTTTCCGCACTTTAAATTTCAGTTTTAACAACTTTGTGGTTGAAAACATTTTTCTACAAACTTTAAAAGAAAATTTTATTTCGGTTCAACTTTATCATTAAGAGGGTTTAAAATTTTTAAAACTACCAATTCACCCCCCTCTTGGTAGCCGTGGAAATTTACTTAGGCTTAACAACCTAATTACTGGACTCAATAGCCACGCTCATGCAGGGCAATAAAAAGGGGGCAAATCAAAAATGCATAAATATTATAAACTCTTTGCACTGGTGCTTCAGCTGCAAAAGCCCCCCCAAATAAAAAGAGTGTGGCCAGTGTGTTTTACTTACTTTTCTGCTCATATATAACTGCTTGGGAATAATTAATTTTCATTTATTAACTGCTTAGGATAACCCTGCAGGTGAGTCTAGTTTTTATTTTCAAATAAATGTAATTTGTATAAGTGTTAAGTGTTGTGAAAGTCAGATTTTGAGTTGGGATATATATATATATAGGTCCAAAGCTTGGAATCCGAAGAGAAAAGGATGCCCCTAAGGGGAGTAGACCTTTTCTATTTGGAGATCCAAATTTGGGCCACACTCCTCCCTACCCAAAGAGGAAAGAGTGGCCTTCCCCTTAAAGGAAGTGCCCTCTTATCCATTTGGGTAGTCCAGTACGAAGAATCAAAGGAGCTTGAAGCAAAAGGAGCCCAAAGAAGAACAAGACTGAAGATTGAAGATTGAGAATATCCCACTCAAAACTACTTGCGTCATTACTAGGTTTAGAATCCGGGTTGTTGTCAGTGGTGCCCGGCCACTTTACTTTCTGTAATATTCTGGTTTGTAATAAGCAAGGCAATTCTGCCTATGGACATTTATTAATTAATTTATATTTGATGTGATGAGTTGATTGCCTTTAGGATTACTTGTTTTTACTAGTTTTTTTGGCGATTGTATGCCGCTTTTTGTTTTCGCCTGGATACGTGAGACTCGTGAGGGTGTGAAAGTTTTCTACTCATAACCTTAAAAGTCTAAAATTTTAGTGAGTCTAAACAAAATAGAAAGATAATGAATCTAGGGAATTAGCCGGGGATCGACCCCGGGGTCGCATGCATATTTTTGCACTTCTTCTTTCCTTGTCTTAGACCCTTCCCCGCCTGCGGGTAGAGTCCGGATAGTCTGACCTATGAGGACGAGGTGCCGGACCTGGGGAAGTCCAGTCTTCTAAAAAATTATTTTATAAGCCTGTTTTTAAAAAATTCATGCATACTTGATTTGGAAATTGTCGACCAGCATGCATTGCATTAGATACAAATTAAAAGAGTCAAAATTTTAATTTCATAGTCCTTAGCATTTTGCACCCAACATAAGTCAAAGGGGCCAATTAGGAGAATCTCTAGATGTTGGCCCCAACTCTCCAAAACTTTAAATATAACGTCCCTACCACTATTTCATAAAAGATCGGACTCATCTCTTTTAAATCGAATAGGTGGTTAGCTGGCTCCCATATCCAGGCCGGGGTAAGTCCAGATCTTGCACTGCATTAGTTAGGATCGGACGACTGTGGTCTAGTGTCCAAAATAGATTTAGGTTCCGGGGCAGATCTTTGATTATAAGACCCCAAATTTCAGGAATATAGTCTCAAATTTCTAATAAAATACTTAACTCTAATTAAAGCTTCATTTCAATCCTAAAACATAAAGCCCAACACTTAGGGTTCGTTTGGGGCGGCTTTTTTATTGCTTTCTAAAACGGAGTTTTAGTACAATTTTTTTTATTTTTGTACTAAAACTCCGTTTTAGAAAGCAATAAAAAAGCCGTCCCAAACGAAGCCTTAGATTAAGTTGGGACACTTCCGGATGGTTCTGGAATCTTAAAGTGTCCCCTACCTCTCCTCCTTTAACTCCGTTAATAACTGCTCAATTTTGATCCATTCCCTTTGAGTTTCTAAAATTCGTCTTTTTTTTTATATCTCTCCTAGAAAATCTAACAAAATTCTGCCACCATTTTAATCGAGAGTTTTCGTAGGAGATTTTATCTCCCTACGATGTAATTAACTACGAGGGCTTGCGCTCGTAGGAGATTTGGAACCCCACACACCTGATTTTAATTTTTTTTTAATTTCTAAAACTTTATTAGTTTTCTTTGGGAAAAGTTAAATAATGATCATCGTAGTTGCATTAGAAGAATTATCGTAGAATTGTGTCATTTCCCTTCGGGGAGATACATTCTTCTTCGATAAAGCTTTGGATGTGAATGCGACGATCATGTTTCTTAAATATTGTAATCGGGTATTTAGTCGAACTGTACTTTGTTCCCTCGGGACCATATAAAGTTCTCCTTAAAACCCAATCATAGTATTCAAGATGAGTTTACATAATTCTAAGTCTGAACACCCTTATGAAAGTTTATTTTCGTTCTTCGGGGTGATATACTCTTTCTAACGAGTTGATTCGACCTTAGAATTAGAATTCAACCTTAATCTTAAAATCCCCAAAGAAAACTAATATCTTTCAAAACATGTTTTCCAAAATTCCACCAACAAAAAATGGCACGCCCGGTGGCACCAAATTTCTCTTCCCATCTTTAATAGTGGCAGAATTCGTTTCATCGGTAGTTTCAACTATCATTTCTTCCGTTGGTCCCTTTACCCATTTCTTCCTTGGGTGAGTGTGGCCAACATCTAAAAAAATAAATATTAAAAGAGAGGTTGTACCTCCAAAATTGGCCTTATCTAGATTTTTGTTCTGATTTTGACCTTCTGCCCCGGCATAGCCTGTGAGGCGACAGTGTCAAATCAGATCTTTGGATATCCTTTTCAATCTTATGGATTTATGGTCGATAAATTTCTCATTCAACATATAAATCCTTAAAATTGGAAAGAATTTAAAATTTTTGATTTCGGACATCCCAAATTACTTTAGTTTTAACCCCCCTCATTTCCCCTTTGATCTCCAGAGGTGGGGAGGGCTAGAATATTCCTTTTACTTCAGTTCTCTCACAATTCCATAAGCCTTCGAGCAAGGGGAAACTCTGTCCATTGTGTTTTGGAGTTTGTGAGAAAACCTCCCTTAGACCCCTTTCAAATCCTCAAAATTTCTTCAAAATTTTCTTAAACTCTAAGTTGTCATATGTTACCCCATACGATCTCCTTGTGGGCTAACATATGTCAAATTTTATTTTAGAAAACTTTTTGGCATGAACTTAGTCTCTTTACCCTTTTAACATGTGTTAAGCAGTATCCTTCACTGCTCGACACATGTTGGTGGGTTGAGATTTTCTTACAAGCCTCAATTTTTTTTTAAAAAAATTATTATTTCTTTCATCTCCTTTTCAAAGAAAATCTAATTTCAATCCTCTCTTTAACTTTCAGAAAATCCCAAATGGCTGACCAATTGATTTTCTCTTTTGACCGAGAGTTGTCCTCGACTGTTAATGACCAAGGAAGCACTATCATTTTTGGAATGGGATTTAGTACTCTTGAGCTCTCTATGGATGGACACCAGATTGTTAGTTTGGATGCCAGTAAGGAAATTCCCCCAGTAGTTGAGTTGATTGTGGGATCTGCACCCACCTTTCCAGTAGTCAGTGATGATCAGAAACAGTCCGAACCAGTTGTTGAGCCTCCCACTGAAGTCAAATCCGTTTTTAAGGAGGGGTCTAGTTATGGACTTAGCTTTGCCACTAAGAATCAGAAGAAGAACTATTTGAGGAGACTTAGAAAGAAAATCTCTAAGGCTAAGAGAGTCGTACCCTTTAAGACCTTAGCTCAAGTAGAACCCGATGCTGCTGAGGAGCTACCTATTTCTGCTTCCTCTCCCCTCCTAAAGGGGAGTCGCTTTTACCCCTTGGCTTCAGCTCAAGGGGAGGAGAGGGCAGCTAGGATAGCCCGTTATCCACCATGCCCGGTCGACTACTCGACTAAGAAGACTCAGAAAGAAAAACATCTCCAGAAGACAAGAACTTTGAGAAACATAATTCATACCTGCGCTGCACAGTCTGGACAGGCTAAGGAGGAATATGTAAAACAATTGAAGGGAGTGATCTTACATCACTTCTAAAAAGAAGTGTTGAAGGAAGAAGTGTCTGAAGCAAAGAATTTGACCCCACAACTCATCAGAAAGAATAAGAAGTATGTTAGACAGCCCGCTACTTCAGTACTGGTTGATGGATATCACTGGGTGCCACGCCCTCCGTCCTCTCAAACAGAGGGTATTGTGTTGACTGGGTCCGAGAGAGGCCACCATTCTACTGGTAGACCCCTAGTACCCCCACATAAACCTGTAAGATTGGCCTCAGTGATTGTTAAGCCAAAGGGGGTTGAAGTTCAAAAGTATATGGACCTTAAAGGAAAAAGACCTAAATCTCCTGAAAAGAAATATGTGCCAAAGAGAACTAAGTTGGAGAGTCTGCCACCACCTCCTAGAACTTCTAAGTTCATTCTGTAGCTCCAACGAGTTTCAGCCAACCCTACTCCGGGTTCAGTTGACTTGATGGATGTCCAGACTAGTACTCCAGTTGTTACAGTTGACAGTCCTACCACAGCCAGTCTAACTCAAGATCCAATAGTCACCATCCCTATTACCCCAGTTGATGATCCCCAAGGTCCGAGTGTCATTCCTAGGCTCCCTAATCAGGTGTCTGAGGACCTTACCTTGCCAGATGTGGGAGCTATCACTTTACAAGCTCCTGCTTCTCCCCCTGAGGTATATGTCCCTCTCCTTGTAGAGGATGCCACTCTTCTCACTACTTGCTCTGGGATAGTCGAAGAGGAGAAAATTGACCAGGATCTAGAAATGGAAGATGAACCGGATACAAAGTTTCAGCCAGATCCTAATCCAAAACTCACAGAAATCATTTCCCTCATGGATTCTGAAGAATTATTCGATATGGCAGAGTACAAAGGATACTTACCCCTTGATCCTAAGTCAATTGGGGATAGACCGGTCGAGGAGGTAGTTCAAGAAATAAGAAACATTTTGTTGAACAAAGAAGGAATGGCCTGTTTTGACCCTGATATGGATGATCTCCTTGGAGATGAAGATGATTATGTTGGTGGCATTCATGTGGTCGAGACTAGAGGGTCTAATAAAGAAGCTGAGCCCAGCAAACGTCGATTTGCTAAAGATGATTATCCACATACTTTTGAGTCAGATTCAGATGAGTGTGTAAAAGCCAGAGATGAAGAGCACATAAAAAACTTGGAGACTCAGCTCGCTAGCATGATGTCACAAGTTAGGGAGATGCAAGAGAAGTTGGATAAGTCACAGCAAGAGTCTCTTAAAATCCACCAGTCAGCTCGAGAGCTCACAGAAAAGGCTAAAAGGGCAGAATTTAGTTCAAGACCTCTCGAGTCACCACCTGTGACCCTCCCTTGTCCAGTAGAAGCACCTCCAATTTACCCCGCAGTTTCCACCGCTCTTCCGATTCTGCCTCATAAGGATATTAAGCAATTAATTGAGGACCAGGTAAGGGAGGCCTTAGCCCTTTCGCAAGGAACCGCGTCTATTCCAAAGGGTAGACCTTACCCCGAAGAATATGACTTAGTTTCTTACCCAAAGAGCTTTGTGCCACCAACTTTTAAAGTTTTCACTGGAATTGAAAATCTGAGACAGCATCTGGCCCACTTCCGAGCAAGCTGTTGCAATGCAGGAGGTTCAGATGCTCTACTATTTCGCCAATTTGTAAGTAGTCTATCCGGCATTGCTTTTGAATGGTACGCCGATCTGCCCAACGGTTCAGTAAGAACCTTTAGCGACTTAGAAAATCTCTTTCTTAAGAGATTTTCTGGAGCGCAACAACGCACCACCGTGGGCGATCTTGTGGTTGAAAAGCAAAAGCCGGGAGAGTCTCTGGTTGAGTACATCTTGAGGTGGCGAAACCTCTCGATGAAGTGTGAACCCCAGTTGCAAGAGCAACACGCTGTGGAGATTCTTCTGAAAAATATCCACGGCCCTGTTGCTTTCATCCTGAAGACTTTCACTATTAAAACTTTTGAAAAACTTTTTAATAAGGCTAGCAATTTGCAGGAAGAGGCTCCTAGGATGCCATTCTTACGAGAGCAGTCTGAAGAAAGGAAGGGTCCAAAATTGGTGAAAACCTTTGAAAAGAAAGCTGTGGTCTCAACAGTAGATAAAGGAAAGAGGCCAGAGATTAGTCAGCCTAGCACTCCACTTCCACCACAACCACCTCAGAAGCAGCCCTTTCAGATAGTTCCTCAATATACTAGAGATCCCGCCTTCATCCCTTTTAGAGAGAGATTGGCAAAGCCATATCCATTTAAGAGGGAAGCAGTTAAGAAGATTTTCAGGAGTTTGTTAAAGAAACCAGATTTTCAGTTGCCAGAGGCCAGGAGGCCTGAGGATGAGAGCAAGAAAGATGATCCCAAGTATTGCCCGTACCACAGGATGCTTAGTCACCCTCTTGAGGACTGTGTTGTGTTCAAAGATTGGCTTGAGAGGAACTACACCCAAGGTAACATCATAATTCCTAAAGAGTACTTGGTCGATCCAGAAAAGGCTTCAGTTAAATCTATCTCAGGTAATCTCCTTAATTCTTCTCTTCCTATTGAAGATGGTTGGGACATTGCTTTGTTCCGGGCATTTAAAAAGTCGATTAACAAGTCTTTTCGTCTTTCTCAACAGCTAACTACGATAGCCCAGGCCCCGGTGTGGAAGGTTGACCTGGATGCTTCGCAGAAGGATGTTGAGCCACTTCCCTCTCCAGTAGTCGTAGGAACTACTGAGAAAAATGTAAAAGAAAAGAAATTTGATTTTGTAGAGAGGAAGTGTGTGGATGAGAGATGTATTGAAACGGCGGATGGTGGTGTTAAAACCCTTTCCCCTCTTTTGTTATCTGACTTTTACTTTGCCCCATCAAAGGCGAAGGGTCAAAAGATGAATAAAAAACATCCTTCTACTTCTGTCTTGATGATTGGCCATGAATCTCAAATACAAATTGACGACTCTCCTATTTTAAATCAAACTCCTAATGAAATAAATCTTGATGTCAATCAAACCGACCTTCCCGAATCGACTGCTCAAGAAGATGTCGAATGTGAAGCCTTATCAGAAAGTGATTTCCCTCAATTTGATTTTCAGGGAAGTCCTATTGAGATAGAGCTTTCAGATTCTGACTCTCTTTCAGGAAACGATGATCCAATGCCTATAGTGAGTGTAGGCACCGCTTTAGTTTGCCCGCCCGAGGATATCGAGCAGGTGCAACTCCGTGGCGGTAAAGTCTTACCTCCCAGGTTGCCCCCTCAGGACAAAGGAAAGCAATCCTCATTCGAAGATCTAAACCCAAATTCCCCTCAGCAACCAGAATTTCCTTTAATTTCTCCGGGTTTCGAGTCTGTCGTTCATAAGGTTGATTACAACGTTCTAGCACACCTTAGGAAGTTACCAGCGAAATTAAGTATTTATGACGCCCTCCTTCTCTCCAAAGAAATGAGGGAGTCTTTAATTAAGGCACTTCTCGACCCCGAGATTTGTTTAACACAGTTGGCTACAACTTCAAAAGGTGAGGCTCTCTACTTCAAAGAGATCCCCGAGGTTACCTTTTCAGACAAAGATTTACTCTTGGGAACTGCTGACCACAACCGCCCCCTCTATATCACCTTAGATGTGGGAAACTTCAAGTTATCAAGAGTCCTTGTTGATCCGGGTGCATCGGTCAACGTGATGAACATAAAAACTCTTGATTACCTCAGAGTTGATACTAGCAAGCTTTCAACTGACAGGTTGGTGCTTCGTGGGTTCAAAGAGAAGGGCGAGAGAGCCTTAGGTTCAATCACTTTATAACTGAAGCTAAATTTCATATAATTGATTCGACTATGTCCTTTAACGCACTTCTAGGTAGACCTTGGATTCATGAATATAGAATGGTTCAATCTACCCTGCACCAATGCGTTAAGTATCAACGAGACGGCATTGAACATGTGATTAAGGGTGATTTGCAACCATTCTCAATTCAAGAAATTGGGATTTACGAAGATGCTGCGTATTTCATACCAAAAGGGTCCTCGTCCCATTCTAAATTGGAGATCAAAATTGAGGAGAAAATGGTTGGACAAAAACTCGACCAAAAGAAGGAAAAAGATAAAAATATCAATCAAGAAATGACACAATCGAGTAGTGAAGACGACTCTGATATCGTTATCCTTAGGCCTCCAAGCACATTACCTCAAAGAGGTGGGAGGATGGCTTTAAGGGCATGAGGTCGAGGCCGTGCTTCATTAGATAGGAGAGCAGCACCTGTGTATATTGATTTGGAATCAGATTCTGATGGTGAACTAGAAAGTCAAGGTACTGCCCTCTCTCTCGATTATCAGAACATAAATGCTCCTCCAAAATTTGATCTCACCTTAGACCAGGACAGTGACCCTGAGATAGATATTTCAAAAGTTAAAAGTGACGAGCCTGAGTTAACGATGTATGAAAAGCTCACTAGAAGGATTGAGGCCCTTTCTCTGACCCCACTGTCGGCAGGCAGGATTGTAGGGTTGGAAGTCAAAGTGGCCCCCAACTTGGATGGTGAAGTTAAGAAAGTTCAGAAATTCTTTCCTGGCTCCTCCTCCGCAAGGGACGAAGGTGATGTAACCCTTGAGGAGGTAGATTTTAATGAATTAATGGAATTACCTTTCGGCTACTTCCCTGTTTGTGTAAAAAACACTTTTTCTAAAGGTTCTATACCATACCGATGGACTAAGGGTCAAGCTAGATACCACGAGAATATTTGGCGAACAAAAATAAATAAAAATCCAACAAGTGGTATTGGCTTTGGAACAGTTAGTTCATTCGATGATGATGAGTATTACCTAATGATAACTTACCATCTCGATTCTCCAAATGTCCCTACAGATCCTCCTTGTCCTCTAGATGGAATCTGTTTGGAGACTTTAGACGATCCCGATGATCTTCAAGTTCGGGATGCACCCCCTGAATTTGAAGAGGAAATTAAGTTGACAGTCGATGAGTTGAGAGAAATTAACTTGGGAAACGATGATGACCCCCGTCCGATTTTCATAAGTACTTTGTTGAGCGAGGGTGAAACCCAAAACTTAATCCAGTTGTTATTTGAGTTCAAGGATTGCTTTGCCTGGACATACGACGAAATGCCAGGTTTGCCTGCTGAGGTAGTAGTTCACAAACTTGGGGTTCGGCATGATGCCATTCCTGTTAAACAAGCTCCTCGATGCATGCGCTTAGAGATTGAGCAACAAGTCGTTTCTGAAGTTAAGAAATTGGTAGAAGCCGGATTCATTCGAGAGGAGCAATATCCCTTCTGGGTGGCCAGCGTCGTGCCAGTTCGAAAGAAAAATTGTCAAATTCGGATTTGTGTCGACTATAGGAATCTGAATAAGGCATGTTCTAAATATGAGTTCCCTCTACCAATACCAGAACTCATGGTGGACATTGCCTCCTCACATGCTATTTTCTCATTCATGGATGACTCATCGGGTTATAACCAAATCAAGATGGCCCCAGAAGATGAGAGAAATACTGCGTTCAGAACCCCTATTGGAATCTTTTGTTATAAGGTAATGCCATTCGGCTTAAAGAATGCCGGAGCAACCTACCAACGTGCCATGACCCGTATCTTCGACGACTTAATTCATAATCAAGTTGAATGTTATATTGATGATTTAGTTGTCAAGAGCAAGGTCAAAGAGGCTCACCTGTATGACTTAAGAGTCATTTTCAAACGGTTGCGCCGCTACGATTTGAAAATGAACCCCTTGAAGTGTGCTTTAGGCGTCGCCTCGGGAAAATTCTTAGGATTTGTAGTGAGGCACCACGGAATTGAGATCGATCCTGCTAAAATTGAAGCCATCTTAGATATGCCATCCCCTAAGAGCCTTACCCAGTTAAGGTCTCTACAAGGTAGATTGGCATATATAAGGAGGTTTATTTCTAATCTTTTTGGGAGATGTCAACCCTTTTCTGTCCTTGCGAAAAAAGACACCAGGTTCGTATGGGACGAGAAGTGTCAAAGTGCTTTCGACGACATCAAACAATACCTTTCTAATCTGCCAGTCTTGGCAGCTCCGATTCCGGGAAAGCCGTTAATCCTCTACACTGCAACCTTAGATGAGTCTTTAGGTGCCCTGTTGGCTCAAGTTAACGACGAAGGGAAAGAGAATGCTCTCTATTACCTCAGTCGAAGACTCCTTCCTACTGAAATTCGATATCTGTCAATTGAGAAGCACTGTCTTGCTTTGGTTTTTGCAGCTCAGAAACAGAGGCATTACATGCTCTCACACTCAATCAGTTTGATTTCAAGAGTTAATCCTTTGCAATATCTTATGACCCAACCTACGTTCAGGACGCTTAGCTCGTTGGTTTATGATAATGCTGCAATTTGAGATTACTTTCACTCTCCTTCGTGCTGTGAAAGGACAGGCCGTCGCCGATTTTCTGGCAGCACACCCGCTGCCGGCAGATTCTCCTCTAAACGATGACCTGCCCGACAAATAAGTCTTGAGTTTGAGGGAATCTGGCGAGGCCATCTGGGAATTATATTTTGATGGTGCAGCATCCTCTCATAGGATTGTGACCAACAATCTGTAATTCCTGGAAAGGCTGGAGTCGGTCTAATTTTCATAACGCCAGAAATAGGAATGATGCATTTTTCCTACCATTTATCGGAGCCCTGCACAAATAACAAAGCCGAATATGAGGCTCTGATAACTGGTTTGGAACTTGCGATTCTAATGGAAATTAAAGAGATTAAGATATTTGGAGATTCCAGTTGGTGATTAACCAAGTGGCCGGAACTTATAAAGTCTTGAATCCGAATCTCCTAAGATATCACCAATATACACTACACTTGTTGGAACAGATTCCTACTGCTACTTTGTATAGGTTTCCCCGTGGTAGCAATTCCGCGGCAGATGCCTTAGTAAAACTCGCAAAGGAATTTGCCTGTCCTGAGGAGGATTCCATTCCTATAGAGATTCAGGGTCGTAAAGCCCTCTCTCCTATAGATTTGGAACACATGAGTAAGACTCCCCTTCAGATCCTTTCTGCCTCTTCGATAACCGATGAGGAAGGCAATTGGAGACAACCCTTAATCGATTACCTTAAAGAAGGGAAGCTTCCCCAGGATAAATCACTCTCCCACCAGATTAAGAAACGTGCCCTGTCATATGCACTAGTTAACAATTTGTTGTACCGTCGGTCCTTCGATCACATGTGGCTGTGCTGTTTGGGTCAGCGAGAGGCCCTGAAGATTGTTAATGAAGTCCATTCAGGACTGTGCGGTGCACATCAATCGGGTCCAAAAATGAAATTGGGGATTAAAAGACTTGGATACTACTGGCCTACAATGATTGACGATTGCATGAATACTGCAAAGCACTGTCATCAATGTCAGGTCCATGGTGTGGTTTTACATTAGCCGCCTAATGTGCTACACCCTACGATAGCCTCGTGGCCCTTCGAGAGTTGGGGCACAGATATCATTGGGCCGATTGACCCTCCCTCCGTGAGAGGTCATCGTTTTATATTAGCAGCAACTGATTATTTTTCAAAGTGGGCGGAAGCAATTCCCCTACGCAACGTAACATCACACCATGTCTTAAAATTCTTTCGTGACCATATCGTATATCGATTCGGCGTGCCCCGCAGAATCATATCCGATAATGGGTCCGCATGCAAGTCTACAAAAATCAACAATTTTTTAAGGCGCCATAATATTGATTGGAGATACTCGAAGATCTACTACCCTCGAGCGAATGGATTGGCCAAGGCCTTCAACAAAACTTTGGTGCAAATTGTT
Source organism: Dendrobium huoshanense (assembly GCA_016618105.1). NCBI lineage: Eukaryota > Viridiplantae > Streptophyta > Magnoliopsida > Asparagales > Orchidaceae > Dendrobium > Dendrobium huoshanense. The sequence continues at coordinate 19,175,325 of CM028360.1, forward strand.
AAAAAGACCCTTGATGATAACAAACGACAGTGGGACGAGCGGTTGGTGGAAGCTTTGTGGGCTTACCGTACCACTTATAGAACCCCGACCCAATCTACCCCGTTTGCACTAGTGTATGGATCCGAGGCCATTTTACCCTTGGAAATACGAATCCCTTCGCTCAGAATTGCAGTTCAGAATCAAATTACAAATGAATAAAATGCAAAACTACGATTGGAAGAACTCGAAGGCCTTGAAGAGCGACGTCTCCAAGTTCAACAAAGTTTAGAGTTGTATAAGTCTCGTATAGTTCAAGCTCATGATAAGTTAGTGCGACCTAGGACCTTCCAAGCGGGAGACTTGGTGTTGGTCCTTCGGAGGCCTATCTTGGCCCATCGAAAGTTGGGAGGAAAATTTGAACCTACGTGGGAAGGACCCTTTGTTATAGAGACTGTCTACGAAGGAGGCTCGTATCAGTTAGTAGATTGTAAAGGAAATCACCCAATACTACCTGTTAATGGGCGTTTCCTTAAGAAATACTATGCTTGATGTAGCTCGTTTTATCAATTAATAAAATTTCCTTCTTGTTTTGCAATCCAGTTATTTCCTTTTCTTTAATTCTCTTACTTTTAATGTTTTTTTTACCTTCTCCTAAGGGTCGGATTGCTCCCTCCCCTAGGATCATACCATTCGCTAGTGGTGAAGTACGCCCCTCGTGGCACCATCCTAGTTTGCCAGTTAATTTGCTTATTTGGAGTAAGTCTTCTATCAGCATCCTATAGGCCTAAGGTTGGGTGATGCCCTTCCTTAGACCCAAGGCTAGGTATTCCCTACCTTGGTTTTCCAGTTGATCCGTCTACTAGGAGTAAGTCTTCTATCAGCATCCTGTAGACCTGAGGTTGGGTAATGCCCTTCCTCAGACCCAAAGTTAGGTATTCCCTACTTTGGTTTCCAGTTAATTTACCTATTTGGAGTAAGTCTTCTATCAGCATCCTATAGGCCTAAAGTTGGGTGATGCCCTTCCTTAGACCCAAGGCTAGGTATTCCCTACCTTGGTTTTCCAGTTGATCCGTGTACTAGGATCCGTGTACTAGGAGTAAGTCTTCTATCAGCATCCTGTAGACCTGAGGTTGGGTGATGCCCTTCCTCAGACCCAAAGTTAGGTATTCCCTACTTTGGTTTCCAGTTAATTTACCTATTTGGAGTAAGTCTTCTATCAGCATCCTATAGTCCTAAGGTTGGGTGATGCCCTTCCTTAGACCCAAGGCTAGGTATTCCCTACCTTGGTTTTCCAGTTGATCCGTCTACTAGGAGTAAGTCTTCTATCAGCATCTTGTAGACCTGAGGTTGGGTGATGCCCTTCCTCAGATCCAAAGTTAGGTATTCCCTACTTTGGTTTCCAGTTAATTTGCCTATTTGGAGTAAGTCTTCTATCAGCATCCTATAAGCCAAAGGTTGGGTGATGCCCTTCCTTAGACCCAAGGCTAGGTATCCCCTACCTTGGTTTTCCAGTTAATTTATCCATTAGGAGTAAGTCTTCTATCAGCATCCTATGGACCTAAGGTTGGGTGATGCCCTTCCTTAGACCGAAAGCTAGGTATTCCCTACTCTTGTTTCCCAGTTGATCTGTGTACTAGGAGTAAGTCTTCTATCAGCATCCTGTAGACCTAAGGTTGGGTGATTCCCTTCCTTAGACTCAAGGTTAGGTACTCCCTACTTTGGTTTATCCAGCTCTCCTATCCATTAGATGTAAGCCTTCTATCAGCATCCTATGGGCCTTAGGTTGGGTGATCCCCTGCCTTACACTTTTAAGATCCTACTCCTATTCGGTCAACACCAATGTGTGCAGCAGAAGTTCCTTCTACCACACACATTGGGGGTCCATTTGTTGACCTCATTTTTGTATGAGGTCACTAAGGCCCTCCCAAACTCCAAATTAATTCTAGATCCTAGGATCCACTCTAGAACTTAGGATTCTTTCCTAGAGCCAGACCTTAGGGCCTACTCTAGAGCTTAGGATTCCCTTAAATCCTAGATCTTAGAACTCCTCTAGATCTTAGGACCACTTCAACTTCAAATCAATCCCCACCCTTGATCAACCTCAACCTCAAATCAATTCCTACATTTGATCAACTCCAACTTCAATTTGATTCCTACTTTTGATCAATTTAAATCTCCAGCTTCATTCAACTCAAACTCAAATTAATTCAAATTTCAAACATATCCAAACTTTGATCCAATCAATTTGACAATTCAACCTTCAACTTAGACTTTGATCCAAACTTCAATCTAGCTTTGACCTCATCCATTCATTAACAATCACCACATCATTGTAAATGATTTAGATACTTCAATACTAATCATTCAAACTTAAAATCCATTCCAAATCCAAAAATCCAAACTCAAATTCAAAGTCTTAAGGTCTTATCCTAAAGACCCTTTTCAAAGAATTTTCAAACATTTCAAAACCCATTCAAGTGGTCTCTGATTCAAGGTCTATCACTTGCAAAGTGATAAAACATGTCTCTAGAGGTTACCCTCCAACTTTGAACTCATTCTGAGGTCTCTAACCCCAGAATCTGAATTAAAATCCAAAGGCTGTAAAACCTTCAAATATTTATAGCCTATGCCACTGAACCTAACCCTTTGAGATCTTGACCTTGGAACCCTTATCAAAGCCTCCAATCACTTCCAGACTCTTGATTTTAACCCATTGAGCAGTAAACTGCATTTTCCAGACCCATTTTTGACCATAGTTGACCAATAGGTCAAAATTGACCAAAATACTCCTATGGGGCTCAAATAGGGATTCCAAACCAAATGAACTCCAAATTAAATGCAACCACCTCCAACAAGTTTCAAATGTCATTTTAAATCTTTTGAACCTATTCCCAACCCCTGGGTCAACATGGTTGACCAAGTCAACAGGTTTGACCCAAGAGGCCATTTAAGGGTCCCAACATGTGTTTTGACCCAAATGACCTCTCTAGGCCATCCAACCACTTCCATTGGTCTTAAAATATCAGTTCAAACCTGTTGAGCCCAAACCCAGACCCTGGGTCAACCTAGTTGACCAAGTCAACCTAGGTTGACCAAACAGGCCCTTAAGGGCTCAAATAGGGTTTTTGATCAAATTGACCTCCCCATACTTGGGGACCACCTCCAATAATTTTCAAATATCATTTCAAATTTATCCAGCCATGACTCACCCCTTGGGTCAACCTAGTTGACCCAGTCAACATGGTTTGACCCAATGAACCCTTAAGAGTTCATATGAATCATTTTCGACGCATTTAACTATATCAATATCTTCAAACCCTTGAAATCATTCCATTTAATACCTTGAATATTTCTAAACCTATTTTGAGTCCAACCCAACTTGAGTTGACCAAGTCAACCCTCAATCCTTGGTCAAGTTTTGATGGCATTTGCTCCCATTCCTTCTAGCCTTGACTTTGGACTTTTGATCCTTGATTAAACCATTCCAAATGACCCTTTACCTCCCTGGATGCCACAGCATCAATTTTGACTTGGTTGACTGGTCAAACCAAGTCAATAAAGCTTTCAACCCTTCTTTGAATTGGTTAAACCCTTTCTTTTGACCTCAAGAGTTTGGACTTGAGCTTGAACTCCATCCAACCTGCACCATTGATCTCCCACTGCCACCTCAGCCTCCTTTGACCCGTTGACTGGTCAAAACAAGTCAAACTCAAGCCTAAGCCTCTTCTAGAAAGCATTATCACATGCTAAGCCCCTTTTCCTCCATTAGGGCTGCCTTAGGCTGACCCACTTATGGTCTAAAGCTCACTTGGAGCTCTCCTAACCAGGCTCAGGGCCTGGTTTAGCCTTAAACGGCAGTGGTCCCCCCACTTGTCCCAAGTCCACCCAATGGAAGCAAGGCTTGTCCAGCCTTTGGGGCAGCCTTCTAGCTGTCCCAGGGACATGTGGCACCATCTAGGGAGCTCATGTATCAATCCCAGCCATCCAATCCAGCCCAGGCCATTTGAATAGGGGAAAAGGTGGCTTTTGAGGCTATTGGATCAAGGCAACTTCTCTCACTCACCTTAGCCTCCCAGAGAGAGTTCTTTGTTCATTTTGGATCTCCAGATCCCTCTCTACCTCCCCACTACAAAATCCAAGTGATTGCACGTCACCGGCGGCGAGTTCTCCGGCGAATCCACCACCTAGTCCGTCCCAGGCTTGTAGCAGTAGATCCAGGCATGTTCGAGCTCGGTTTCGTGCTAGGGATCTTCACTTGGACAGTCTACAAGCTCATCAATCCAGAAATTTTGAAAATCTGACAGTATATTCTCTTAAAACCTTAGACTTAGTTCACTTTAGATGGATTTAATTAGCTTTGCATATAAAGTGTTTTAGGCCCAACGAATGATCCCCCATTGTTTCTGTTCATCTCTCCGTATTAAGTTTAAAATTTCAAAGGTTTTGGTTCACCCGATCGAAAGAACGAGCCCAAAAATGTTTCCTAGGGCGTCTTCCGTATTAGGGTTCGCATGTACGTTTTCTGGACCGTTGATCATTTGATCAACGGCCCAGATCTAGCCATCCCGCCGTTTGACTCAGCCGTGTATTCGATCCTTCGCTCGATTATTCATCCGATGAGATCTGGGCCGTCTATTCCAAACCACGGGATGGTTTCCTCACCGTCTGATCTCATTCCGTTGAGATCGAATGCGGGATCCGATCTTGTCCGTTGGATCGAATCAGCGGCAGATCCGACGACTACCGTTAGCCGCTGACGTGGTTAAGTGAAAACCGCGTGAAGCGGCCCGCGGTTGATGCGTGTCCCCGCCGTCACGCGGTTTCGACCCCGCGAATCCGGACGCGCCATCTGTTCTGCCGCGCTGCCTTTTGATTAAAAAAAAAAAAAATCATTTTTAAATTTCTTTTTGTTAACAGAACTTTAAAAAATGATATTAAATTAAATATAAAGTCAAAAAATGAGTATAATATATCAAACTGTTCAGAATTTTGTATAGTTTATTTTAAAAATAAAATTAAACTATTTTGACTATTATTTTACTGGTAATTTAAGAAATACAGAAAAACTTATTTTATTTTTAATTAAATATAAATAGGATAATTTTATTTGAAATTTGGCTTGAATATTTTTAAGTATGTGACTGATTTCCAAAAATTTTTATGTATTTATTTGAGATATGTTTTGATAGCTATCAAATGTGCAAAATAAATACATTTTTATCTATATGTATTTATATTATTTTAAAATATACTTTAAAATTACTTATATTTAAATCTTTGATGGTTTGAGAGATCTCCTTTGCAATTTTAAACATGAGTTGAGTATATTAATGGAAATAATGGGGATGATTGGTGGATAATCATTTCTTGACTATTCACTAATCATAGGTTTAGTTAATTATGCTAATTAATCCTTACATGTCTAGGAAACACACACCACTTAATCTAAGGTTCTCCTAGATTTAGGTGTTGAATGTGTTTATGTGATTCATGCATGCCTTATGTATTGAGTATGAGGGTTAGTTCAAACATTGATTCAAGCCCATTAAATTAGTGACATAATTAAGGACAATAATTAAGGACTCATGTATAAAAAACTTAGAAAAATTTCAATAATTAGGATTCACTTCCCCTTGAGTTGAAACTTTGAACATTTGAACTTTGTAACATCCTCAGCCCCTAGGGAAATTTTCACTGATTTTTGAGGTCATTAGGTCCCCTAATTAATTTTCTTAAGGTTCAACCCCTAATTAAGCCTTTAAACTTTAAAAAAATGTAATAAATCCAATTGAAATCCAAAAAATACATATAAACTCTCTAACTGACCAGATTCAAGCCCTTAATCCATGAAAATTAAAAACCCCTTAATTTGACAGCAATTCTGTAATTAATTTAATTTTAACTAAAAACCCACTTTTAATTAATATAATTAATTAATAATAATTAAAAAATCCCAAAATTTCCCAAACACTTGGGGATCCCTCCTTAGGTCATTTCTGACCTTTGGAGGTGTTTTCAAGAAGTTGGGAATTTGTTTGAAGCAAAACCATAAAAGGGCCATTAATTAAACAATTTCCAAAATTCATTAAAATGCTCAAAACTTCAATAATTCATAACTAAATAAAAAAAAATCCAAATCACCTAAACTCACTTGTACTCAACTCGTACTGATGTCTAGTATTTATTAAAAATATCAAAGTTCCAGAAAAGTATTAAAATCAAAAAGTCAACAAACCGGTCAACTCTAAGTCAAAACTAGTTCAGAACTTCAAACCTTCGTAATAAAATGTAGAAAAATCCGACTTCAATGTACTTACTGTCTAACATATTGTAGTGAGGTCTAGTATTTTAATAAAATACAAACATTCTAGAATTTGAGCTTAATTAAAAGTTCAACTTTTGACCCTTTAATTAAGTGATTAAAATATTCAAAAATTCATAAAAGATCAAATCGCTCTAAAACTCCAGAAAATATTGGTTTAATGCTTAAAACACTTAACAAATCCTTTAAAACACAACAACCACCTTAAAGATGAAGTTTATCGGTTGGACTACTCCGGGCTGCGGGGCTAAGTGTCCTAAGGAGGTTGGTTCCTCGAGCCTGGTGGCACAATGCCACGAATGGATTCTAAGAGGTGTTAAATCTTAAAATATATTAATCTTTAATTATTTAACGTTTTAAAATCTCTAATTCAATTACATTAATTTGGTTTATCGGCTGGACTACTCTGGGCTGTGGGGCTAAGTGTCCTAAGGAGGCTGGTTCCTCGAGCCTGGTGGCACAACGCCACGAATCAAGTAATGGCAAACTGAAATTAATCAAACTTTAAAATCAGTAACTAACTCATTTTTATATTAATCCACTCTTTTAATTCCAACCAACTTAAATAACTTAATCAACCCCGATTGCTACTAGGTAACCCAGGCCTACGAGGCTATTAGCTTAGCCCCAAGGAAGGTGAAATAAACTTCACGGCCTCGGTGTGAAACAAAGGTAGTAATCAATTAACTTTTAAAATATATTTAATTAAAATTCTTAATCTACTGATACTTAAATTTTAATATAAATCTCCTTTGGAGCCTTAACAAATTCAGAACTTTTCTAGACAACTTCAACTAATCACCCACTTTAAGATCTATCTCAGCCACACGACCTTTCTCACACACTTTAGATGATGTGCTAGGACGACCAACTCTAGATCTAGGTTAGGCCGGTGTTTACTTTACTGCTGTGTGCCAGATTTTTTGTAATTTTCACTGCATGTTGTGGATGAAATTGTTTTGTTGTGTCTGCTTACTTTTCTGCACTCTGTGGATGGATTGATGTGTTTGGCGACTAGATTCCCCTTAAGTTAGGTACGATCTGGATGTTCACATAGTTTTCTATAGGTGGCCACGCTCATGCAGGGCAATAAAAAGGGGGCAAATAAAAAATGCATAAATATTATAAACTCTTTGCACAGGTGCTACAGCTGCTAAAGCCCCCCCAAATAAAAAGAGTGTGGCCAGTGTGTTTTACTTACTTTTCTGCTCATATATAACTGCTTGGGAATAATTGTTTTTTATTTATTAACTGCTTAGGATAACCCTGCAGGTAAGTCTAGATTTTATTTTCAAATAAATGTAATTTGTATAAGTGTTAAGTGTTGTGAAAGTCAGATTTTGAGTTGGGATATATATATAGGTCCAAAGCTTGGACTCCAAAGAGAAAAGGATTCCCCTAAGGGGAGTAGACCTTTTCTATTTGGAGATCCAAATTTGGGCCACACTCCTCCCTACCTAAAGAGGAAAAAGTGGCCTTCTCCTTAAACGAAGTGTCCTCTTATCCATTTGGGTAGTCCAGTACGAAGAATCAAAGGAGCTTGAAGCAAAAGGAGCCCAAAGAAGAACAAGACTGAAGATTGAAGATTGAGAATATCCCACTCAAAACTACTTACGTCATTACTAGGTTAGAATCCGGGTTGTTGTCAGTGGTGCCCGGCCACTTTACTTTCTGTAATACTCTGGTTTGTAATAAGCAAGGCAATTATGCCTATGGACATTTATTAATTAATTTATATTTGATGTGATGAGTTGATTGCCTTTAGGATTACTTGTTTTTACTAGTTTTTTTTGCGATTGTATGCCACTTTTTGTTTTCGCCTGGATACGTGAGACTCGTGAGGGTGTGAATGTTTTCTACTCATAACCTTAAAAGTCTAAAATTTTAGTGAGTCTAAACAAAATAGAAAGATAACGAATCTAGGTGAATTAGCTGGGGATCGACCCCGGGGTCGCATGCATATTTTTGCACTTCTTCTTTCCTTATCTTAGACCCTTCCCCGCCTACGGGTAGAGTCCGGATAGTCTGACCTATGAGGACGAGGTGCCGGACCTGGGGAAGTCCAGTCTTCTAAAAAATTATTTTATAAGCCTGTTTTTAAAAAATTCAAGCATACTTGATTTGGAAATTGTCGACCAGCATACATTGCATTAGATACAAATTAAAAGAGTCAAATTTTAATTTCATAGTCCTTAGCATTTTGCACCCAACATAAGTCAAAGGGGCCAATTAGGAGAATCTCTAGATGTCGGCCCCAACTCTCCAAAACTTTAAATATAACGTCCCTACCACTCTTTCATAAAAGACCGGACTCATCTCTTTTAAATTGACTAGTTGGTTAGCTGGCTCCCCAATCCAGGCCGGGGTAAGTCCAGATCTTGTACTGCATTAGTTAGGATCGGACGATTGTGGTCCAGTGTCCAAAATAGATTTAGGTTCCGGGGCAGATCTTTGTTTATAAGACCCCAAATTTCAGGAATATAGTCCCAAATTTCTAATAAAATACTTAACTCTAATTAAAGCATCATTTCAATCCTAAAACATAAAGCCCAACACTTAGATTAAGTTGGGACACTTCCGGATGGTTCTGGAATCTTAAAGTTTCCCCTACCTCTCATCCTTTAACTCCGTTAATAACTGCTCAATTTTGATTCATTCCCTTTCAGTTTCTAAAATTTGTCTTTTTTTATATTACTCCTAGAAAATCTAACAAAATTCTACCACCATTTTAATCGGGAGTTTTCATAGGAGATTTTATCTCCCTACGATGTAATTAACTACGAGGGCTTGCGCTCGTAGGAGATTTGGAACCCCACACACCTGATTTTAAAAAAAAAATTTAATTTCTAAAACTTTATTAGTTTTCTTTGGGAAAAGTTAAATAATGATCATCGTAGTTGCATTAGAAGAATTATCGTAGAATGGTGTCATTTCCCTTTGGGGAGATACATCCTTCTTCGATAAAGCTTTGGATGTGAATGCGACGATCATGTTTCTTGAATATTGTAATCAGATATTTAGTCGAACTGTACTTTGTTCCCTCGGGACCATATAAAGTTCTCCTTAGAACCCAATCATAGTATTCAAGATGAGTTTACATAATTCTAAGTCTGAACACCCTTATGAAAGTTTATTTTCGTCCTTCGGGTGATATACTCTTTCTAACGAGTCGATTCGACCTTAGAATTAGAATTCAACCTTAATCTTAAAATCCCCAAAGAAAACTAATATCTTTCAAAACATGTTTTCCAAAATTCCACCAGAATAAGGTTGTGTGATGCATGCAAAGTTGAGGGGTTATGCCACTGAGCTAATGAGGGTGATGGTTTATTATTTTTAATTACTATAATTTTTTCTTGCAAAACTTTATTTGCATTTTCATAACAGACCACTTCCACTTTTAATGCATGCTCACTACCATGTAATTGACATGCAAGTTCATCTAATTCCTTAAATTCTTTTTCTAGCACAATATACATTATTTTTAAGGAATTGTGTGCATAGACTACTGAATATGCTTCATATTTAATGTATCAAATTCATCAAGCAGCGATATGTGATCTCTATTTAAGTCAGAATGTTCTTTAAATAAATTGACATGCTCTTTTTTTAAAATACTAAATTAATTGTTAAGGTTAGCATGCATTTTCTTTAATTTACTATACGAATCATGAATTTTTTTTCAAAAATAACTAATAGTTCTTTAAAAGAAAGTTGACTTACCTCATATCTTAATTTGATTGATCAAGATTATCATTATCCATTAGATACAAATTTGTTACCTCCTCCTCTACTTATTCTTCTAAAGATTTTGAGGAATAGTTGACCCAAAAGGCTTTTTGTTACTTTAGCTTGCCCTTGTTGTATTTTGGCTTTTCCTCACCTTTCTCTTTGGTTGGGTGAGTCTTCACATTGGGGCAATCATCTTGAAGGTGACCTGGTTTTCTACACTCAAAGCAAATTGTGTCATATGTAACTTTAATATTCTTTGAGATTTTACCTTTTTTCCAATTGTTTTAATGAAGGCCTTTATTTTCTCTTAAGAAAATTCTTGAAATGATTGGTCATCAAGGCTATGTCATCATCTTCCTGTATTGCAGACTTGTCACTTTCTGAATTGTTCTCTTTTAGATCCAAAACTTGCTCCTTCTTCTATTCTCTTGCATCATTTTACCTTTGATTCACTCCTTGCTCATAGCCAATGAGTGACCTAAGCAAATTATCAACATAATAAATGTTTAAATCTTTGGACTCAGTGATTGAAGTTATTTTTGCATTACAAGAACTTGCTAAGCATCTCAAAATTTTATTAACTTTTTTTTTGAGTTAGATAACTCTTTACTTAGTACATGATAAGATGTCATTATCTAGGTGAACCTAGAGTACATTTCAGTTGTAGTATCGCTAGGTTTTATGCAGAAAAAGTTCAAAGTCATGTAATAAGATGTTTAATTTAGACTATTTAACCTCATTAGTTCCTTCATATGTGATACACAATCTGTCCTAGATCTCTTTACAAGTAGCCCTAGTGGACACTCTCATATAGTCTTCTGCAAGGAGCACAAGTGGACACTCTCATATAGTCTTCTGATTTTAATGCTTAATAGAAATAATTCAAGCATTTTGCATTAAACTTTGCAAGTTCCTTATCCTCATTGTTCCATTCATTAAAAAATAATTTAGTCTTAGCAACATTCAAAAGATAAAATGGTGTAGTCTAACCTTCTTGTACCTATATCCACACGTGGTAATCTACAGAATGTAAAAAAGTAGACATTCAAATTTTCCAAAAAAATCAAACAATATGTAGTTAAATAAGCGTGGACATGTTATGGAATAACCCTTCATAGTGTTACAGTAACCAAATTGTGCCACGGATCACAGTTCTCTAGGTTTTCTAAAACACTATTTTGAAACCCCGCTTTGATACTACATGAAAGTACGAAATGCACCAAGAGGGGGGGGGGGGGGGGGTTGAATTGGGATATTTTTAAATAGGAGTAGTAATTTTTTTGGATTTTCAAAATAATTAGAAATAAGAAGTTTTTATTTTTGAATGCGGAAGCTATCAAATTAAATTTGCCTTAGAAAACACTGGTGATGAAATTCAAGTTGTGATAATAAAATATTATTTTTTTTATTTTTCTCCACACAATTATTATAAAAATTAAAGCATGAAAGTAAAATGTAGTAAACAAAAAAAAGCACACAAAAAATTTTATAATGGTTCGATCAACCTTGACCTATATCCACTCCACGGAGTCCTCCATTATGAGAGTTCCATTACTCAAAAGGGACTCTCCTTCTGCTCTTTGATCTAGGCAATGAGGCCTTTACAAAAACTAACTTCTACATTCCACGGTGTGGCAGAGTGCTGGATGGTATGTCACCCTCCCAGTGAAGGCGGCGAACCTTCTCATTTTTCTCCCTCTCTAGAGTTTCTTTAGCTGTCACATTTCTCTCTTGTTTATTTTAATTGATAAAAGCTTTAAATATATAATAGGTTTCAAGAATTCCTAAAAATTTGAATTAGCCATTACTATTTATATAGTATGATCCCAAATCATACAGTATGATCAGTTCAAAACAACTCCCATTCCTGTATGAAGGAGGACTAATAGGCTCTAATATTTAAATACATCGTACATTATGATACAAATATCTTCTAATATGATCTACTTTATTTCTTTTATTTGCATGGGACAAATGCTGTGAAGACCAAAAATTATCTCTATTTTTCATCCAACATTGTTCAATCGTATAGTATAGATAATTGAGTTTATGCAGTTCTTATTGTATAATGTATTCATCGTACATTATGATTAGTTAAAAAATTAAGGTTTCATCTTGTATGATCTTTGGTACGACAAAATTTTACCTTGGTTCATCGTACTGTATGATCCCATTTATATAGTTCAATCATCAATCATTAATTAAACCATTATGTAATTGACTAATCATAAAGGTTAATCTTATCAAGATTTCTAATTTTCTTATAGTATGATTTACATTATGTGGTATGATGTTTTCAAAATTCAAGTTTAAAATCTTCCATAAATTAATTGGGTGGTAAGGTTTTGTAGTTGAAATTAAATTATACAATACAATCAAGATCATACAGTATGATTAGTTCATAGAGGCTAATTTCCAATTAGCTGTTAAGCCTATTTCTTGATAATATATCATATAATGCAATTTAATTCATACAGTACAATCTATAAAAAAAAATTGTACATAAGAAAATGGTTGCACCTCTATATGTGTGTATGATCACTCAATCTATATACACTCTTTTGAGGCTAGACTCAAGAAATATAAAAAATAAAAAAAATAAAGATTACATACTCTTTCATATCCTATTCTACCAAGTCTTAAGTCTTCAATAGTCCTAAACAATGTGTATTCCCCTCAAAATATGAATACTCACACGTAAAAATAATATTTAAAATATATAAGAAAGAATGAAATAATTTAATAAATATTATTTGTCCTAATCAAAATCACAAACTTGGGATCCTGGATTGCAACATGCTCTCTCAATTACCTCTTTGAAAAAAAACTTTTGTTATGGAGGATATCTGAAAGAGAGCATGGAGAAGGAAGTGGGAGAGCTTAAGAGATAGAGAGAGATCCTTATTAAGGAGAGTGGTGAGAGGTTAACAAAGGTTGCTCCAAGCAAGGTGTTCATCATCTTCTTCTAGTTGGTTCTCTGGTTCCTTGGTGGCTCTTGAGATCATTAGCATTAGATCCAGGTTTTATGCCTAATACAAGAGGGAGTAAAAGGATTCTTATGTTCTTTGCCTTCACCATGTAGGTGAAAAAGGATTTCTAGGTTCACTGCCTACTATAGGATGGAGTAAAAGTATTCAAGGTTGTCTGCCTCACTAAGTTAGTAGAAAGATTTTATGAGGGCTTCTCCTCCTTACTGTGAAAGTAAAAGAGGAGTCACTTTTGATTAGTGCAATACTTGTATGGGTCTCCATGGAGTGGACGTAGGTCAAGATGACTAAACAATTATAAATTTTGGTGTGTTCATTCTATTTTTCTTTTGACATTTAAATTTCTACATTAGTTTTAACACTATTTCAAGATGACTAAACAATTATAAATTTTTAGGGTTAAACAACCCTCACAAAATTTTAAGTGGTATCAGAGTCAGGTTCTTAAGATAAAGTTTTATAGAATTTTTGAATTAAGATCCATACCTAACTTTGGAAAAAGAAACACCATAATTTTTGAATTAAGATCCATAGCTAACTTTGGAAAAAGAAACACTGCAGAAGAATATTCAATTACTAGACAACCTCTTTTTCATAATACTTCTTTTAATTTTTTGGAAAACCAACATGTCTACCTTCTTACAATCAATTGATTATCGTATATGGATGCTAGTTCATGATGGTTATTCTACACCCTTTAGATTAGTAAATAGTGTTAAAACTAAAATCTCTTTTTTTGAATGGACTACTAATGATAGAGATTTAGAATAACTGAATATAATATGTCTGAACTATTTTTTTGTGCCTTAAAAAAAGAAGATTATATGTGTGTTTCCACATATATATGTGGTAAAGAGATTTGAGATAACCTATGCATTATTTATGAAGGAATAAAGGAAGTAAAATAATCTAGGTTAAATATTCTTCTTCTTGATTATAAACTTTTTTGCATGAAACCTAACGAACCTATTTCTGAAATGTATAATAGGTTTACATAGATTGTTACATTCCTCCATGGCTTTGGAAGATAACTCAAAAATTATGAAAACGTTAACGAGATTCTGAGATGTTTACCTTTTTTGTTAAGAAATTTTAAAAAAAACCAATTCACCACCTCTTGGTTAGCCTTGAGACTAGTTATTTAGGGTTAATCAACTCTCGCAAACTTTCAAGTGTTATCAGAGCTAGGTTCATAAGATAAAGTTTTAGAAAACTTTTGAATTATGATCAATAGCTAACTTTGGAAAAAAAATATCGCAGAAGGATATTCAATTACTAGACCAGCTCTTCTTGATAATACTCCTTTTAATTTTTGGAAAAGTTGCATGTCCACCTTTTTACAATCAATTGATTATCATATATGGATGCTAGTTGATGATGGTTATTCTGCACCCTTTAGATTAGTAAATGGTGTTAAAACTAAAATCCCTTTTTCTGAATAGACTACTGATGATAGAGATTTAGAATAATTGAATTTAAAATATCTGAACTATTTTTTTTGTACCTTAAAATCTGAAGATTATATGCGTGTTTCCACATGTACATATGGTAAAGAGATTTGGGATAAACTATGCATTACATAAGAAGGAATAAAGGAAATAAAATGATCTAGGTTGAATATTCTTCTTCTTAATTATAAACTTTTTTCATGAAACCAAAAAAATTAATTTATGAAATATATAATAGGTTTACATAGATGGTTACATACCTCCATGCCTTAGGAAGAGAACTCACAAATTATGAAAAAGTTAAGGAGATTTTGAGAGGTTTACCTTTTTTCCTTTGATGCAAAAATTATTGACATTTATGAACCCAAGGATCTTAATGTTTATTCAATTAATAACTTACTTGGATCACTCATTGCTTATGAGCAAGGAGTGAACCAAAGCCAGCTTGATGCAGGTGAGAAGAAAAAGGAGAAAATTGTTGCCTTAAAGACTAATGATTCTGACATTGATTCTTCTTGTTCTAAATATGATGACATTACTTTAATAATTAGGAAATTCAAGAGCTTCTTAACGAAAAATCCAAAAAAGCATCATCAGAAATGGAACAAAGGAAAGAATAATAAAAATTTTAACATTTCTTTTGATATTATTTATTTTAAATACAGGAAGCCACATAATCTAAAGTCTAATTTCCCAACTCTTAAAGCTCACCCAAGAAAGGACAAGGGTGAAGAAAAACTTAAGTTCAAGAAGGGCAAACAAAGAACTGAAAAGGCTTTCTGGGCAGACTTAGCATCATACTCCCTTAAAAATGAAGCTGAAGAGGAGGTAACAAATTTGTGCTTAATTGTTGACGATCATCTTGATCACTCTGATCAGGGAGAGGTATGTGAGCTTACCTATGAACAATTACTTGAAGTTTAAGAAAAAAATCATTATTCATATAAGAAGCTCAAGAAATTACATGCTAGCCTTAAGTTGATTTTTAAAATTTACAGAAAGAGCATGTTATCCTAAGGAAAGATCATTCCATTTTAGATAGCTATCACATGGTTTTATTAGATGAATTTGACTGTTTGAATAAAAAACAACCTAATTTAATTAAAGAACATGATTCCATGAAATATTGTACATTTTGAAATAGAAAATGCATGTAAGAACATAGACTCTCTTGCATTTGATTTAGATAGTAGTGAGCATGCATTGAAAGTTAAAAGTTCAAAACATAGAAGTGCAAAAAAAATTTTACAAAACAAAATAAAATCTTTCATGGAAAACAAAAAACCAACTTCACTTGAAGTGTTTTATAATCCATAATCTCAACATGCATCATTCGAACCTAGGAAGAGGCAACATATCACAAAGTTGATTATTAAATTTTTTTCCTAGTGTTAGATGTTTTTCATGTTGCAGGTTAGGAAGTATCTTCTACACTTGTTCCATTCATCTTATAACACATTTGGTGTGGAGACCAAAACTTCAAAATACAAAGTATAGCATGCATGCATGCATTTCATTCTTCTTTTCATATGACGGGAGCTAAACCTATTTGGGTTTCCAAATCTAACATTTATTGATTTGATAGGTTTGCTCTAATAGAAGGCCTCATAAGAGCATATGGTACCTGGATAGAAGATGTTCAAGGCACATGATAGGAGATACAAATAAGTTCATTTTATTGGAGGCCTGTGCAAGAGGTATGGTAACACTAGGAGATAACACCATGAAGAAAGTAGTTGGATCAGGTATAATTGGAAACTCTAAGAATTTAATTATTGAATATGTTTTACTAGAAGATGGCTTAAAACATAACCTGCTTAACATAATCCAACTTTGTGAAAAAGGTTTTAGCATTAAATTTTTTCTTCTAGTTGCATGATTAGCTTAAAAGTAAAAAATATGCTGTAAGGAAAAAGAATTAATAATGTTTACATACTTGATTTAAACTATCATGAACTTTCTTCTTCTTTGCCTAAAAAATGGTGCTAAAATATCTTGGTTATGACATATGAGATAGTGTCATGCAATTATGAAAAACCATAAGAAAATCACCCAAAAAGACCTTGTTAGAGGAATTCCCAAACTAGAGTTCACAAAAGACCACTTATGTGATGCCTTTAAATTAGGGAAACAAGTCAAATCCTCTTTCCACTCAATGAAAGATATAAACATACTGCATAGAGAATAAAGGTATTTTTTAAGTCACCCTAACGAACTGATCTTAAGAGACCCATCTTAATGTGTTAGAACTAAGCATAACCTTAGAAAAGAAGTAAAACACTCTACCTTTATTTCATTGATTGAATCCACCAACATAAATCAAGCCCTATCTGATGAATTCTATATCCTTGCAATATAAAAAGAGTTAAATTAATTTATAAGAAATGATGGGAAATAATTTAAAGATCTAAGGACCAGAATGTGGCTGGAACTAAATGGATTTTCAAAAATAAAATGAATAATTCTTATGTAGTTGTGAGAAATAAGGCAAGATTGGTGGTTAAGTGGTATAATCAAATAGAAGGGATTGACTTTGAAGAGACCTTTGCCCCTATAGCTATATAAGATGCCATTAGGGTACTACTAGCCTTTGCTTATTTTAAGAGATTCAAACTGTACCAAATGGATATTAAGAGTGCCTTTCTAAGTGGGGTTACAAAAGAAGATGTGTATGTGGAACAACCCCAAGTATTTAAAAATTTATAATTCCCTAATCACGTGTTCAAATTAAAAAGGCACTATATTGACTAAAGGAATCACACAAGGCATGGTATGAAAGGCTAAGCACATTCTTATTAGAAAGAATATTTGGTAAGGGGAACGTAGACACCACCCTAATTCTAACAAAGATAGGAGTGAACTACTCATTGTGCAAATTAATATTGATGATATTTTGTTTGGATCTTTTGATAAAAATCTATGTGATGAATTATCAAAAATAATGAGTAAAGAATTTAAGATGAGTATGATGGGAGAATTGACATACCTTTTGGGATTTAGCATAAGGTAGATAGATGATGGAACTTTTCTTAATCAATCAAAATATATTAAGGACATCCTTATGAAATATGAAATGGATAAATCCAAGCCAATCACCACTCCTATGAGTTCCACTATTTAGTTAGATAAGGATTCAACTAGAAAATATGTTGATCAAAGGAAATACATTAGAATAATTAGATAACTTCTTTACTTGACTGCTAGGAGACATGATATTATGTTTAATATTTATCTCTATGCAAGATTTCAGGTTCATACAAATGTGTCTCACTTGACTTTTGTTAAGAGAATTCTTAGGTATCTCTTAGGAAGCCCAAACTTAGGAATCTAGTGTCCTAGGCATTGCACCTCCTTTGAAATCATAGGATATTTAGATTCTAATATTACATGATGCTGAATTGATAAAAAAACACTTTTGGAATTGTCAATTTATATTACAGTCATTGGCCTCCCTGTCTAGTAGAAAATAAAACTCAGTTTCCCTGTCCATTGCTGAAGTTGCGTGCATAGCCTTAGGAAGTTGTGTGGCCAAGTCCTCTAGTTAAAGCAATAAATTCATTATTTAGGATTACATGTAGACACAATTTCAATGCTTTATGATAACAATAGTTTCATATGCATTTCAAAGAACCGAATTTAATACTCCAGGACCAAACATATTTATATAAGGCACTACTTCATTAGATACCATGTTACTAAAGCAGACATAGATCTACACCATATAGCCACAAAAAACTAACTTGCTGATATCTTTATAAAACAACAATTCTTTAAAACATTCAGTATCTTAAGAACCATATTAGGTGTAATAGATATTAATGCTTAAAATTGTTTCTTTCTATTTATAGTATTTTGTTTTTATTTTATTTAAATGTATGTTTATTTTTATCTTCTTAATTTTATGTGGTTTTTTCCTTTGATATATATATATATATATATATATATATATATATATATATATATATATATATATATATATATATATATATATATATATATATATATATATATATATATATTTAAAAGGGAATTAGATTAATGCTCACTATATATTTTGAATTCTCAAATGACATATTTTCCTTTCTTTTGGCTTTAGAAATTAGTAAGCAGTTCTTGACTTCTATAAATCAATTAAAGAAAGAAATTTTAATGTTTTTCACTCTTCCTCTAACTCTTTAGTGGTGTATTTTTCTTTTTAAAGAAAAGTCTATTTCAAATTAAAAGTTGGATTTTTAAATCGAGATCAATTTTTATCTTCCTACAGTAAACTATCTCATATGAATGATGTTCAAAGTTATTAAATAAGTTTTTTAAGTTTTTATAATCAAGTTGTTTCATCTATCATATGTATATATTCCTTTTTTATGGTTTACTTTTCCTTATAATAGAGAGTGAGTTCTTATTTTCTTATATCTAGAAGTCAATCTCACAATTGAGAGTCTTTAAAGATTTTGAAAGGAAGCTAGCTCTAAAAAATGACAAGAGGCACAAAATGAGTCCAAAAGAAGACTAAAAAGATGCACAATGACTGTCAAATAATTGTAACATACACCAAAGTATATCAAAAATCAAAATATGTGCAAAGTGTGAAAGATAATTAAAAAAAGAGGCACAAAATGGGCCCACAAAGAAATAAGCTTCCTTCTCTTTTAGAACTATAAATCTTAGAAGAATCCGCGTGCAACTTTATATTCTCAAACACTCGAATTTTGAAAATCATAATTTTTGGTTGATTAATTTACAGTATAATTCTATCAAACATTTTTTTGAAGAGATGGTTGAAATATCACTCTTCTTATATTATTTATTTTCAAAATTAGAATTTTGTTCAAAAATATTTTTAATCTATAAAGAGTTTGAGCTAGGGTTCACAAGATTTATTTTCTACATTTTTTAGTTTTCAACATTGTTAATTCATTTGTTACTAATTTTTAATCTACTTATAAGATAAATTTAAAATTTATTAGAGTTGATTGCTTAAAAACTTATATTCTTTTCATTTTGATTTATGAATAGTTTTTGTTTGGTTATCGGTGTTGTTTTATGTTTTTAATTATTTTTATTTTTAGTTTTGAAATCCTCCTGATCATCACATTCCATGTCCTAAATTTTTTCATATTAAAAAATTATATTCTTCACTCCAAATTATCAATACATCTTCCTTCTCCTTAAAAATCTGGTATTTAGTATTGGCTAATTGTAAAAGATCTCATTCTCTCACAAGAAGCACTTTCAGAAGTGTTATCAATTCACAGTTTATTGAAGCAGCTAATGAAGCTGTTTACACCCGCTACAAATTTGTCAAGATTAACCCCTAAAATGCTGTCAATCATGAGGCTTTGATGTATTAAAAACTAGACCTATTTGCTCACACCACTCTTGGCTTCATTCTTACACTTACTTTTACCTTCAATTCTGAACTTCTTTTTGAATTTTTTGTCAGTCTCCACATAAGTTCTGACTTTATGGCACTCCAATCATATATTAATAAACACCCTATTGAAATAACCTATCAGGATTTCTAAGAATTTCTTCACCTATATACCTTTGGAAATAAAATGCATATTTTGGCTTCAGATCTAGATTTTAATTGGGGCCTTGCTAATACCCTTCTTAGAGAAACCATTGCTACTTTTCATGACTCTGTCGACACTACCTTAGTAAAAGATGCTGAAACCAACCAGCACATTTTTTGCACCTCCATTATTCCTAAAGATAGAGATCGGATTCATATTACTCCCATCCTATCATTCACCAACTACTACATAATGGCTTATTACAGTTTTATTGTCACTGATCTTCTAATCTTCTATATTTAACATCTAACTTGCATTAGAGATCCCAGCCACAAAAGGAAGCTAATTATAGCCTTAGGAAAATTATTTCATATATCCTAGAATCTAAATAAAACATTCAATGTCCAATCCCACCTAATCACCTCCTTATTTTCTACTCAAATAGCTCCTACATCCTTCATATTACACATCATCACCCATGCATGAGGAGGATATGATAGAGGAGCAAAGCTCTATTCTTGCACCTATCCCAATCCACCAGAACTATAAGATTGATCAACTAGTTCACAGGTTTAACCAATTGGAAGGTAGGTTTGAATCCTATATAGTCGAGTAACACCAACAAAATGATCATTACTTAGCTTAATTTGATGCATACGTAGCCTAGTAGCAGCCACATCATGACCAGGATATGGCATGGTTTGGCAAGTAAGTTTACCTCTCTTCACTATTACTTTCAGCAATCACCGCAAGCACCTCCACCTGATTAGGGTTCTTATTTTTTCTAGTTTCTTCGTGCTTTTATTTCTGTGCTTTTCCTGGTCTTCCTTTTTATACATTGTTCTATTTAGTATTTTTTTATTTTTTCCTCCTTTTTATAATGTTAAAAGGGGGAATAATATGTTGTTTGTAATGTTTTGTTTGTTTATGTTTTAGTGAAACTTTCCTAATTCCATTTTTTGTTCTTTTTAATGTCTCATTATTTCTTTTAAAAAAAGATAATAAACCAAAATTGTCCTTTAAAATTTTTCAAAGAACAGTGTTTTCCATCATAAAAAATGGTTAGATTTTTAAAAATCTTGGCCCAAGAACAGTGATTTTGATGATAACAAACATTATTATTTCTTTACTACTGCTATTCTTAGATATATATTTTGTTTTCCATTCTTACTAACTTTTTAGGTCCACATTTTGAATTGCAATACAAATTACCTCAAAATTAGGTAGAGTAGTGTTGAGCCTATCCATAATTTCATTTTTAATTTAGTTTTTATAATTCTTGTGTGAAGTCATGTATCTGGTAGACCCTAAGCTATATAACCTTACACATAGAAATTCGAGGGGAGTGATTTAGCGAGTTAGAGGTTTTTCTATTTTTTAACTAATTGTACAAGATGATTTAAATCATACTCAATGATCAATTAAAAACTGAAATCCTAATTAGGGCATTCTTGGTAATTAAGCTTGATTAACTAATTTTTGGTGGTAGAGCTATTCTTATTAAAAGCGTTCTTTGTGCTTTTCCAGTGTATAGCTTTCAATCTATTTTTCCTACTCAAGGTGTTTGTGACAGAATTCACAAGCTTATTAATAAATTATTTTGGAGAGGCACTTCTTCCAGCTCTAAAATTCACTAGGCCTCTCGGGAGAATTGTTGTTGTGTTTAGGCTGAAGGTGGTTTTGGTTGTAAGAACTTTAATGACCTTGATAAGGCTTTTTATTTTAAACTTTGGTATAATTTACATTCTAATGTTAGTCTTTAAGATAATTTTATGATCTCTAAGTATTGTATCTGTAAGCATCCTACTAATTGTTTTTCTAAACAAAGTGATTCTAGAGTTTGGAAAAGGCTTTGCAAGGTTAAATGGGAGGTGGAGCCCTTCATCTCTCAGGGCATTGGTGATGGTAATATTTTATTTTATTAGGATCATTGGTTAGGTAAAAACTCCATTGATTATATGTTGAATTCTTCTTCTGCATCCTTGGTTAAGGTAAACACCTTTTTTAAAAATTTTTTTTTGGGATTATGATAAGCTTTCCATTGTGATTCTTGATTGTATCATCCATAGTATTTTAAACATACTGATTAATACTACTTATAAAGATATTATGTTATGTGATCTTTCCAAAGATGGTGGTTTTCATTTAAAGAGTGCTTGACATACTTTTAGAGATAAAAGAAATAATGATAGCATTTTCCATAATATTTGGCATAATAGCATTCCTTCTACTATTTCTATTTTTTATTTGGAGAGTCATCCATAGATTTATTCCTACGGATGATAATCTTATCAAAAAAGCCTATATCTTGGCCTCTAAATGCCAATGTTCTTTCCACAGGGAGAATATGCATCATGTTTTTTTATCTGGTCTTACTGCTATTAGAACTTAGGTGTATTTTTATGATTTATTTGAACTAAACTATTTTAACTCTCATTCTTCTCTTAAATCTATGCTTAAGGTATGTTTTATTAACTCTGGTCACATACACAATCTCATTTTTTCCCTCATTCTTTGGTTTCTTTGGCTGGAAATGAATCAATCTCTTTTCAATAATGTGAGAATGAGCCATCATAATGTTATTCAGAAAGAGAAGGATAAGGTGTTAGCTCTGCTCACTATTAATCTAATATCTATTAAGAACTTTAAAAATTGTTACTTTGTTGGTAATATTTTAGGTTTGAATTTGGAGGGTGTTCCTTCCATTTCTGATATTATCTACTAGCATAAACCTCCCATTAATTTCTTTAAGCTTAATGTCGATGTCAATAGTACTGATTTATCAAGTGGCTGTGGTGGTGTGATTAGTGATAGTAATGGTGGTATCATTATTGCTTTTGCGGGTCATTTTCTGGGGCACTATTCCACTGTTATTTCTAGGGCCATTTTGTATGGTATTCAGTTGTGCATCCCTCTTAGCTTAACTAATTTTCATATTGAGGTTAATTCTGACTGTGATTTTCATCTTTTTCAAGCTGATTATGAGATGTTTTGTTCCCCAAACTTCTTCTATTTGGTTAGATAAATTAAAAAACTGACTCTTTTTCTGAATTACTCGTTTCACTATATCAACAAGGATGGTAATGCCTGTGCTTCTTGAGTGGATATATGGGGTTATAGCCTGAACTATTTTTATTTTATTTTATTTGGGACACTAGCCCTGCCCCTCTTCATGATTTACTTAATCTTGATGCTTATGGTTGTCCTTATGTTAGATCTTAGCTTTTTTGTCTCTTAGTCAGTGTTCGGGTTTAGTCCTTTGATTTGGATTTCTACTAGCTGGGCCTTATTTTACTACTGGGTTGATTACTTTCTTTTACTGATTGGCTGGGTTGTTGTGCATTGTTTCTATAATCCCTAGAATTTTCTTTATGCTAGTTGGAGTATCTGTGATGTGGAATTTCCTTTACATCTTAATTTTGACTAGTACAATTGCTGTTATTATTTTTATTGGAGGTTTGTTTACCTTTTTGCTGGAGGGATGGACATCTGGACTATTATTTATCTATATATGTCTGGTATTTTAGTTTTGTTCAGCGACTCTCTATGTTGGTTTGTTTTGTTCTTGGACTCTCTGTGCTGGCCAACAGTTTGGTTTATTTTTTTTAGTTATTTTATTTATGTTGCTTCCAGCATTCTGAGCTTCCTTTTTAAGCTATTATCTTGGTTAATTTGGATTTGAGCAATGATTTTTGGATTACTTGGGGTGTTGATGGTAGGTGTGTGGTGATGGTTGCACTCTTTATTTTACTTGGTTTTTTTAGATTCTTTAGTAATTGGATCTATTGCATAGCCTTTCTTTATCGTATTTTGTACTCTTTTTGTTATCTATACCTCTCAGATTTGATCATTGCAGCTATTGTCTGGTTAATTATAGATTGAAGCTATGATTACACTATTACTTTTATTGAGAGTTTTTCCCATTGGTGCTCTCCCTCCCTCAGGATGCTATTCTGTGATGCTGGGGGTGTTTCTGTCCATTTGGCTGGGGTTCTAGGTTACTTTACATTTGAATTTCTCTTAACTTGAAAGATGAGTTGGTCGGTACCTCATGTTAGATGCTGGAATGTTTTTTGTCTTCCTTGTGGTAATTCTCTTAAGGGTGTGGCCATTGTTTTGGATGGCTTGAAGTTATTATGCTTGGGTTGTGGAGTTTTGTTAATTTGCTGCTATGCTTTTTTTTACCTATTTTGATGTTTTGTTATTTCTGCTTACCACTTATGCTCTGGTTACTTAGAGAACTAGATAGTTTATGATCCTGAGGGTTGAATCGAGTGGCATGTGGATATTCTTGATGAAGCTAGTTATTCTATTTTAATCCTGAGCTCTAATAGTCTATATCCACACTTTGATTTTCAGTGGTGCCTTGATCATTTCTGTTTTAGTGGCTTTGAGCATCTTTATTCACTTTCTAATTTAAGTTTTAGCATTTTTTTACTGCTTTACCTATAAAATTTTTTGTTATACTCTTTTGATCTACAGCCTTTTAATTCTGCAAGTGAATAGGATTTAGGCAGTTTTCAGACCTTTTTTCCAGAAAGATCGAGCTTCATTACTTTATCATTATCTTTCTTTTCTGGATGCATCCCTGTAGCATCTATAGATTGTTCCTACGGTTTTTTGTAATTTTGGTTAGTGGAGACTATTGGCTCATAGGTTTTTTCTTTATTTTCTTTTCTAGCTTGTTGGACTACAGAGAGCTTGTAGCATTCCTTAAGGACTTAGTAATTGTTTTTTATTTCTTTATTAATGTGTAAACCCCTCCATGGGTTTTTACTAAAAAAAAGCTTGCTTAACTAATTCTTAATTGTTAATTATTTTGCATCACTCGTGACCTGCTCTCCACAGGCATTTCTTAGGTGATTTAAGGTTTACTTTCTAGAGCTTTAATTTTATTCCCCTAGTAATTTTGTTTGGATTTTACTTTAATGATTGTAATCTTTGGCTTTCATTCGATATTTCTGTGGCTTTTGTTTAAGGTTTTTTCTAGTTTTCTTAGCTTTGGGAGATGATGACTCCATCATCATCTAACCCCCTGATCACTTTGATTCTTTATGGACATTCTCAGTCCTTCAAGGATGTTATTTCTAGTTCTTCCTCTTATATGCCTAAGTTCAACTTTGTGGATACCTCTTTTGAAAGTTCATTAGGGATGTTAGGCCCTATGAAAAAAGAGGGGGGGCGTGAATTGGTATTTTTAAAAATTATTTAAAACCACAAGAACAAATATCACAATCAAAAATCACCATGGAAAAATAAGTGCAAAACATTAAAATGCGGAAGCAGTAAAAAAGAACACAAGGGTTTATAGTGGTTCGGTCAACTTGACCTTCGTCCACTCCCCGGAGGCGCCCTTCGAGTATTGCACTACCAACGTGACTCTCCTTTAGCCCCAACAGCTAGGCGGAGAAGCTCTTAAAAAAACACCTCCTTTTTCCCACACCCGGCAAGGCAGAGAACCCAACTACATTTGCTTCCTCCTGAAGCAGGCAGAGAACCACGATCACTTGCTAAAACTTACCTCTCCTAACCCTTCCAAGAACAAGAGACTCTAGTGAAGAAGAAGTGGAACAATGCTTGGAGCAACCCTTGTGAACCCCTTTACAAGCTCCCCCTCACAAGATCCTCTCTCTCTTTCTCTCTCCCTCTCTCTCTCTCTCTCTCTCTCTCTCTCTCTCTCTCTCTCTCTATCTCTCTCTCTCTCCCCTTTAGGTTTTCCCAGGTCAAGACAACTGCCAAGGATGTTCAAAAACATTGAACAAGAGCTCTTAAATAGAAGAGCTTTAAAGGAGCTCATTAATTGCAAGTTGCCAACATTATCGTCAAGGATGATAAGGAAATCGTCTTAGCCGATCAATACAAATCTCAGAAGATCTGCCAAATCATCACCCTAAATGCAAACTAGACGATTGAAAATTTGCTTGATTATCCCGAACGATCTCACGATTATCCTGACCAATCAGTTCAAATCAGAGAAAAATAATCCAGAGCATCGCTCTGAATTTGAGCTGTCCGATCCAAATCGGCCAGAGCATCGCCCTGAATTTGTACTGGCCGATATTTATCTTCTAGGAGCGACCAAGGGTTTTTGAATGGATTGTCCAGGCTGATCTTGTGATCGTCCAGGATGATGTGATCGTATGAATCATCCTTAATTTCTCCCATGATTACCGAATCAATTTAGGCATAATTATATTATATCGTCCAGGTTGATAAAATAATCATCCTGGCCGATTTCCAAAAATATAAAATACTTAAATTGATCATGGAGGAAAATTCTTTCTGTATTGAGCATATCATCCTGGATGATATAGGTATCGTGCAGGCCAATCAGTTAATTATGGCTGCCTTAACTAAGAAATCCTGATTAGATCTTCTGTTTTGAACTCGATCGTCCAGGACGATATAAATATCATCCGGGCCGATGTGAGTAAAAACACAAGTTCTAAATCTCTTAAGTATGTGTGTGCAGGGTTACTTAACATCAGTCACTTCAAACAATTATATTTGACTCAAGAAAGAAAAAGAAAATAACAAACTGACTCAACTCTAATCTACCCAATCTTGAGCTAATTCTGATTTCGGTCCGATCTTTGAATCCTGAAAATGTCAGTAGTAAAGGCAGTTGAAAAGAAGAAAGAGTGTTTGCTAATCATCAAAACATAATTCACGAAATCTACGACAATTTCCCCCTTTTTGAAGATGGCAAACACTTTGACAAGTAATCCAAAAATAGTAGTGTAAAACATGGAATTGAAAGTGCAAGCATACAAAAGAACCCCTCTCCCCCTTTTGACATCTCAAAAAGGAGGAGGAAACTAAGAAACAATTTGTGAGCATGAAAAGAGCCTTCCTTTTTTTTTTTTAACCAAGGCATGAACATGATGTAGTACTCCATGTGATTGATTTGTAAAAAATTTATGAGCTAATGAATCAACATAAAAAAAATCCATAAAATGATATAATATCCGATCATGATTACCCTTAGCTCAAACTTTTTTTTTGGGTTCTTTGGAAATCAATGACCTAACTCATTGAAATCAATTGGATAGAATAAAGGATCCATTCATTACTTGTTTCCAGAAAAAAATCTCTTATAGAATAATTAACCAAAGTGAATTTGTCATAATTGCAAAACAATGAAAATCAAGACTTTGATATATGAAATCTTCTAAGTTTTAAAAGATTTGAAAATAGAGGAGAGCTTGCTTTTGGTGGGCTCATTTTATGCCTCTTGTCAATTGAATGGCGCTTTGCGCATCTTTTGATTTTTGATACACTTTGTGTATATATATATATATATATATATATATATATATATATATATATATATATATATATATATATATATATATATATATATATATATATATTAATTTTGGCATCGCATCTTTTGTTGGCATTATTGGCCAAATTTTTTATTTTTGCAAGCTTCATTCTATTTCAAAAACACTTAAATATAATCTTAGTTGTGAGTATATCTTGTAGATATTAGAGAATAGGAGCTCTCTCTCTACATAGGGAAGAACAATTCACAAAATAGAATCAATAACTAATGACAGGAGTAACGAGGAATCTTGATGTGCCTAAAAGACTTTGATCATTATAAATACAAGATAGATTTGCTTTGACAAGGTTAGAAAAGATCTTAATTTCACACACAATTGTTAATTTGAAAATAGATTTTTGATTAGAAAGAAAACTATGCCACTAAAATAAATTAGAGAAAAAGACACAATTATCGGTATATTTTTACCATGTAATAGATTTAAGAGATGTAAAACATTGACTACAAATTTTCAAAACCAAGGACAAGGCATACGATATTATTTCAGCGATGATTTTGAAAACCAAATTAAAAGAACATGAAAGTAAAATAAATCAAACAAAAAATTGAAAGTAAAGCAAAAAGAAGAAAAGAACAACAAAGAGTAAAAAGGAAAAGCAAATAAAAAATAAAAAGAACAAAAGCAAAAGGAAGAAAGTAAAAGATCAAGTTCATGTATTTATGTCAATCACACCCAATCTTGTCCTTAAAGAGCTAACAGTGTCGAAGGCCAGTGGTTTAGTAAAGATGTCAGCCAGTTGATTTTCAGTTGTCACATGGTGTAAATCAATGTCTCCCTTGGTCACATGATCTCTAATAAAGTGATGCATAATTATAATGTGCTTAGTCCTTGAATGTTAGATAGGATTCTTAGAAATGCATATGGCACAAGTGTTGTTATAAAATATTGAGATGATGCCTATAGGTAATCCTAAATCCAATACCTGTTGTTTCAACCAAAGGACTTGGGCCACATAACTCCCCAAGGCAATGTACTCCACTTCAGCAGTGGAAAGTGCAACAGCATTTTGCTTTCTACTAAACCATGAGACCAAAGATTATCCTAAGAATTGACAAGTTCCTGAAGTGCTTTTTCTATCCACCTTGTATCCTGCAAAATTAGAGTAAAAAAATCCAATTATCTCAAAAGAAGTGTTGTGTCTTGGATACCAAATCCCTAAGCTTTTGGTCACCAAAAGGTATCTAAAAAATCTCTTAACAGCAGTCAGGTGGGACTCCTTGGGTTCAGCTTGAAACCTAGCACAAAGGCAAACAATAAACATAATATCAGGTCGGCTAGCAGTCAAGTAAAGTAAGGATCCAATCATGCCTCTATACTTCTTTTGATCAACAAACTTACCACTTGGGTCCTTATCCAATGGAACACTAGAAGTCATGGGGGTATTAATTGGTTTAGCTTTATCCATCTCATACTTCTTTAAAATGTCATTTATGTATTTTGTTTGATTTAAAAAGGTTCCATTATCCAATTGTTTTATTCTAAAATCCAAAAAATAGGATAACTCTCCCATCAAACTCATCTCAAACTCTTTACTCATTATTTTAGAGAACTCATCACAAAGTTTTTTATTAGAAGATCCAAAAAGTATATCATTCATATAAATCTGAACAATGAGCAAATCATCTCCAACTTTCTTAAGAAAAAGGGTGTTGTCTACGCTTCCCTTAACAGACTCCCTTTCTAGTAAAAATGTGCTAAGCCTCTCATATCAAGCTCTTGATGCCTGTTTTAACCCATACAAAGCCTTTTTTAATTTAAAAACATGATATGGACATTGGGAGCTCTCAAAATCTGGGGGTTGTACTACAAACACATCCTCTTTTATTTTCCCATTTAAAAATGCACTCTTAATATCCATTTGAAAAAGCTTAAATCCTTTATAACAGGCAAAGGCTAATAGCACTCTAATGGCTTCCAATCTAGGTACAAGATCAAAATTCTCCTCAAAGTCTATCCCTTCTATTTGGTTATACCCCTTAGCTACTAATCTTGCTTTATTCCTAACCACTACTCAAGAATCATTCACCTTGTTCTTAAAGACCCACTTTGTTCCAACTACACTTTGTCCCTTAGGGCTTTCTACAAGTTCCCAAACATCATTCCTAATAAATTGATTCAACTCTTCTTGCATGGCTAAAATCCAAAACTCATCAGTAAGGGCTTGGTTTATGTTGGTGTGTTCAGTCATTGAGATAAAGGCAGAGAGGCTCACCTCCTTCCTAAGTCCATGTCTAGTCCTAACTCCATTAGAAGGGTCTCCTAAGATAAAATCCTTGGGGTGACTTGTAGAGTATCTCCAATCTCTAGGCAAGGTGTGAGAAGGTCCAACCCTTTCCTCCAAATCTATATTTTATATTCCTTGGGTTACATCTCCTATACCTTCAATGTTTTGGTGACCTACTCCCTTCTCCAAATTATCTACTATAGTAGTAACCTCTCCAACATCATCATCATCCTCAACTCCAGGCTTTTTAGGATCATACTCATCAAATACTACATGTGTAGTCTCTTTCACCATCAAAGTCCTCTTGTTAAACACCCAAAAAGACTTCCCAACACTAGAATATCCCAAGAACACTCCTTCATCAGATTTAGGATCAAATTTTCTCAAGTGAGACTTCCTATTGTTGTGAATGAAAACCTTACAATCAAAGACATGAAGGTGGGAAAGATTGGGTGTCCTACCCTTAAGGATCTCATAGGGTGTCTTATCTAGTTTGGCTCTAACATTCACCCTATTCAACACATAACAAGCTGTGTTAACCGCTTCAGCCCAAAAGTATTTTGGAAGTGAATACTCAGCAAGCATGGCTCTTGCGGCTTCCACCAAGGTCCGGTTCTTCCTTTCAGCTACCCCGTTCTGCTGAGGGGTCCTAGGAGCTGAGAAGTTATGGCTAATTCCCTTGTCCTCAAAAAAATCTCTAAATCTTTCATTCGCAAACTCTTCCCCATGATCATTATGAATGGTCAAGATCTCACAACCTAGCTTTTTCTGAATCCAAGTACAAAATGTTCTAAACTCCTCAAAAGACTCATGTTTATGTTAAAGAAATCTAGTCCAAGTGAACCTCGAGTAGTCATCAACAATTATCAAACCATAGACTTTCCCTCCCAAGCTGGCAGAGCTAATGGGTCCAAACAAATCCATGTGAAGGACTTCTAATGGTCTAGAGGTGATAATGTCCTTAGTGGGGTGAAAAGTGGAGTGGACTTGCTTTCCTAGTTGGCAGGCATCACAAAGGTGGTCTTTTGAAAACTTGAGTTTGAGGACATCTCTAACAAGGTCTTTTTGGGTCACTTTCCTAAGGGTTTTCATACTTGCATGACATAATCTCCAGTGCCATTACCATGAATCATCAATAACTATTTTTAAGTAAAATGAAGCAGCGCATTCAATGTTATTTAAATCAAGCATGTAGACGTTGTTGATCCTTTTTCCCTGCAAAAAAGTATTGTTACTTAAACTTACAATGTATGAATTTGCAAAGAATTGCACGATGAAGCCCTTATCACAAAGTTGACTGATGCTGACCAGGTTGTGCTTTAATCCATCTACAAGAAAAATATTTTCAATCATAAGGTTCTTGGAATTACCAATTATATCTGAGCCTACCACCTTCCTAGTAATGTTGTCTCCAAGAGTAACCTTGCCTACAGTCCTGGACTCCAGTGAAATAAATTGATTGGCATCACCAGTCATATGTCGAGAGCTTTCACAGTCCAAGTTCCACATACTCTCACGAGGCCTTTTTTGAGAGTCCACCTACAAAATTATCAAATGTCAGATATAGGAACTCAAATTGGTTTGGGTCACTTCTTATGAAAAGTAGAATGCAATGCATGTGTGGTATGCTGTAAATCATGCTCCTTTGGTCTCCACGCCTAACGTGTACTATGGTGAACAGTGCAAGTGTGTGAGATGTGTCCTAGCATGCCACATGAAAGACGTCAAACACCTGGAAAAGGATTTCTTAAATGGTTTGAGTTATAATGTCTTTTCCTAGGTTTTGGATTTTGATCAAGTATTAGTGTAATCCTAGTTTTCTTAAATGTATGCAATTCATTTTGAATCCTTAAGTTAGTACTTTTTAAGGCATCGTTATCAATCCTCAAAATTTTCTCCATCTCTTTAGAATTCTTAAAATCAGATTCAAGTGAGGTGTGTGTGACTTTTAGTGACACATGCTCTTCAATTAATTCACAATGCTTTTTGTTTAACTCATCAAATTCATTAAGTAGAATCATGTGATTTGAATCAATCATAGAATCATCTTTGAGAATAACTTCATACTCTTTTTGTAAATTCAAAAACTTCAATTTCAAGCTAGCATGTGTTTTCTTAAGTTTCCTATATGATGCCTGAATTTTTTTAGAAACTTCAAGAAGTTTATCGTGGGAAAGTTGACATACCATTTCTTGATCAAGATTATTATTTGCCATTAAACACAAGTTTGTTGTCTCATCTTCTGGTTTCATCTCTGATGAATCTAATGCAGAATCTGCCAAAAATCCCTTTTGAAGTTTCTCCTTATCTTCTCTGAACTTGGATTTCTCCTCTCTTTTCCTTGCTTGTGTGCGTCTTAAGTGTAGGGCAATCAGGTTTCACGTGTCCAGGCTTCCTGCATTCATAACAAACCACATCATACGATCCTTTAGAATATTTGTTATCCTTACA
This sequence comes from Dendrobium huoshanense, assembly GCA_016618105.1. Taxonomy (NCBI): domain Eukaryota; kingdom Viridiplantae; phylum Streptophyta; class Magnoliopsida; order Asparagales; family Orchidaceae; genus Dendrobium; species Dendrobium huoshanense. The sequence goes on from CM028360.1 coordinate 19,207,333, forward strand.
TTTTCTCCAATTTTGATGATGTTTTTGCTTCTTCCTTAGAAAGCTTCTGAATTACCTTGTGATAAAGGCAATGTCATTGCTCTCAGACCCGGAAGAATCAGAGTCAGATTTGTGCACCTTCAGAGCCACTATTTTCTCTTTTTTTTTCACCTATATCAAGATTTCTTTGATTCACCCATTGCTCGTAAGCAATGAGTGAGCCAAGTAAGTTATCAATTGAATAGGTGTTTAAATCCTTAAATTCAGTTATAGCAGTGATTTTAGCATCAAAAGAGGAAGGCAAGCATCTTAAGATTTTGTTTACTTTTTTTAGTTTGAAAATTCTCTTCCTAGGGCATGCAAAGAAGTTACAATTTGATTAAACCGTGTATACATATCAGAAATTGATTCAGAAGGTTTCATACGAAAAAGTTCGTAGTCTTGCAAGAGAAGATTCAAACGAGATTGTTTTACTTCATTGGTTCCTTCATAAGTAATGCACAACTTTTCCCAAATCTCTTTTCCAGTAGAGCAAGTAGAAACACGCATGTAATCCTTAGACTTTAAAGCACAGAAAAAATAGTTCAAACACTTTGCCTTTAATTGTGCTAAATGTCTTTCATCGGTAGTCCATTCAGTAAAAGCAACTCTAGTTTTAATTTCGTTAATTTCTTGAGTAGGTGGAGAATATCCTTCTTTAATAAGCATCAACATTCGATGGTCAGTTGATTGCAAAAAAGTAGCCATACGAGTTTTCCTAACATCAAAAGGAAGGTTGTCAAACAAGGGAGGTCGTGTAATATAATATCCTTCAGTTGTATTACAAGTGCCAAAGTTAGCCATGGATCAAATATTAAAAAGTTTTCAAACTTTGTTTTTATGAATCCCGCTTTGTTACCACTTGAAAGTTCGTTAGGGATGTTAGGCCCTATGAACTAGTCTTGAGGCTAACCAAGAGGGGCGGGGGGGGGGGGGGGGGGGGGGGGGTTGAATTGGTTTTTTTAAAAATTCTTTAAATCCACAAGAACAAATATCACAAACCAAAATCACCACAGAAAAACAAGTGCAAAAAATTAAAGTGCGGAAGCAGTAAAAAAGAACAAAAGGGTTTATAGTGGTTCAGTCAACTTCACCTACGTCCACTCCCGGAGGCGCCCTCTGAGTATTGCACTACCAACGTGACTCTCCTTTAGCCCTCACAGCTAGGCGGAGAAGCCCTTACAAAAACACCTCCTTTTTGTCAGACCCAGTAAGGAAGAGAACCCAACTCCTTTTTCTTCCTCCTGAAGCAGGCAGAGAACCACGATCAATTGTTGAAACTTACCTCTCCCAACCCTTCCATGGACAAGAGACTATAGGGAAGAAGAAGTGGAACAATGCTTGGAGCAACCCTTGTGAACCCCCTCATAAGCTCCCCCTCACAAGATCCTCTCTCTCTCTCTCTCTCTCTCTCTCTCTCTCTCTCTCTCTCTCTCTCTCTCTCTCTCTCTCTCTCTCTCTCTCTCTCTCTCTCTCTCTCTTTCTCTTTCCTTTTGGTTTTCTCACATCTAGACAGCAGCCAAGGATGTTCAAAAATGTTGAACAAGAGCTCTTAAATAGAAGAGCTTCAAAGGAACTCATTAATTATAAGTTGCCGACTTTATCGTCCAGGACGATATGGAAATCATCCTGGCCGATCAGTACAAATCTCATAAGATCTGCCAAAGCATCGCCCTGAATGCAAACTGGATGATTGAAAATTTGCTTGATCGTCCTAGAAAATCTCACGATCATCCTGGCTGATCAGTTGAAATTAGAGGAAAATCCTCCAGAGCATCACCCTAAATTTGAGTTGTTTGATACAAATCAGCCAGAACATCGCCCTGAATTTGTACTGGCCGATACTTATCGTCCAGGAGTGACCAAGGGTTTTTGAATGGATCTTCCAGACCGATCTTGCAATCGTCCAAGATGATGTGATCGTATCAATCATTCTTAATTGCTCCTATGATTGTCGGATCAATTTAGGCATAATTATACAATATCGTCCAGGTCGATAAAATAATTATCCTGACCAATTTCCAAAAATACAGAATACTTAAATTGATCATGGTGACAAATTTTGTCTATATTGAGCATATCATCCTGGCCGATACAGGTATCATCCAGACCGATCAGTTAATTACGACTTCCTTAACTAAGAAATCCTGATTAGATCTTCTGTTTTGAACTCGATCATCCAGGACGATATAAATATCATCCCAGCTGATGTGAGTAAAAATACAAGTTCTAAATCTCTAAAGTGTGTTTGTATAGGATTAATTAATATCGGTCACTTAAATAATTACAAATGACTCAAGAAAGAAAAAAAATTACAAACTGACTCAACCATAATTTTGGGAAAGTAATCTCAAATTGCACGAAGAGGAGTGAAAGTAATCTCAAATTGCAGTAATATCATAGACCAACGGGCTAAACATCCTGACAACGTAGGTCGGGTCATAAGATATTGCAAAGGATTAACTCTTGAAATCAAGCTGATTGAGTGGGAGAGCATGTAGTGCCTCAGTTTCTGAGCTGTAAAAACAAAAGCTAGACAATGCTTCTCAATTGATGGATATCAAATTTTGGTAGGAAGAAGTCTTTGATTAAGGTAATAGAGAGCATTTCTCCTTCCCCTCGTCATTGACTTGAGCCAACAGGGCACCTAAAGACTCATCTAAGGCTGCAGTGTAGAGAATTAATGGCTTTCCCGGAATTGGGGCTGCCAAAACTTGTGGGTTAGAAAGGTATTGTTTAATGTCATCGAAAGCATTTTGGCACTTCTTATCCCATACAAATTTAGTGTCTTTTTTGCAAGGACAAAAAAGGGTTGACATCTCCCGAAAAGATTAGAAATAAACCTCCGTATATACGATAATCTACCTTGTAGAGACCTTAACTGGGTAAGGCTCTTAGGAGGTGGCATATTTAAGATGGCTTCAATTTTAGCAGGTTCAATCTCAATTCCGCGATGCCTCACTACGAATCCTAAGAATTTCTCTGAGGTGACGCTGAAGGCACACTTCAAGGGATTCATTTTCAAATCGTAGTTGTGCAACCGCTCAAATACAACTCTTAAATCATACAGGTGAGCCTCTTTGACCTTGCTCTTGACAACTAAATCATCAATATAGCACTCAACTTGATTATGAATTAAGTCGTCAAAGATACGGGTCATGTCCCGTTGGTAGGTTGCCCCGACATTCTTTAAGCCAAATGACATCACCTTATAACAGAAAATTCCTATAGGGGTCCTGAACGCAGTATTTTATTTCATCTTCTGGGGCCATCTTTATTTGGTTATAACCCGACGAGCCATCCATGAATGAGAAAATGGCATGTGAGGAGGCAATGTCCACCATAAGTTCTGGTATTGGTAGGGGGAACTCGTCTTTAGGACATGCCTTATTCAGATCCCTATAGTCGACACAAATTTGAATTTGACCGTTTTTCTTTCGAACTGGCACAACGCTGGCCTCCCAAGAGGGATATTTCTCCTCTTGAATGAATCCGGCTTCTACCAATTTCTTAACTTCAGAAACGACTTGTTGCTCGATCTCTAAGCGCATGCGTCGAGGAGATTGTTTAATAGGAATGTCATCATGTCGAACCCCAAGTTTGTGGACTACTACCTCAGCCGGCAAACCTGACATTTCATCGTATATCCAGGCAAAGCAATCCCTGAACTCGGACAACAATTGAATTAAATTATGGGTTTCACCCTCGCTCAACAAAGTACTTAAGAAAATCGGGCGGGGGTCATCATCGTTTCCCAGGTTAATTTCTCTCAACTCATCGACTGTGGATTTAATTTCCTCTTCAAATTCAGGGGGTGCATCCCGAACTTGAAGATCATCGGGATCGTCTAAAGTCTCCAAATAGAGCCCATCTAGAGGACAGGAGGGATCTGTAGGGACATTTGGAGAATCGAGATGGTAAGTTATCATCATCATCAAATGAACTAACAGTTCCAAAACCAATACCACTTGTTGGATTTTTATTTATCTTTGTTCGGCAAATATTCTCATGGTATCTAGCTTGACCGTTAGTCCATCGGTATGGTATAGAGCCCTTAGAAAAAGTATTTTTTACACAAACAGGGAAGTAGCCGAAAGGTAATTCCATTAATTCATTGAAATCACCTTCATCCCTTGCAGAGGAGGAGTCAGGGAAGAATTTCTGGACTTTCTTAACTTCACCATCCAAGTTGGGGGCCACTTTGACTTCTAGCCCTACAATCTTGCCTGCCGGCAGTGGGGTCAGCGAAAGGGCCTCAATCCTTCTACTAAGCTTTTCATACATTGTTAATTCATGTTCATCACTTATAACTTTTGAGATATCTGCCTCAAGGTCACTATCCTGGTCTATGGTGAGATCAAATTTTGGAGGAGTTTTTATGTTCTGGTAATCGAGAGAGAGGGCAGCACCTTGATTTTCTAGTTCACCATCAGAGTCTGATTCCAAATCAATATACACATGTGCTGCTCTCCTATCTAATGAGACACAGCCTCGACCTCGTGCCCTTAAAGCCATCCTCCCACCTTTTTGAGGTAATATGCTTGGAGGCCTAAGGACAACGATATCAGAGTCGTCTTCACTACTCGATCGTGTGTTTTCTTGATTGATATTTTTTATCTTTTTCTTTCTTTTGGTCAAATTTTTGCCCAACCATTTTCTCCTCAATTTTGATCACCAATTTAGAACGGGACGAGGACCCTTTTGGTATGAAATATGCAGCATCTTCGTAGATCCCAATTTCTTGAATTGAAAATAGTTGCATATCACCCTTAATCAGATGTTTAATGCCGTCTCGTTGATACTTAACGCATTGGTGCAGGGTAGATGGAACCATTCTATATTCGTAAATCTAAGGTCTACCTAGAAGAGCGTTAAAGGATGTAGTCAAATCAATTATATGAAATTTAACTTCAGTTTTTAACCCTCCTATTTTCTAGGAGTAAAGTGATTGAACCTAAAGCTCTCTCGCCCTTCTCGTTGAACCCACGAAGCACCAACCTGTCTGTTGAAAGCTTGATAGTTTCAATTCTAAGATAAGAAAGGGTCTTTATGTTCATCACGTTGACTAATGCACCTGGATTAACAAGGACTCTTGATAACTTGAAGTTTCCCACATCTATGGTAATGTAGAGGGGGCGGTTGTGGTCAGCAGTTCCCAAGAGTAAATCTTCGTCAGAGAAGGTAACCCCGGGGAACTCTTTGAAGTAGAGAGCCTCACCTTCTGAAGTTGAAGCCAGTTGGGCTAAACAAATCTCAGGGTCGAGAAGTGCTTTGACCAAAGACTCCCTCATTTCCTTAGAAAGGAGGAGGGCATCGTAAATGCTTAATTTGGCTGGAAACTTCCTAAGATGGGCCAAAACATTGTACTCAACTCTAGGAACGACAGACTCAAAACCCGGCGAAATTAGGAGAAATTTCGGTTGTTGAGGGGAATCTGCATTTAGATCTTCAAACGGGGATTGCTTGCCTTTTGCCTGAGGGGGCAACCTAGGAGATAAGACTTTACCGCCACGGAGTTGCACCTGCTCGATATCCTTGGGCGGGCAAACTATTGCGGTGTCTACACTCACTGTAGACATTGGATCCTCGTTTCCCGAAAGGGAGTGAGAATCTAAAAACTCTATCTCGATAGGACTTCCCTGAAAATCATTGGGGGAAATCACTTTCTGATAAGGCTTCACAATCGACATCTTCTTGAGTAGTCGACTCGGGAAGGTCTGTTAGATTAACATCAAGATTTATTTCATTAGGAGTTTGATTTAAAATAGGAGAGTCATCAATTTGCATTTGAGATTCATGGCCAATCATCAAGACAGAAGCAGAAGGATGTTTTTTATTCATCTTTTGACCCTTCGCCTTTGATGGGGCAAAGTAAAAGTCAGATAACAAAAGAGGGGAAAGGGTTTTAACACCACCATCCGCCATTTTAATACATCTCTCATCCACACACTTCCTCTCTACAAAATCATCTTTCTTTTCTTTTACATTTTTCTCAGTAGTTCCTACTAGTACTGGAGAGGGAAGTGGCTCAACATCCTTCTGCGAAGCGTCCAGGTCAACCTTCCACACCGGGGCCTGGGCTATCGTAGTCAGCTGTTGAGAAAGACGAAAAGACTTGTTAATCAACTTTTTAAATACTTGGGACAAAGCAATGTCCCAACCATATTCAATAGGAAGAGGAGAATTAAGGAGATTACCTGAGATAGATTTAACAGAAGCCTTTTCCAGATCGACCAAGTATTCTTTAGGTATTATGATGTTACCTTGGGTGTAGTTCCTCTCAAGCCAATCTTTGAACACAACACAGTCCCACCGGGCGTGCCATTTATTGTTGGTGGAATTTTGAAAACATGTTTTGAAAAATATTAGTTTTCTTTGGGAATTTTAAAATTGAGATTTAATTCTAATTCTGAAGTCAAATCAACTTGGTAGAAAAAGTATATTATCCCGAAAGACGAAAATAAAATTTCATAACGATGTTCAGACTTAGAATTATTAGACTGATCTTGAGTATCATGGTCGGATTCTAGAGAGAACTTCGTATGGCCCCGAGGGAACATAATGAAGTTTAACTAAATATCCGATTACGATATTCAAGAAGCATGATCGTCGAATTCACATCCAAAGCCTTATCAAAGAAGGATGTATCTCCCCAAAGGGAGATGACACCACTCAATGATAATTCTTCTAATGCAATACCAACGATCATTTTTTTACTTTTTCCAAAGAAATCTAATAAGATTTTAAAAAAGAATTAATTTTAAAAATCAGGTGCGTGTGTGGTTCCAAATCTCCTACGAGCGCAAGCCCTCATAGTTAATTACATCATAGGTAGATAGAATCTCCTACGAAAACTCCCGATTAAAATGGTGGCAGAATTTCGTTAGATCTTCTAGGAGTGATATCAAAAAGATGAATTTTGGAAATTCAACAGGGAATGGATCAAAATTGAGCAGTTATGGACACAACACAGTCCTCAAGTGGGTGACTAAGCATCCGATGGTATGGACAATACTTGGGATCATCTTTCTTACTTTCATCTTCAGGCCTCCTGGCCTCTGGCAGCTAAAAATTTAGTTTCTTTAACAGACTCTTGAAAATCCTCTTAACTGATTCCCTCTTAAATGGATATGGTTTTGCCAATCTCTCTCTAAAAGGGACAAAGTTAGGGTCTCTGGTGTACTGAGGAGTGACCTGAAAGGGCTGTCTCTGAGTTGGCTGTGGCGGTGGTGGTGGAGGAACACTGGGCTGACTATCCATTGGCCTTTTTACCTTGTCGACCGCCGACACTACTGCCTTTTTCTCAAAAGTCTTAACCAATCTGGGACCCTTCTTTTCTTTAGACTGCTCTCGTAGGAATGTCATCTTATGAGCCTCTTCCTGCAAATTGCTAGCCTTATTAAGAAGTTTTTCAAAAGTTTTAATGGTGAAACCCTTCAGGAGAAAAGCAACAGGGCCGTGGATATTCTTAAGGAGGATCTCCACCGCATGTTGCTCTTGCAACTGGGGTTCACACTTCATCAAGAGGTTTCGCCACCTCAAGATGTACTCAACAAGAGACTCTCCCGGCTTTTGTTTCTCAACAACAAGATCGCCCATAGTAGTTCATTGTTGTACTCCAGAAAATCTTTTAAGAAAAAGGTTTTCTAGATCGCTAAAGGTTTTTACTGAACCATTGGGCAGATCAGCGTACCATTTAAAAGCAATGCCAGATAGACTACTTACAAATTGGCAAAATAGTAAAGCATCTGACCCTCCCACATTGCAACAACTTGCTCTGAAGTGGGCTATATGCTGTCTCGGGTTTTCTATTCCAGTGAAAATTTTAAAAGTTGGTGGTACAAAGCCTTTTGGGTAAGGAACTGAATCATATTCTTTGGGGTAGGGTCTACCCTTCGGAATAGATGCGGTTCCTTGAGAAAAGGCTAAGGCCTCCCTTACCTGGTCCTCAATCAGTTGCTTAATATCCTTCTGAGGCAGAGTTGAAGGAATAGGGGAAACTGTAGGTGCTGCTGGAGATGCCTCTGGTAGGCAAGTAGAAATCACTGGTGTTGACTCGGGGGGCTTGGGACTATGAAAGTTCGATGGGGATGTTAAGCCCTATGAACTTAGTCCCAAACTAACCAAGAGGGGGGGTGAATTGGTATTTTAAAAACTTCGTTTTTAAACAAAGAAATAAAGTCACATAAAACTAAATCACACCACGAAAATAATGCGGAATTAAACGTGCGGAAGCAAGAAAAGAAACACAGAGATTTATAGTGGTTCGGTCGACTCGACCTACGTCCACTCCTTGGAGGCACCCTCCAAGTATTGCACTAAACAAAAAGTGACTCTCCTTTAGCCCCCACGGCTAGGTGGAGAAACCCTCACAAGAATCTCCTTTTTGCCACCCCGGCAAGGCAGAGAACCTATCTCCTTTTGCTTCCTCCTGAAGCTGGCAGAGAACCAGAACCAAAAGCACAACTCCTTACCTCTACCGACCCTTCCACGGACGAGAAACTCTAGACGAAGACGACGCAGAGAGATCCTTGAAGCAACCCTTGTGAAACCCCTCACAAGCTCCCCCTCACAAGATCCTCTCTCTCTCTTCTCTCTCTCTTTCTCTCCTCAAGGTCTTGTCAGGTCAAGGCAGCAGCCAAAGGTCTTGAAAAACGTTGAATAAGAGCTCTTTAAATAGAAGAGCTTCAAAAGAGCTCATTAATTGCAAGTTGCCGACTTTATCGTCCAGGCCGATCTGGACATCGGCCTGGCCGATCAGTACAAATCAATGAATATCGGCCAGAGCATAACCCTGAATGCTCATCTGGACGATTGAAAAATAGCTTGATCGTCCAGGCCGATCTCACGATCGTCCTGGCCGATAAGTTCAAATCAGAGGAAAATCGTCCTGACAATAGCCCTGAATACGGGCTGGCCGATACTGATCGTCCTGAAGTAACTTAAGGTTTTTGACTATATCGGCCTGGCCGATCCTGCGATCGTCCAGGACGATATGATCGTATCAATCATCCTTAATTACTTCCTTAATTTCCTGAACAATTATGGTATAATTTGTTAATATCGTCCAGGCCGATCCGAGGATCGTCCTGGCCGATAATTTAAAGATACACTATACCATACTTGTCTATGGCGGCTACTTCTTTCTGTTTTGAGCTTATCGTCCTGGCCGATACACGTATCGTCCAGGACGATCGGTTAACGTTGGCTGCCTTAATCAAGAATCCTTAATTAGACTTTCTGTTTTAAGCTGATCGTCCAGGCCGATCAAAGATATCGTCCTGGCCGATATGAGTAAAAACAGAATTTCTAATTCTCTCAAGTGTGTGTGTGAAGGGTTACAAAGTATCAGTCTTTTTGATTATTACGAGTGGACTCAAAAGGTAAAAATAAAAGTACAGACTGACTCAACCCTAACCCTACGCATTCCTGAACTTGGCTCCTTTTTGATTGTCCGATCGTCGATTCCTGAAAAGTTAGAAGCAACAAGCTGTCCAAGAAAAGCAGTGTTTGTCAATCATCAAAACATAAGACATGAAAAATAGATTTGCAACAATCTCCCCCTTTTTGATGATGACAAAACATATTAAAGGGATTTAATCACAACCATGAAAGAATAACCTCATAAACTTCTCCCCCTTTTGACATATCAAAAAGGAGGGTACATGAAAGCATAGTAAAAGAAATTCCCTTTTTTTTTTTTTTTTTTTTTTTTTTTTTTTTAAACAAGGCACATCAATGATATAGTATTTCATGTGATTGATTTAAAAATTTGTGAGTTAACGTATTACCAATCTCATTTAATCCATAGAATAGGAGAATATCCGTTCATGGTTTACCCTTAGCCAAAACGTTGTCTTAGGGTAGAATCGTCTTTTGAAATCAATAACCTAACTCAAATAATTAATTGGATATGAAAAAAGAATCTACCCACCACTTGGCATAAGGAAAATATCTCCATAAAACAATGAGGTAGATTTGTCATAATCGAATGATAATCGAGATCAAGCCTTTGAGAATCAAAACTTCTAAGTTCTAAAAGATATAAAAAGAGAGAATAGCTTGCTTTTGAGTGGGCTCATTTTATGCCTCTTGTCAATGTTGTGGTGCTTTGCGCATCCTTTTATAGATTTTTCAATTTTTTGGCGTCTTTGCGCTTCTTTTGTTGGCATCATTGGCCAAATTTTTTTATTTTTGCAAGCTAGATTCCCTTTTAGACTCTTTTAAAAAACTTAGTTGTGAATATATCTTCTCAGATATTAGAGAATAGGAGCTCTCTCTCTAACATAGGGAAGAATTACCACAAGCAGGATTAATAATTGAAGACAAGAGTAACGAGTGATCATGAGGTGACAAAAAAACTTTTAATCATTGTAAATATAAGATAGATTTGCTTAAGCAAGCTTTAGAAAGAATCTTAGTTTCATAAGCAATCTTTTATTTTGAGATAGACTTTTGATTAGAAAAGAAAATTATGCCACTAATACTAAGTTAGGTAAAGAGACACAATCACAAGATATTCATACTATTTAGGGATTAAGTGGATGAAAACATATTAACTACAAATTGTTAAAGACAAGACAAGAGATATCATATCAGTGAAGATCTAAAACTAAGGTACATGAAAAGAAAAAGAAGACTACAAAAAGAATAAAAGAAAGAAAAAAAAAGTTTTCATGCATTTATGTCAATCACACCCAATCTGGTCCTTAAAGAGCTGAAAGTGTCGAAGGCCAGTGGTTTAGTAAAGATGTCTGCCAGTTGGTTTTCAGTTGTCACATGGTGTAACTCAATGTCTCCCTTAGTCACATGATCTCTAATAAAGTGATGCCTAATGTCAATGTGTTTAGTTCTTGAATGTTGGATAGGATTTTTAGAGATGCATATGGCACTAGTGTTGTCACAAAAAATTGAGATGGTGCTTACATGTACTCCTAGATCCAATACCAGTTGTTTCAACCAAAGAACTTGGGCCACACAACTTCCAAGAGCAATGTATTCAGCTTCAGCAGTGGAAAGTGCAACAGAATTTTGCTTTCTACTAGACCAAGAGACCAAGGATTGTCCAATGAATTGACAAGTTCCAGAGGTGCTCTTTCTATCCACCTTGCATCCTGCAAAATCAGAGTCAGAAAAACCAATAATCTCAAAAGAAGTGCTATGTCTAGGGTACCAAATCCCTAATCCTTGTGTCCCCAAAAGGTATCTAAAAATCCTTTTAATAGCAGTCATGTGGGATTCCTTAGGGTCGGCTTGAAACCTAGCACAAAGACAAACACTAAACATAATGTCAGGTCGGCTTGCAGTCAAGTAAAGTAAAGATCCAATCATGCCTCTATACTTCTTCTGATCAACAGACTTACCACTTGGGTCCTTATCCAACGGAGCACTAGAAGTCATGGGAGTGTTAATTGGCTTGGCTTTGTCCATCTCATATTTCTTCAAAATGTCTTTTATGTATTTTGTTTGATTTAGAAAAGTGCCATCTTCCAATTGTTTTATGCTAAACCCCAAAAAGTAAGACAATTCTCCCATTAAACTCATTTCAAACTCTCTACTCATTGTTTTAGAAAAGTCATCACACAAATTTTTATTTGAAGATCCAAAGAGTATATCATCAACATAAATCTGAACAATGAGTAAATCATCTCCAACTTTTTTAAGAAAAAGGGTGGTGTCTACGCTCCCCTTGACAAACTCCCTCTCTAGTAAGAATGTGCTAAGCCTCTCATACCAAGCTCTAGGTGCTTGTTTTAAACCATACAAAGCCTTTTTTAATTTAAACACATGATTTGGAAATAGAGAACTCTCAAAACCTGGAGGTTGTTCTACAAACACATTTTCTTTTATCTCCCCATTTAAAAAGGCACTCTTGACATCCATTTGAAAAAGCTTAAATCCTTTATAACAAGCAAAGGCTAATAGCACTCTAATGGCTTCCAATCTAGCTACAGGGGCAAAAGTTTCCTCAAAGTCTATCCCTTCTATTTGATTGTACCCCTTAGCCACTAATCTTGCTTTATTCCTCACCACCACTCCTGAATCATTCACTTTGTTCTTAAATACCCACTTTGTTCCAACCACACTTTGTCCCTTAGGTCTTTCCACAAGTTCCCAAACATCATTCCTTACAAATTGATTCAACTCTTCTTGCATTGCTAACATCCAAAACTCATCAGATAGGGCTTGGTTAATGGTGGTGGGTTCAGTCATAGAGATAAAGGCAGAGTGGTTCACCTCCTTCCTAAGTCCATGTCTAGTCTTAACTCCACTAGAAAGGTCTCCTAAGATCAAATCCTTGGGGTGACTAGTAGAGTATCTCCAATCTTTAGGCAAGGTGTGTGAAGTTTCTCCCCTTTCATCAAAAGTTTCTATTCCTTGGGTGACTCCTTCTACTCCTCCATTACTTAGGTGCTCATTCCCCTTCCCCAAATTTTCTACTCCACTTGTAATCTCTCCAACATCATCATCATCTACTCCATGCTTCTTATGATCAGACTCATCAAAAACTACATGGGTTGTCTCTTCCACCATCAAGGTTCTCTTGTTAAACACTCTAAAAGATTTCCCAACACTAGAATATCCTAAGAAAACTCCTTCATCAGATTTAGGATCAAATTTTCCCAAGTGAGACTTTCCATTATTGTGAATGAAAACTTTACAACCAAAGACATGAAGGTGGGAAAGATTAGGTGTTCTACCCTTAAGGATCTCATAGGGTGTCTTTTCTAACTTGACTCTAACATTCACCCTATTCAACACATAACAAGCTGTGTTAACCGCTTCAGCCCAAAAGTATTTTGGAAGTGAATACTCAGCAAGCATGGCTCTAGCGGCTTCCACCAAGGTCCGGTTCTTCCTTTCAGCTACTCCATTCTGCTGAGGAGTCCTAGGAGCTGAAAAATTGTGGCTAATCCCCTTCTCCTCACAAAAATCTCCAAATCTTTCATTTTCAAACTCTCCCCCATGATCACTATGGATGGTCAAAATCTCACATCCTAGCTTCTTCTGAATCCAAGTAGAAAAAGTTTTAAACTCCTCAAAAGACTCATTTTATGAGAAAGAAATCTAGTCCAAGTGAACCTCGAGTAGTCATCAACAATCACAAAACCATAGACTTTCCCTCCCAAACTTGCTATGCTAATGGGTCCAAACAAATCCATGTGAAGGACTTCTAAAGGTCTAGAGGTGCTAATGTCCTTTATGGGGTGAAAAGAGGAGTGAATTTGCTTTCCTAGTTGACAGGCATCACAAAGGTGGTCTTTTGTAAACTTAAGTTTGGGGACACCTCTAACTAGGTCCTTTTGGGTCACTTTCCTAAGGGTTTTCATACTTGCATGACAAAGCCTCCTGTGCCACAACCAAGAATCATCAATGACAGTTTTTAAGCAAAAAGAAGCAGCACATTCAATGCTATTTAAATCAAGCATATAGACGTTGTTTACCCTCTTTCCCTGCAAAATGGTGTTGTTACTTAAACTTACAATGCATGAATTCGTGAAGAATTGTACGATGAAGCCTTTGTCACAGAATTGACTGATGCTTAGCAAGTTGTGCTTCAGTCCATCTACAAGTAAAACATTTTCAATCATTAGGTTCTTGGAATTACCAATTATACCTGCTCCTACCACCTTCCTGGTGGTGTTGTCTCCAAGAGTAACCTTGCCTCCAGTCCTGGATTCTAGTACAACAAACTGGCTAGCGTCACCAGTCATATGTCGAGAGCATCCACTGTCCAGGTACCACATACTCTCACGAGGTCTTTTGTGAGAGGCTTCCTGCAAAATTATCAAATGTTAGTTTTAGGAACCCAAGCAGGTTTGGGTTCCTTCTTATGAAGAGAAGAATGCAATGCATGTGTGGTATGCTGTGGAACATGCATCTTAGGTCTCCACACCCAATGTGAACTATGATGAATTGTGCAAGTGTGTGAGATATGTCCTAGCATGCCACAAGAAAAACATCTAACTCCAGGAAAGGGATTTCTTAAGTGATTTGAGTTATAATGCCTCTCTCTAGGTTTTGGCAATTGATTAAAAGTAGATGTCATCCTAGATTCTTTACATGCTTCTAAATCATTTTGAATCTTTAAGTTTGTGTTTTCTAAAACTTTATTTTCAATCCTCAAATCTTTTTCTATTTCTTTTGACTTCTCAAAATCAGATTCAAGAGATGTGTGTGATATTTTCAATGCATCATGCTCTTCAACTAACTTGCCATAATTTTTATTTAACTCATCAAATTCATCAAGTAAAGTCATGTGATTTGAATCAATTGTTTGATGGTCTTTAATCAAAATTTCATGCTCTTTTTGTAGATTTAAGAATTCTATTTTCAAGCTAGCATGAGTTTTCTTTAATTTCCTATATGATGCATGAATTTTTTCTGAAACTTCAAGAAGTTGATCAAATGAAAGTTCACATACCTCTTCTTGATCAATTTGATCTTTTCCCATGAAACACAAGTTTGTAGTTTCTTCCTCTGGTTCAGTCTCAGAAGAATCAGTACCAGACTCTGCCCAAAAGCTCCTTTGGTTTTTCTTTTTGTCCTTCCTAGACTTTGCTTTCTCATCACCTTTTCCTTTGCTCGATTGATCTTGAAGTGTAGGACAATCAGATCTTACATGTCCCGGTTTCCTGCATTCAAAACAAACAACATCAGAAGATCCTTTAGTATGTTTATGATCCTTACCTTTTCTCCAATTTTGATGATGCTTTTGTTTCTTCCTTAGAAAGCTTTTGAATTGCCTTGTGATGAAGGCAACTCCATCGCTTTCAGACCCGGAAGATTCAGAATCCGATTTGTGTGCCTTCAATGCAATTGTTTTCTCCTTTTTCTTCTCACCTGTATCAAGATTTCTTTGATTCACTCCTTGCTCGTAAGCAATGAGTGAGCCAAGCAAGTTATCAATAGAATAGGTGTTTAAATCTTTAGATTCAGTAATTGCAGTAATTTTTGCATCATAGGACGAAGGCAAGCATCTCAAAATCTTATTAACTTTTTCATAGTTTGAAAGTTCTTTTCCCAGTGCATGCAATGAGGTAGCAATCTGAGTAAACCTAGTGTACATGTCAGAAATTGATTCATGAGGTTTCATACGAAAAAGTTCGTAGTCATGCAAGAGAATGTTTAAACGGGATTGTTTAACTTCATTAGTGCCTTCATAAGTAATGCACAATTTATCCCAAATTTCTTTACCAGTTTTGCAAGTTGAAACACGCATGTAGTCCTCAGATTTTAAAGCACAGAAAAAGCAATTCAAACATTTCGCATTCAATTGAGCTAAATCTCGTTCGTCAAAAGTCCATTCGGTAAAAGCAACTTCAGTTTTAAAACCGTTAATTTCACGAGAAGGTGGAGAATAACCTTCTTGAATAAGCATCCACATGCGATAATCAGTAGATTGTAAAAAAGTTGACATGCGAGTTTTCCAGAAATCAAAAGGTAGGTTATCGAACAGAGGAGGTCGGGTAATAGAATACCCTTCCGTAGTGTTGCGATTTCCCAAAGTTAGACATGGATCAAATTCAAAAAGTTTTTAAACTTTAATTTTCGAAACAAGCTCTGATACCACTTGAAAGTTCGATGGGGATGTTAAGCCCTATGAACTTAGTCCCAAACTAACCAAGAGGGGGGGTGAATTGGTATTTTAAAAACTTCGTTTTTAAACAAAGAAATAAAGTCACATAAAACCAAATCACACCACGAAAATAATGCGGAATTAAACGTGCGGAAGCAAGAAAAGAAACACAGAGATTTATAGTGGTTCGATCGACTCGACCTACGTCCACTCCTTGGAGGCACCCTCCAAGTATTGCACTAAACAAAAAGTGACTCTCCTTTAGCCCCCACGGCTAGGTGGAGAAACCCTCACAAGAATCTCCTTTTTGCCACCCCGGCAAGGCAGAGAACCTATCTCCTTTTGCTTCCTCTTGAAGCTGGCAGAGAACCAGAACCAAAAGCACAACTCCTTACCTCTACCGACCCTTCCACGGACGAGAAACTCTAGACGAAGACGACACAGAGAGATCCTTGAAGCAACCCTTGTGAAACCCCTCACAAGCTCCCCCTCACAAGATCCTCTCTCTCTCTTCTCTCTCTCTTTCTCTCCTCAAGGTCTTCTCAGGTCAAGGCAGCAGCCAAAGGTCTTGAAAAACGTTGAATAAGAGCTCTTTAAATAGAAGAGCTTCAAAAGAGCTCATTAATTGCAAGTTGCCGACTTTATCGTCCAGGCCGATCTGGACATCGGCCTGGCCGATCAGTACAAATCAATGAAGATCGGCCAGAGCATAGCCCTGAATGCTCATCTGGACGATTGAAAAATAGCTTGATCGTCCAGGCCGATCTCACGATCGTCCTGGCCGATAAGTTCAAATCAGAGGAAAATCGTCCTGACAATAGCCCTGAATACGGGCTGGCCGATACTGATCGTCCTGAAGTAACTTAAGGTTTTTGACTATATCGGCCTGGCCGATCCTGCGATCGTCCAGGACGATATGATCGTATCAATCATCCTTAATTACTTCCTTAATTTCCTGAACAATTATGGTATAATTTGTTAATATCGTCCAGGCCGATCCGAGGATCGTCCTGGCCGATAATTTAAAGATACACTATACCATACTTGTCTATGGCGGCTACTTCTTTCTGTTTTGAGCTTATCGTCCTGGCCGATACACGTATCGTCCAGGACGATCGGTTAACGTTGGCTGCCTTAATCAAGAATCCTTAATTAGACTTTCTGTTTTAAGCTGATCGTCCAGGCCGATCAAAGATATCGTCCTGGCCGATATGAGTAAAAACAGAATTTCTAATTCTCTCAAGTGTGTGTGTGAAGGGTTACAAAGTATCAGTCTTTTTGATTATTACAAGTGGACTCAAAAGGTAAAAATAAAAGTACAGACTGACTCAACCCTAACCCTACGCATTCCTGAACTTGGCTCCTTTTTAATTGTCCGATCGTCGATTCCTGAAAAGTTAGAAGCAATAAGCTGTCCAAGAAAAGCAGTGTTTGTCAATCATAAAAACATAAGACATGAAAAATAGATTTGCAACAGACTAGACTCTGTCTTTTTAACCCTTTCCACAATCTCTCGAGCCGTTTGTTGAATCTTAAGTGAATCCTGCTCTGACTTATCAAATATTTCTTGCATTTCTTTGAATTGTGACATCATAGTTGTCAACTGATTCTCCAAATCTCTAATATGCTCCTCACCCCTAGCCCTTACAGACTCATCTGAATCGGACCCGGCAACCTGTGGATCATCTTCTTTAGCAAGCCAACATTTACTTGGCTCAGCTTCTTTATTAGATCCCCTAGTCTCAACCATATGAATGCTACCAACATAACCATCTTCATCTCCAAGGAGATTATCCATATCAGGGTCAAAAGAGGCCATTCCTTCTTTATTCAACAAAATATTTCTTATTTCTTGAACTACCACCTCGACCGGTCTATCCCCAATTGACTTAGGATCAAGGGGTAAGTATCCTTTGTACTCTGCCATATCAAATAGTTCTTCAAAATCCAAGAGGGCAACGATTTCTATAAGTTTTAGGTTAGGATCTGGTTGAGACTATGGAACTGGTTCATCTTCCATTTCTAGATCTTGGTCAATTCTCTCCTCTTTGACTATCCCAAAACTGGTAGTCAGAAGAGTGGCATCCTCTACGGGGAGATGGACTTATACCTCGGGGGGAGAAGCAGGAGCTTGTAAAGTGATAGCTCCTACATCTGGCAAGGTAAGGTCCTCAGACACCTGACTAGGGAGCCTAGGAATGACACTCGGACCTTGGGGATCATCAACTAGGGCAACAGGGATGGTGACTATTGGATGTTGAGCAAGACTGGATGTGGTGGGACTGTCAACTGTAACAACCGGGGTACTAGTCTGGACATCCATCAAATCAACTGAAACCGGAGTAGGGTTGGCTGAAACTCATTGGAGCTGCAAAATGAACTTAGAAGTTCTAGGAGGTGGTGGCAGACTCTCCTACTTAGTTCTCTTTGGCACATATTTCTTTTCAGAAGATTTAGGTCTTTTCCCTTTAATGTCCATAGAATTTTGAATCTCAACCCCCTTTGGCTTAACAATCACTGAGGCCAATCGCACAGGTTTATGTGGGGGTACCGAGGGTCTACCAGTAGGATGGTGGCCTCTCTCGGACCCAGTCAACACAATACCCTCTGTTTGAGAGGATGGAGGGCGTGGCACCCAATGATATCCATCAACTAGTACCAAAGTAGCGGGCTGTCTAACATACTTCTTATTCTTCCTAACGAATTGTGGGGTCAAATTCTTTGCCTTAGACACTTCTTCCCTCAACACCTCTTTTTGGAAGCGATGTGAGATCACTCCCTTTAATTATTTTACATACTCCTCCTTAGTTTGTCCAGCCTGTGCAGCACATGTATGAATTATGTTTCTTAAAGTCCTTGTCCTCTGGAGATGTTTTCTTTCTGAGTCTTCTTAGTCGAGTAGTCGACCGGGCATGGTGCGGAACGGGCTATCCTAGCTGCCCTCTCCTCCCCCTGAGCTAAAGCCAGGGGGTAAAAGCGACTCCACTTTAGGAGGGGAGAGGAAGCAGGAATAGGTAGCTCGTCAGCAGCCTCAGGCTCTACTTGAGCTAAGGTCTTAAAGGGTACGACTCTCTTAGCCTTAGAGATCTTCTTTGTAAGTCTCCTCAAATAGTTTTTCTTCTAATTCTTAGTGGAAAAGTTAAGCCTAGAACTAGACCCTTCCTCGAAAATAGATTTGACTTCAGTGAGAGGATCAACAATTGGTTCAGACTGTTTCTGGTCATCACTAACTACTGGCAAGGTAGGTGCAGATCCCACAATCAACTCAACCACTGGGGGAACTTCCTTACGGGCATCCAAACTAACAATTTGGTGTCCATCCATGGAGAGCTCAAGAGTACTGAATCCCATTCCAAAAATGATAGTGCTTCCTTGGTCATTAACAGTTGAGGACAACTCTCGGTCGAAGGAGAAAATCAATTGGCCAGCCATTTGGGATTTTCTGAAAGTTAAAGAGAGGATTGAAATTAGATTTTCTTTAAAAGGGGGATGAAAGAAATAATTTTTTTCTGAAAATTAAGGCTTGTAAGAAAATCTCAACCCTCCAACATATGTCGAGCAGCGAAAGATATTGCTTAACATATGTTAGTAGGATAAATAGACTAAATAAATTTCAAAATTTCCAAGAGAAAAGGATGCCCCTTTGGGGAGTATACCTTTTCTATTTGGAGATCCAAATTTGGGCCACACTTCTTCCCTACCCAAAGGGGAAATAGTGGCCTTCCCTTTAAAGGAAGTGCCCTTTTTTCCATTTGGGTAGTCTACTACGAAGGATCCAAGAAGCCTGAAGGAAAGGAGTACAAAGAAGAACAAGTCTGAAGACTTGAAGGTTGAGAATATCCCACTCAAAATTACTTGCGTCACTACTAGGTTTAGAATCCGGGTTGTTATCAGTGGTGCCCGTCCACTTTACTTTCTACAAAATTTTGATTTGTAATAAGCAAGGCAACTTTGCCAATGGACATTTATTAATTAATTCATTTATATTTGATGTGTTGAAATGATTGCCTCTAGGATTGCCTACTTTTCTTAGTTTTTTTGGTGATTGCGTGCCGCTTTTGTTTTTGCTTGGACTCGTGAGGCTCGTGAGGGTGTTAAAATTTTTATATTCATAACCTTAAAGTCTAAAATTTTAGTGAGTCTAAATAACATAAAAAGATAACGAATCTAGGGAATTAGCCGGGGATCGATCACAGGGTCGCATGCATATTTCTGCATTACTCTTCCCTTATTTTAGACCCTTCCCCGCCTGCGGGTAGAGTCCGGATAGTCTGACCTATGAGGATGAGGTGCCGGACCTGGGGAAGTCCAGTCTTCTAAAAAAATTATTTTCTAAGCCTTTTTTTTTTTTAAATTTCAAGCATACTTGATTTGAGGTTGTTAACTAGCATGCATTGCATTAGAAACAAATTAAAAGAATCAAAATTCTAATTGTATAGTCCTTAGCATTTTGCACCCAACATAAGTTAAAGGGGCCAAAAAGGAGAATCTCTAGATGTCGGCCCCAACTCTCCAAAACCTTAAATATAACGTCCCTACCACTCTTTCATAAAAGACCGGACTCATCTCTTTTAAATCGATTAGGTGGTTAGTTGGCTCCTCAATCCAGGCTGGGGTAAGTCCACATCTTGCACTGCATTAGTTAGGATCGGACGACTGTGGTCCAGTATCCAAATTTGATTTAGGATCTAGGGCAGATCTTTGATTACAAGACCCCAGACTTCGGGAATATAGTCCCAAATTTCTAATAAAATACTCAACTTTAATTAAATATCATTTCAACCCAAAACATAAAGCCCAACACTTAGATTAAGTTGGGACACTTTCGGATGGTTCCGGAATCTCAAAGTGTCCCCTACCTCTCCTCCTTTAACTCCGTTAATAACTGTTCAATTTTGATCCATTCCCTGTTGAATTTCCAAAATTCATCTTTTTGATATCACTCCTAGAAGATCTAACGAAATTCTGCCACCATTTTAATTGGGAGTTTTCGTAGGAGATTCTATCTACCTACGATGTAATTAACTACGAGGGCTTGCGCTCGTAGGAGATTTGGAACCACACATGCACCTGATTTTTAAAATTAATTCTTTTCTAAAATCTTATTAGATTTCTTTGGAAAAAGTAAAAAAATGATCGTTGGTATTGCATTAGAAGAATTATCATTGAGTGATGTCATCTCCCTTTGGGGAGATACATCCTTCTTTGATAAGGCTTTGGATGTGAATTCGACGATCATGCTTCTTGAATATCGTAATCGAATATTTAGTTAAACTTCATTCTGTTCCCTCGGGGCCATACGAAGTTCTCCCTAGAATCCGACCATGATATGAAATTTTATTTTTGTCTTTCGGGATGATATACTTTTTCTACCAAGTTGATTCGACTTCAGAATTAGAATTAAATCTCAATTTTAAAATTCAAAAAAAAAACTAATATTTTTCAAAACATGTTTTCAAAATTCCACCAACAATCATCCAGGATGATGTAATCATATCAATCATCCTTAATTACTTTCTTGATTTATCTGATTAATTAATACAAAATTGTGAATATCGTCCAGGCCGATCTAAGATCGTCCTGGCCGATTGGCAAAAATACAGATTACCTTAATTGTTTATGGAGGTAATTTCTTTCTGTTTTGAGCATATCATCCTGGCCGATACACGTATCATCCAGGCCGATTAGCTAATGACGGCTGCCTTAATTAAGAACCCTAGATTAGTTTTTCTATTTTAAGCCCGATCATCCAGGACGATGTAAATATCATCCTAGCTGATTTGAGTAAAAATTGAAATTCTAAGTCTCTCAAGTGTATGTGTGTAGGGTTACTTTGCATTAGACACACCAAAGATTATAATTGACTCAAGAGGGAAAAAATAAAATTACAGACTGACTCAACCCTAATCTACCCTATCTTGAGCTGATTTTGATTTTCATTTTATCTTTGGGTCCTAAAAAGTAAATAGATAAAAAGGCAATATTTTTTTGCTATAATCAAAATCATAAAAATAGATTTGTAACAGGCAGTAATAGTAACACTAAAATTGCTTGAGCTTCCTGGGACAAGTGTTGTGGGGTTTTGAAGGAGGGTTGCCTTGGCTGTAAAAGCATGGCTGATTTGGCCCATGCTTTTTTCCTTCAAATTATGGTTGTACTTTTCATGCTAAGATGTCTTTGTGGGCTAAATTTATATTTTCCAAATACTATGTGGGGAAGCATCCTACTTTTTGTTCTTTTAATATTGGTGATTCTAATGTTTAGCAGAGGCTTTGCAAGGTTAAGTGGGATGTGGAGCCTCATCTCTCTTGGGGTCTTCGATGTGGCAACATCTTCTTCTGACAGGATCAATGGTTAGGTAATCATTCCATTGACTCCCATATTAATTCCACTTCTACTACTGCAATTAAGGTAATGTTTTTCATTAATGTTAACTATTGGGATTATGATAAGCTTGCTAATGTGATTCCTGACTTTTTAATTCAAAAAGTTCTTAATCTCCCTTTGAACTTGGAATCGAAGGATATTTTATTTTGTAGTTGTCTAAGGATGGAGTTTTAAGATTAAAAGATGCTTGTCTTGTGTTTAGAACTAAAAATGTTGTCACTAGCATTTTTTCGATGATTAGGCATAGAAGCATCCCTCATACTATTGCCACTTTTATTTGGAGAATTTTACATAGATTTATT
The DNA here is from genome assembly GCA_016618105.1 of Dendrobium huoshanense. Taxonomy (NCBI): domain Eukaryota; kingdom Viridiplantae; phylum Streptophyta; class Magnoliopsida; order Asparagales; family Orchidaceae; genus Dendrobium; species Dendrobium huoshanense. Next base: position 19,229,620 of record CM028360.1, read on the forward strand.
CCTACAGATGATAATTTGATCAAAAGAGATTTTGTCTTTCCATCTAAGTGTCAATGTTGTTATCATGTGGAGAGTATGCATCATGTTTTTCTCAGGTCCTTTAGCTATTAAAATTTGGAGTCATTTTGATGATCTCTTCAAATTAAACTATTTTAATGGGAATTTATCTATTAATACTTTGCTTAATGCTTGGTTTGTTAATTCTAAAGGCCATATTAGAAATGTTATCTCTTCTCTTATTTTGTGGTATCTTTTGATGGAGAGGAATAATTCTGTTTTTAATGGCATTAAAATGGACTCTCGGAGGGTTATTAAGAATGTGAAAGACAAGTTTCCATGTTTGTTTTTTGTTAATTAGCATTCTATCAAAAGTTTCAAAAATTTTTATGATGTTGCTTTTGATTTAGGTATCAGGTATGGGGCACCTATGCATTCTTCTTATCCTTGTTTTATCTCTATGGTTAAACCCTCTTTAGGTTGTTTCAAGCTGAATGTTTGTGTTGCTAATGAGATTAACAACATGTGGTGTGGTGTGGTGGAGTCATTAGAGATTTCCATGGTAATTTTCATCTAGCTCTTGTTAGTGCGATTCTTTATGGCTTGAGAATTTGTATTTCTCTTGACATTTCTCATATTGGTATTTAGGCTGAGTCTAGTCATAATATTCATTATATTTTTAATGATGGTGACTCGGTTTGTAATTCTGAGGCTTTTTACATTAAATAGTTGATGTTTATTATAAATGTATCTTTTTTCCAAGTGCTCAAGGAAGATAAAGCTTATGCTAATTGGTTGGCTCATTTATGATACTGGATTGATTGCTTCATTAATTTCTTGGAAGCTAATGTTCCTACTCCTTTAAAAGGCCTTTTAGGATTGGAAAAAATTTGTTTACCTTATGTAATAACTTAATTTGGATCTATTTTATTTATCTGATTTGTGTGAGGTGCCTTCTCCTGCTATTTTTTCTTTGTGGGTTTGGCTTGCTAGACCTTGTCCCATGTTTGGGTTTATTCTTGGGGTCCTTCCTAATGAGTACCCTATTTTTGTGTTTTTCTGTTATGAAGTTATTTATTTTGTTTTGTCATGGGTTCATGCGGCTGAGCGATGATTACACTACCTTTTACTAATAGGTATCCTAGTTGTTACTCTCCTTCCTCTAGTTCTATCCTTTCCTAATCCTTTTGGGTGTGGGTATATTGGGCTTACTGATAATAGGATGTGGTGTTCTTTTTGGGCATCTGGGTGGTGGTGTGCTGGATTACTCGGTGGTCCTATTTTGCTGAGGTTTTTTTATGGAGGCTGACAGGGCTTTCCTTGGTATATTGTATCTCTTTTTATTGTGGAATTTTGGTGGTTTGAGGTATTCATTTTGGGTAACTGGGTAGTGGTTTGCGGGTTTACTAGGTCCTATTTTTGCAAGGTTGTTGGGGCCTAATTGTTGGGCTGCTACTTCTTTTATGGGGGCCCGTATGGCTTTTTAGGTTTATTCTGGTTGGCTTCTTATTGGGATTGGGCGGATGCTCTTTATGCAATTTTTTTGGTTCTACCTGGAGATTTTTGCTTAGGGGGGGGGGGGGGGGGGGGGGGGGGGGTGTAGAGGTACAGAAACTTTTTAGTTTGATGGAGTGGCATGGGGATTTACCTTGTGTTGTTTACGGGATCCAATCTCTCATATGCATTTTCTAGCTGAACCCCTCTCACCTTTATTGTGGGAATTTTTATTTGGTTTTTTGTTTTTTGGTTCCATACAAATCAATTTTTTTGTGGGCTGTGCACTATGTTTAGCTGCTATTCATTTTGGGCAGCTATTGTTAGTTACCTTGTAGTTCATTCAAACTACATTAGTGTCTTTGTGTTGCTTCTCTATTGGGTTTATGATGATTGCTAGGATGCCTATACCATTCCTATCTAGAATCTAGATATCTATCCTTGCTGGACTGTGGCTAGCTGTAATATGACTTATTGGTGGTATTTTCAACCTTTTCCTTTTTATATTATTTTGTGCTACCTTTTTTGCGCCTTCTACTCTTTTTTGCATGATCCTTTTTGTGCAGGTCATTGTGTTGGTGGTTTTTTGGAGAGGAAGCTCATCCTTAATGCGATTTTTACTGCCTTCCTTCTTTTTCAATGCTGCTGCTTGTACATCATAGATTGTTCCTAGGTGATCTTGTACTTTTCTATAGTAGGGATCTTAAAATCATAGTTTTTTTTGTTTTAATCTTGTAACTCTTTGGATCATTAGAGAGCTTGACGCCCCTTTATGGACTTTCTATTTTTTTCCTATAGTTAATGCGAAGGAAACTTCGTGGGTTTTCCTAAAAAAAAAGAAAGCTTTCTTAGCTAATTATCCTGGATGATTCAAGATTATATTGGATGATCAATTTAAATTTTTAAAAATAGCCGCTAATCAAAGTTTTGTTTTAATCGTTTATCGTCTGAGACAATTTATGAAAATCATTCCTAAATTGATCAGGGGATTAGGGGATTAATTATGGTTAGATTGATCAATTATATCGTACATGATGATCCACTAAGATCATACTAGTAATCTATTACATTTTGTATGACAATCCTCTATCGCCCAAGGCAAAAAACCATAATTTTTTTTAATCATCCAGGAGAATCGTAATGAATATCCTGAGTGGGTAGCAGGACGATATAAGGATCGCCACCTATCATCCCATATTCCACTAGTGATAAATATAATATCTTGAACTAATCATCCTGGATGATTGTAGGATCATACTAGATGATTTGTATAAATACTTATAGTGATTGTACAAGGTAATGGTTATTGTCTTGGCTAAAAAGTATATTTTATACTAATCGTACATAATGTTCTGTCAATAATACTGGACGATCTCTATCAGCAAGTTAAAACTTTGAACTTCTTTTGAGGCTCTTTATTTAAGCTCTCTCAATTGTCTCTTGAAAAAATCTTTTGTTATGGAGGAGATCTAAAAGAGAGCATAAAGAAGGAAGAGGGAAAGCTTGAGAGAGAGAGAGAGAGAGAGAGAGAGAGAGAGAGAGAGAGAGAGAGAGAGAGAGAGAGAGAGAGAGAGAGAGAGAGAGAGAGAGAGAGATCCTTATGAGGGGGAGGGTGGGGGGTTGTGGGATTCACAAAGGTTTCTCCAAACAAGGTGTTCATTGTGTTCTTCAATTTGCTTCTCTAGTTCCTTGGTGGGTCTAGGGAGACCTTCATCAGTATTATATCTAAGTTCTCTGCCAACTCCAATAGGGAGTAAAAGGATCCCCGTGTTCTCTTCCTTCACTAGGTGGATGAAAAAGGATTTCCTGGCTCTCTACTTACTCCAGGAGGGAGTAAATGGATTCAAGGTGCTCTTCCTCACTAGGTTGGTGGAAAGATTTTGTAAGGGCTTTCCACCTTGTTATGAGAGTAAAAGGAGAGTTAGAAGGAGTCTCCAAAGAGTGGACAAAGGTCAAGTTGACCAAACCAAAATAAATTTTGTTGTGTTCTTTCTATTTAACTTTCCACTTTTAAATTTCTGCATTATTTTGTGATTTTTTCTATGGTTAAAATTTTTTATCTTTGCTATTGCAAAATTAGTTTTACTTTTGCATTTTTTGTTTGTTATAAAATATTTAAAAAGATTTTCTTTTGGTTATAAAAATTTTCAAATAACCAATTCACCCACCACTTGGATAGCCTTGGGATTAGTTCTTTAGGGTTTAACAACCCTCACAAGCTTTCATTTCAATCTAATGGTTGGGTATAATTTGGGTTGGATAAGTATTTGGCTCGTGAGTGTGGGTCTTGGGTGGCTTTGTTCAACCCAAATGGTTAACCCATATTAAACCATGGGTATAGCCTAATAGTTAATGTTCATTGGACTAATATATACTTACTATGGTCTTTTAAGGAATTTATTTTATAAGGGTTAGGTTTTGGCGCAAGAAATGGTTTAGTGCACTTAGTTCAACCTAAGTTGTTATACCTAGTAGGCCTAATTGGTCAAACATTTTTGGATGGCTATATGGGATCAAAGGAGCTATCTCTAAGAGTTTGGTTCAATAATGTGGTCAAATCATGTGTTTTAAATTTGTAAAGTGTGTATGATATATATTTGTTAACATGGCTGACTTGATCAACTAGGTTTGACAAGGGGTCAGTGATGATAAAAATCGTTCCAAATGATGTTTTGGATATATTGGAAGTGGCCCACTAATTGTGGGCTCATTTAGTTCAAAATGCATGTTTATGGTCTAAAAGGGCCTCATTTGTCTACTTAGCTTGACTTGGATATATTAAGGTTGACCAATTATTAGAATATGGTTTAATGTAATCTAATGATATTTATGGTTTTTTTTTGGGTGGTCCCATCCAATGGAAAGGCTTTATAGTTCAAAATGCGTGCAGAAGGACTAAATAGGCCCTTTGGTCAACATTTTGACCTCATCAACTAGGTTGGACCAAGGGTTAGAACTTAGTTAACTGATAATCATTTGGTGATTATTAAGTGATATATAAGATGATCAAATGATAATCTGGGGTAATTTCAATGTGATGGTTTTAAGTGTAAATGATTAGAGTAGTATACTAATGCATATTAGATACTTTTATTTAAAGTTTATAGAGATTACTATTTGATATATGGAAATGATCTCTCTCATTTTTAAGGTCAACAACATATATAATCAATGTTTGAAGTTGATATATAGTATCATGTATATCCTCGATGGAGGAATATATGAAGAAATTGAATTATTTAAATAGAAAGTTTGCATGACATGACATAGGATATTAAATCTTTTAGGTTAAATGGTGGTAATATAGGAAGGACCTAGACATCCCTTTTCACTCTTACAAGCATGATAGAGATCTAAGGATACCTGTACTCTTATCATCGTCTAAAAGAAAGAGTCTCATTAGGCAAACTATGTTATTTTACATTCATTAGTCCAAAACTTTTTATTTCCATTAGTGTACATTTTTCTTGAAAGACTCTATTAAGTGGACAAAACTCAAATACTTCTATTTTAAATACAATTGGATAGATTATACGTTGAGAATAAATAGTAGTAGTTCAGTTGTAATTATGTAGAACACTTTCTCATGGTATTAACACTCTTCTTTATTATTTTATTACTTAATCTGTATGTATACTTGTGTAGTATGTGGAATTTCATTATTTTTATATAAAAAAAATCCTCAGCATATTTCTATGCATGGCTCAAGTTCAACATAATTTTGTCACAAAAGTCCCCCATCAGTATTCAACAAAGTTTTATAAAATTTGGCATTATAAGAGGATAGAGCGTCGACTACGATGAAGTCCGCCATGGTGATGTTTTATGGAGCTCTCGAACCTTATGTGAATACTAGTGATATTACATCTTTAACCTCCCTATATTTCCTAGAAAATCTATAGAGAAGTCAAACAATTAGGATAAGGCGAGAAGAAAGCTTGCCCATCTTAATAATGATGGATTTGAAGATTATGTTCACTGAACTTTCTATATCTATCAATATATTTTTTATTTTTTTTAAAATTTTTTTAATTAAAACCCATGGAGAGGCCTACACGTTAATATAAAGAAATGATTATAAAGCCCTTAAGGGATCCGCTCACTAATGCTCCAACGAGCACAAAAACAAAATAAAAAAAAACTTAGAAGATGAAAGTCTCCACTAACAAAAAATACAATATAACCTAATAACAAGCTATCGATGTTATAGATAAGCATTCAAAAAAGAATGATGTAATAAAAGAAAGGGAGCACAATCTTTCAACAAAAAATATAGATGGAATCTATAATCAACTTAACCTACAAAACAAAAAAGCTGCAGGGCAAAAGGTTGTGATACAAAATTTTATAGATAATCCACATAAAATAAAAAAAGGATAAAGATTAATATAGCTCAGGATATAATTAGTAAAAAATGCCTCATAAAGGTAATCCATAAGCCAGTCAATCCTACCCTCAGGAGAAAACACCTTCCAACAGCCTAAGGGACCCGAACAACAAAGCTTAAGTCCAGCACCAAACAATTTCAACACCTCTAGAAGATGACAAAAAACCATCTCGAAGGAAGTCCAGAATAGTAAGTGAAACAAAAAACAAAAAGAAGAAAGCTTAAAACCCCCAACAAAAAAATAGAACTTCTCCAGCATATCACCAGTACCCAACCCAAGGGCACTCCAATACATAAAGTGACACAAAAGCCAAGTCAAAGCCCTAGGATTATATAAATTGAGAACATAAACCCCATAGCCCAAAGCTAAACTCCCAAAAATACCCCAGTCAGCAAAAATCACCACGTGATGGTAGGAGAGCATTAACAAGAAAATCAATCAGCACTATCATATGTGCAATCATATCTTAAGTCTAAATCCACCAAGACAACAGCTAAAATGAATAACATATAGAGATACCAACAGAAAAATAAAAATAGCAGCAAGAACCTAAAAAATCTTCAAAGAAACCACAGCCCTGATTTGTAAAACCTCCAACAACTATAAAAACCATGACCAGGAGAAGTAGGAACGAAAAAAAATAGACCAAGGAAGCATGACCCAAAATTTTAGATCTGAAAAGCATCCAACCAAGCCACCCGAGCAAAACAAACATAGCAACCCTACTGAAAATCAGAAGCCTAAAAGAGATCCCCCAGCAACCAAATCTAGAGCACCAATTCGCACCAACAAAAAAGAAAAGGGGAAGTAAACAACAAAGGAAACCAACAACAAAAGATCCAAATAAGCCCCAAGGAACCCCAGGCTAGCCAAGAAGACCACAACCATAAAAACTAATTAGATTTTAACATAGGGAATACCAAGCTCATCCAACCGAAATAGACCTTAAGAGTAGAAGAAATATTTGCCTCATTATAATTATAAAAATCCTCAAGATTACAACCCAAATTAGTAAGCCAAGAAGCATAAGAATTACCCTCCATGCAAACATGGTGAAATGAGAAATTCATAAAAACCAAAAGATTTTTAATTTCCCTAACATGATAGAAAATATTAGGAGAGCAATACAAATCATCCATAGAATTTAAAAAAAATAAAAATTAAAATTCATCATAATAAGGATGTTAGTAAGATTAAGTGAGATGCAAACCTTGAGACCACAATTAATAGCAAAAGTACAAGAAACAACATAATTACCACTCGGAATAGGACTTGCAAAAGCCATAATCAGATTACCATTACTATCCCTGATAGCTCCACCACAACCCATCAAAGAGCCATTGCTAGCACCTGTAACATTTAATTTAAATAAATTAATAGGAGATTTAAGCCGGTAAATAATGTTATCCTTTAAAGCAGTAGGATAGCCTTCCAAATTGAGGCATAACACAGTACCAACAAAATAATAGTGTTTAAAATTCTTCAAAGAGTGGAACTTAACAGCACAAAGTGACAAAACCTTATCTTTAACCTTTTGAATAACATTCTAATGGTTCATCTGAATACCATTAAAGAGAGAATTATTCCGCTCCGATCATAAAAACCAAAGAATGAGAGAAGGACTAACATTATAGATGTGCCATTTAGATTTGATAAACCAAGCCTTAAGCGTAGATTTAATAGACAAATGAGCATTAAAGCAATATAACTGAAATAAATCATCAAAATTAACCCATGTTTTGATAGCAATCGGGCCAGAAATAAAAACATGATGCATATTTTTGATATGATAACAACATTGACACTTGGAAGGTAATAAAAAACCTTTTTTTTTAAAGAGATTATCATATGTGGGAATAAATCTATGAAGAGTTCTCCAAATAAAAACAAAAATAATAGTAGGAATACTCTTATTCCAAATCAAAGAGAATATATTATCACTATTTATACGAGTTCTAAAGATATGCCAAGCCTTCTTTAAATAAAAGCCACCATCACTAGATAAATCACATAAGATAATGTCTTTAGAATCAGTTTTGATAGGAAAGTTAAGAATTTGATGAATAATAAAATTAGGAACAACATTAGCAAGTTTCTCATAATCCAAGCAATTATTCGTAAAGAAATAATTAACCTTAGTAGAAGCAATAGAAGATGAATTCAAGATAGAATCAATAGACTATTTGCCTAACCAACAATATTGCCAAAAGAAAGGATTACCTTCACCAAGGCCACAAGAGATGTGGGGCTGAACCTGCCATTTAACCTTGCAAAGCCTATGCCACACTCTAGAGTCACCCTGCTTAAAATAACAAGTAGAAGGATGCTTGCCAACACAATATTTGGAAGACATAAAATTTGCCCAAAGGCTCGCTTTAGCACAAAAAATTATTCCAAAGTTTAAAAGATAAAGCTAGAGCCAAGTCATTCATGTTTTTACAGCCTAAACTGTTGAGTCCAGTAATTAGGTTGTTAAGCCTAAGTAAATGTCCCACGGCTACCAAGAGGGGGGTGAATTGGTAGTTTTAAAAATTTTAAACCCTCTTAATAATAAAGTTGAACCGAAATAAAATTTTCTTTTAAAGTTAGTAGAAAAATGTTTTTCAACCACAGAGTTGTTAAAACTGAAATTCAAAGTGCGGAAACGTAAAAGCAATAAAGTAAAAGACACCAGATTTATAGTGGTTCGGTCTATAACCAGACCTACATCCACCCCTCAGAGGCACCCTCTGAGTATTGCACTAATACCACAAAGTGACTCTCCTTTAGCACCCACAGCAAGGCGGAGAAGCCTGTACAAAACACTCTTTTCACCACTACCCGGTGCGGCAGAGAACCGTTGTCCTTTTACACAATCCACAGTGCTGGCAGAGAACCGTTGTCCTTTCACACTCTCCTAGTGTGGGCAGAGAACCCTACGGCTGTTCACACTCTCCAAGTGTAGGCAGAGAACCTTCTTCCTTTTACACTCTCCTAGTGTAGGCAGAGAACCCACGTCTGTTCACACTCTCCAAGTGTCGGCAGAGAACCGGACCTTCTTGAATGATCTTCTCACAAGAATCTAGAAGGAAGAAAGAAAAGAGTGAAGAAATCCAATTTCACAAGTAGAGACTCTTACCTTACCAATCCAAGTGAAGCCTTCTCGCTCCAATGGTAGGATACCTCTTTTGAAAGCTCTCTTCCACTCTCTCCTTGGCTATTCTCTCAATAGGCACGAAGATCAAATGACAAAAAGATTGGGTGGCAGTCTAATTTGGACTATTTATACAAAAGACATGAAAAACCGCCCAAAAACTGCATATTTTCAATTCTGTACGCAGTGGATCGTCCTGTACGATCCTGGATCGTCCTGGACGATTTTACTTAAACGATCTGAAACGACCCAATTTGTATATGTGTACGAAATGACTTCGTACAGCTGATCGTCCTGTACGAACTAGGTTCGTCCAGTACGAACGGTTATTACAAGGTCGGTTCTAGAAACTGCTGAAAACTGTTCTAAGTCGGTTTATCGTTTGGACGAAAATGTGTTCGTCTGGACAAAAATTTTCCAGAGAGCCGATCGTCCTGGACGATTATTTATTTTGTCTGGACGAAAATTTTCCAGAGCACCCATCGCCGCGGACAATAATTTGCTTTCGTCTGGACGAAAATTTTCCAGAGAGCTGATCGTCCTGTACGATAATTATTTTCGTCTGGACGAAAATTTTCCAGAGGACTGGTCGCCTCGTACGATGGTAAAATTCGTTTGGACTAAATTTTACAGAGAACCCATCGTCCGGGATGAAATTAAAATTCGTCCTGGACGAATAGGACTTAGAAAAAAAAAATTTCCAAGCAAGTTCCTATTCGTTCCAAATGCTCTATAGGAGATAACTGACAGATCGTCCAGTACGATAAATATCGTCCTGTACGATCAGTATAGAATTTCAAGATCTCCTTATTTGTGTGTGTAAGATTTTATTCACTCAATTACAATCACTCCCTTTTAAAATTAATTCAGAGAAAAGACAAACTTCAAATAAACAAAATTTCTTATGCTGAATTTGATTTGAAGTTTTCGTAGTCTGGAGTCTGATTTTTCTGAAATGTTAGTACACACAAGAGCAAGTGCAAATCTTCTGAAATTGATAGGAGATAACTATACATTTGAACAATAATGTTTGGAATCATCAAAACTACATAAGTTGCATAAATATAAATCATTTAAATAGCAACTATTCAAACAATCTCCCCCTTTTTGATGATGGCAAAACAATTATTATTAGTATGGTTTCAAGTTAAAACAAATCTCTTATCTCCTAAACTCCCCCTGAATTTATGAGTACATTAAAATAAGGAGGCATTAAAGAACAATATTTTTGTTTTTCAAAAATTTTTAACACAGAAAACACAAACGACAAAAACACAAACCACAAAAACACAAACACAAACATAATAATTTCTGATACCATATTTTTGTTTTTCAAAAAAAGTTTTTAACACAGAAAACACAAACTACAAAAACACAAACACAAACATAATAATTTCTCCCCCTTTTTGACAGCAACAAAAAGTGAAGAAGAAAAAGACAAGAAATGTAAATAATAATATGAAATTCATTTTTTTTAAAATTTAATCTAAATTGTGATTTGACATAGGGTATGCAATTTTAAACTAAGGATATTAGATCAATCATAGAAATTCATAAAATTTATGAAATGATATAACTTTGTAAGTAAGAAGAATTTATCAAAGACATGATTCAATTTAGACATTTTGATTATTGAAAATCATTACAAGTGAGATGTAAAAAAAATTCTATATTTCAAAGTTCAATAGAATATAAATGAACATTAGATCAACTTGAATTAAGAGATTAAACGAATTTGGAAAGAAGAGAATTACCTCATGTGGTGCTTTGCACATCTTTTCAAAGTTTTGGAGCATATTTTTGTGCATTTTTCTTTGGTTGGGCTTATTTTGTGCCTCTTTTTCACTTTGCAAATTTTTGCTAATCACTTTTGATTTTTGTACATTTGTATAATGTTCAAGAGTAATTTGACCAATTCTTTCCAAAATCTATAATCTAAGATTTCAAATATTTCTAGGTGCATAAATATCATTTGAGCATAGAAATACAAAATAAGAAAACATCAAAATTGCAATAACAATATTAACTTTTATGTAGTCTAAATGAATAGAAATGAATTTAAAAATTCTAATTACAACAAGTTATAAACAAATTATAAATTTAGAAAGTCTAGATTTTCTAATATAGATAATCTCACATTACAATCGAATTTAAGCACAATGTAGATTAAAAACAATATTAATGAAATTCATAAAGATTAGCCACATTTCAAAACAAATCTAAAACAAACAAACTTTCATTGATTAAAAAAAAATTACATAAAAAAAAACATTGAACTTAAACAAAAACATAACAACAATCACAATAACACATATAAGATAAAAAATAAAACAACACAAAAAAATACAACAGACACACATAAAAAACACTTCTACTGTTCTGGAGGAGGAGGAGGAGGAATGCCGCCAAAGAGGTTGAAGTAGGAGGCCATCAACATTACATTGGTATTTATTTCATGAACTTCATCTCTAATATTACCAATGTCATGTTGCTGCTGAGTAAGATGAGCATCAAATTGATCAAACCTTTGATCAATGTGAGTCTCTAGTCTATCAAATCTCTTAATCAGATTCTGATAATCTGATTGAGAAGCAGAACCTTGCACTCCTTCTTCTTCTTCTTCTTCTGAAGCACTAGCATGTGCTTTCTCTTTCTCCTCCTTGAAGAGCAATCTGAAAGATGCATCGTTATAGTAAACTGGCTCTTCATATTCTTCATCAGGATGCACTATATTGTACTTCTTCTCCAAAATATAAGTAATCAAGTGCCCTAAAGAAATGTTCTTCTTCCTCTTCTGATCAGGATGTCCTATTTCTGAAAGCCCATAGATATGATCTAGGATGAGTTGGGCTTCATCAATAGGATGTCTTTTCATGATTAAAAAAGTTAGACAAGAAAGGAGAGGAGTAATGTTAATCCTATCACCAGCTTTAGGAATAATTGAGGATCTAAGGATATGCTGGATGATTCGGGCATCTTGGGTCATACCGGCCACTCTAACAACATGATTGTCAATCGCATTTTCTCTAATTACCGTATTGATTTGAAACCATTTGAAGGAGGTTTCTGACATTAGGGTGTGGGCTCTATATCCTTCAGTCCTTAAGTTTAAAAATGCACCAAGGTCGTGCTTGGTGATCTCAACTTTTTTCTTAAAAATAAAAGAACTAATGATAGAGTGGTCAGAATTGAAACTCATGTTGGCTAGGAAGTAATGGTAGGTTTGCTTATTGTAGAAGTGGACAAGAGAAAGAATGAACTGAAATTGGGTTGAGGCGAAGAGGTGTAATACCCGAAATTTCAACTCTGTTTGGATAAGAATGCGAGACGGAGTGATTTTTGCAGATGCAAAACGAGGAAAAGATTCCTCATTTGCCTTGGAAAGAAAGTTGTCTGGGGCATTCCTGTTAGGTTTCTTCACCAAAACTTTTTGTCTTTTGCTAGAGGAGGCCATAGTTGATTTGATGTAGAAAGGGATTGAAAAAGATGTTTTGAAAGTGTGATTGTCAAGTTTGAAAGCCTTCATATTTAAAGAAAAATGATACGTTCGTCCTGGACGAAAATATTCGTCCTGGACGAAAAATTATCGTTCGTCTGGACGAAGTAATTTCGTACAGACGATCCAATTCGTCCAAAATGTAACGGCTTTTCGTATTCAACACAACTTACGATGCGTCCCTTCGTACAGGCTTTTTGACTTGACCGATCGTACATACGAAAAAATTTCGTACAGACGATCGAAAAGTGTTTCGTTTTAATGACTCTTGAAAAACGTCCCCTACAATGAACCGACACATGTTCGTACAGACGAAAAAAATTTCGTACAGACGAAGTTCGTATTAAAAACTGTCTTATCCACTCAACCGCTGCATTCAATCGTCCCGACGTTTGAGAAAAAGAAAAAATTCGTACTGGACGATCACAGATCGTATAGACGATCCAATAAAAAACTGCTCTCAAAACGGTTTAAATTCGCGCAAACTATTTCTTTACACATCGTCCCGTACGAAAATATTTCGTCCTGGACGATTTCCTCCAAAAAAAAATTTTAGTTTTGAAATTTTTAAATTAACAAAATCAACAAAAACAATCAAAAACACAGAAAACATAAAACAAAATCATAAATCCAAAAACAATTCATTAAAAACACACAAAATTCACAAAATTACAAAAACAAAACACAACAAGTATCAATGTTGCAAAGACATTTTAGTTAAGCATTCAAATCAATAACACCAAGCCTTGTTCTTAAAGTACTGAAGGTATCAAAGGCTAAAGGTTTTGTAAAAATGTCTGCAAGTTGATTTTCAGTTGAAACATGAATGAGTTCAATTTCTCCTTTGGATACATGATCCCTTATGAAATGATGCCTTATATCGATGTGTTTGGTTCTAGAATGTTGAATAGGATTTTTGGAAATGCAAATAGCACTAGTATTGTCACAATAAATTGGAATAGTGCCTATAGTTAATCCTAAGTCAATCAACTGTTGTTTTAACCAAAGTACTTGTGCCACACAACTTCCTAATGCAATGTATTCTACTTCTGCAGTAGATAGTGCCACTGAATTTTGTTTTCTACTAGACCATGAAACTAATGAATTTCCAATGAATTGACATGTTCCAGAAGTGCTTTTCCTATCCACTCTACAGCCTGCAAAGTCAGAATCTGAGTAACCAATAATTTCAAATGAAGAGCTAAACTTAGGATACCAAATTCCTAAGTTTTGAGTTCCTAGTAGATATCTTAAAATCCTTTTCACTGCTGTCAAATGTGATTCTTTTGGATCTGATTGAAATCTAGCACATAAGCAAACACTAAACATAATATCTGGTCGGCTAGCTGTCAAGTAAAGTAAAGATCCAATTATCCCTCTAAATTTCTTTTGATCAACAGATTTTCCCTTAAGGTCTTTATCTAACTGAACTGAAGAACTCATTGGTGTACTAACAGGTTTAGCATTGTCCATTTCATATTTTTTGAGGATGTCCTTAATATATTTGGTTTGACTAAGAAAAGTACCTTCCTCAAGTTGCTTAATGCTAAATCCTATAAAGTAATTTAAATCTCCCATTAGACTCATTTCAAATTCACTACTCATTGTTTTAGAAAAATCATCACAAAGATGTTTATTTGAAGATCCAAAGATGATGTCATCCACATAAATTTGAACAATAAGTATATCCTTTCCAATTTTCCTTAAAAAGAGAGTTGTATCCACACTTCCTTTTTCAAAAGATCTTTCAAGTAGGAAGGTGCTTAACCTCTCATACCAAGCCCTAGGTGCCTGTTTCAATCCATATAATGCCTTTTTTAATTTGAAAACATGATTTGGAAATTTAGAATTTTCAAAACCTGGAGGTTGTTCTACAAAAAAATCTTCTTCAATTACTCCATTTAAAAAGGCACTTTTGACATCCATTTGAAACAATTTAAAACCTTTAAAACAGGCAAAGGCTAGTAAAACCCTAATTGCTTCAAGTCTAGCTACAGGGGCGAAAGTTTCCTCAAAATCAATTCCTTCAATTTGATTATACCCCTTAGCTACTAATCTAGCCTTATTTCTAATGACTACTCCTGAGTCATTCATTTTATTTTTGAACACCCACTTGGTTCCAACAACACTTTGATCTTTTGGCCTTGTAGTTAGTTCCCAAACTTTATTTCTTACAAATTGATTCAACTCTTCTTGCATGGCCAATATCCAAAATTCATCTGAAAGTGCTTGATCAATGTTAGTGGGTTCAATAGTTGAAATAAAGGCTGAATGATTGACTTTCTTGTTTAATCCACGCCTAGTTCTAACACCCTCACTTGGTTCACCTATGATTAATTCCTTTGGGTGGTTTTTAGAAAATCTCAAATCTCTAGGCAAAGGATCTTCTCTTTCTAAATTTTCTTCCACATTTTCTTCCAAATTTAATCTATCAATATTTTGGGAGTTTTCTTCAATTTCTTCTTCAACAACTTTTGGCTCTTCCATGTTTCCATTTTCTTCAAAAACAACATGTGTGGTTTCTTCAATGACTAAAGTTCTTTTGTTGAATACTCTATAAGATTTTCCAACACTTGAATATCCAACAAAAATTCCTTCATCTGATTTTGGATCAAATTTTCCTAAGGTAGATTTTCCATTATTATGTATGAACACCTTGCAACAAAATACATGCAAATGAGACAAATTTGGTGTTCTTCCTTTTAGCAACTCATAGGGTGTTTTATTCAAATTTGATCTCACATTCACCCTATTCAGAACATAGCATGCAGTGCTAACCGCCTCAGCCCAAAAATATCTAGGAAGTGAGTATTCTGCTAACATTGCTCGGGCGGCTTCTATTAATGTTATGTTCTTTCTTTCAACTACTCCATTTTGTTGAGGAGTTCTAGGTGCAGAAAAATTGTGATCAATCCCCTTTTCTTTACAGAAATCTTCAAATCTTTCATTTTCAAATTCTCCTCCATGATCACTTTGTATAGAAATTATTTCACATCCAAGTTTTCTTTGTATCCAAGTTGAAAAATTTCTGAATTCCTCAAATGATTCACTCTTATGAAAAAGAAACTTAACCCAGGTGAATCTTGAAAAATCATCTACTATAACAAATCCATATACCTTTCCTCCTAGACTAACAGTGCTTACTGGTCCAAAAAGATCCATGTGTAGAATTTCTAAAGGTTTACTGGTCCTAAGATCTTTAATGGACTTAAAAGAGGACTTCACTTGTTTTCCTAATTGACATGCATCACACAGATGGTCCTTAGTAAAGTCTAGTTTAGGTATTCCTCTCACCAAATTCTTTTGGGTAATTTTTCTAAGATTTTTCATACTAGAATGACAAAGTCTCCTATGCCAAAGCCATGATTCATCAGAAACAGTTTTCAAACAAAAGGCAGTAGGAGATTGAATACAATTTAAATCTAGCATGTAAACATTGTTCACCCTTTTTCCATTTAAAACAATTTTCCCATTTAGGCTAATTATGCAGCTAGTAGGTAAAAATTTTACATTATAGCCCTTATCACATAGCTGACTTATGCTAAGCAAATTATGTTTTAAGCCTTCAACTAATAAAACATTATCTATGAAAAAGTTTTTCAAATTTCCAATCATACCTGATCCAACCACTTTCTTTGTGGTATTATCTCCAAGTGTAACCTTGCCTCCACTCCTGGCTTCCAGCGTTATGAATTGAGCAGTATCTCCAGTCATGTGCTTAGAACATCCGCTGTCCAGGTACCATATACTCTCACGAGGTCTTGTGTGAGAGTATTCCTGCAAAATTCTCAAATGTTAGACCTGGGAACCCAAACTAGTTTGGGTTCACCTTTATGAAATTTATAATCAGATGCATGTGTCATATGTCTAGGTTTATGCATCTTAGTTCTCCACACCAAATTAGGTTTCATCTTTAAAGTGCAGGTGTGAGATTTATGTCCCAAAAATCCACAATTGTTACATTTAACATTAGGAAAAATATTCCTATGTTTTCTCTCATATGATTGTCTTCTAAGGGATTTCATGAATTTAGGATAATATTTAGGATTTGTAAAATCTTCAAGTTTAGGGGGGTTCCTATTATCCTCGAGAGCTCTTATAGTAAGTTTGTAAAATGAATTCATTTCCTCCAAGATTCGATTTGTATAATTGACTCTATATGTCTTGTGCTCAGATTCATCCTTAAATTTCTCAAATTCTTTTTCAAGTTCAGCATAGGATGATTTTAAATTCTCAAAATTTTTATTCAAGTCATCATATTCATCAAGTAGTTTCATGTGGTTGCTATCAATTAAAGCAAGATCTTTCCTAAGGATTTCGTGTTCCATATTAAGCTCTTCCAATTCTAAAACTAAACTAGCATGCATCTTTTTTGTTTTCCTATATGCATCATGCATGTGTTCAGAAACTTCAAACAATTCATTATAGGTTAAATCACATACCTCTTCTTGATCTGATTGTTCAGCTTTATCTGCCATCAAGCAAAGGTTGGTGACTTCTTCTTCTTTTTCAGTCTCAGATGAGTCTGAAGCTGAGTCCGCCCAAAAAGCCTTTTGAAACTTCTTCTTGCCCTTCTTTACCATTGGTTTCTCCTCTACCTTCTCCTTGCTAGGAGTGGCTTTGAGTTTTGGACAATCAGTCTTTATATGACCTGGTTTCCTACATTCATAACAAATCACTTCATTAGAAACCTTGCCATTTCTGTTATACTTACCTCTATTCCATTGCTGGCGTCTCTTCTGCTTCCTTTTTAAAAAGCTTTTGAATTGTCTAGTCATCAGTGCTATATCATCTTCATCCTCAGGTTGTGAGTGTTCACTTTCTGACTCTTCCACATTTAGTGCAATATTCTTGTCCTTTCTTGGTTCACCTGCATCAATCTTTCTTTGACTTACTCCTTGCTCGTAAGCAATGAGTGAACCAAGAAGATTGTCAATAGAATAAATGTTCAGATCTTTTGACTCTGTAATTGCAGTAATTTTAGCATCGTATGCAGTAGGTAAACAACGAAGAATCTTATTAACCATTTCAGCATTAGTTAATTCCCTACCAAGTGCATGCAAAGAGGTGACAATTTGAGTGAATCTTGTGTACATGTCAGATATAGATTCATTAGGTTTCATGCGAAATAATTCGTAGTCATGTAACAAGATATTGAGTCTTGATTGCTTAACCTCATTTGTCCCTTCATAAGTAATACAAAGTCTATCCCATATGTCTTTTCCGCTTTTACAAGTGGAAACTCGCATGTAGTCTTCAGATTTTAAAGCACAAAAGAAACTATTTAAACATTTCGCATTTAATTGTGCTAAGTCACGTTCTTCTATAGTCCAATCTGCATAGGGTGTATCTACCCTAATTCCATCAACTAATCTAGTTGGTTTTGTGTAACCTTCCTGGACTAACATCCACATGCGATAATCAAGTGACTGTAAGAAAGTAGACATGCGTGTTTTCCAAAAATCAAAAGGAATATTGTCAAACAGTGGAGGTCTAGTGATAGAGTAACCCTCAGGTGTGTTTCGGTTTCCAAATGTAGCCATCTACGTTAATCAAAAAGTAGTTCAAACTTATGATTTTGAAACAATGCTCTGATACCACTTGTTGAGTCCAGTAATTAGGTTGTTAAGCCTAAGTAAATGTCCCACGGCTACCAAGAGGGGGGTGAATTGGTAGTTTTAAAAATTTTAAACCCTCTTAATAATAAAGTTGAACCGAAATAAAATTTTCTTTTAAAGTTAGTAGAAAAATGTTTTTCAACCACAGAGTTGTTAAAACTGAAATTCAAAGTGCGGAAACGTAAAAGCAATAAAGTAAAAGACACCAGATTTATAGTGGTTCGGTCTATAACCAGACCTACATCCACTCCTCAGAGGCACCCTCTGAGTATTGCACTAATACCACAAAGTGACTCTCCTTTAGCACCCACAGCAAGGCGGAGAAGCCTGTACAAAACACTCTTTTCACCACTACCCGGTGCGGTAGAGAACCGTTGTCCTTTTACACAATCCACAGTGCTGGCAGAGAACCGTTGTCCTTTCACACTCTCCTAGTGTGGGCAGAGAATCCTACGGCTGTTCACACTCTCCAAGTGTAGGCAGAGAACCTTCTTCCTTTTACACTCTCCTAGTGTAGGCAGAGAACCCACGTCTGTTCACACTCTCCAAGTGTCGGCAGAGAACCGGACCTTCTTGAATGATCTTCTCACAAGAATCTAGAAGGAAGAAAGAAAAGAGTGAAGAAATCCAATTTCACAAGTAGAGACTCTTACCTTACCAATCCAAGTGAAGCCTTCTCGCTCCAATGGTAGGAATCCTCTTTTGAAAGCTCTCTTCCACTCTCTCCTTGGCTATTCTTTCAATAGGCACGAAGATCAAATGACAAAAAGATTGGGTGGCAGTCTAATTTGGACTATTTATACAAAAGACATGAAAAACCGCCCAAAAACTGCATATTTTCAATTCTGTACGCAGTGGATCGTCCTGTACGATCCTGGATCGTCCTGGACGATTTTACTTAAACGATCTGAAACGACCCAATTTGTATATGTGTATGAAATGACTTCGTACAGCTGATCGTCCTGTACGAACTAGGTTCGTCCAGTACGAACGGTTATTACAAGGTCGGTTCTAGAAACTGCTGAAAACTGTTCTAAGTCGGTTTATCGTTTGGACGAAAATGTGTTCGTCTGGACGAAAATTTTCCAGAGAGCCGATCGTCCTGGACGATTATTTATTTTGTCTGGACAAAAATTTTCCAGAGCACCCATCGCCGCGGACGATAATTTGCTTTCGTCTGGACGAAAATTTTCCAGAGAGCTGATCGTCCGGTACGATAATTATTTTCGTCTGGACGAAAATTTTCCAGAGGACTGGTCGCCTCGTACGATGGTAAAATTCATCTGGACTAAATTTTACAGAGAACCCATCGTCCGGGACGATATTAAAATTCGTCCTGGACGAATAGGACTTAGAAAAAAAAAATTTCCAAGCAAGTTCCTATTCGTTCCAAATGCTCTATAGGAGATAACTGACAGATCGTCCAGTACGATAAATATCGTCCTGTACGATCAGTATAGAATTTCAAGATCTCCTTATTTGTGTGTGTAAGATTTTATTCACTCAATTACAATCACTCCCTTTCAAAATTAATTCAGAGAAAAGACAAACTTCAAATAAACAAAATTTCTCATGTTGAATTTGATTTGAAGTTTTCGTAGTCTGGAGTCTGATTTTCCTGAAATGTTAGTACACACAAGAGCAAGTGCAAATCTTCTGAAATTGATAGGAGATAACTATACATTTGAACAATAATGTTTGGAATCATCAAAACTACATAAGTTGCACAAATATAAATCATTCAAATAGCAACTATTCAAACATAAACTCCCTTCAGCCAGAACACCACAACATTTATCCCAAGCAGCCCAAGTAATTTTTGAATTACTAGAAGTACCTTTCCAAAAGAATTTGATAATAAGTTTATGCACCCTATTACAGACAGCTTGAGTAGTAAGAATAGTTTGAAAACTATAAACCTGTAAAGAACACAAAACACTTTTGATAAGAGTATACCTTCCACCAAAGCTAAGAAATTTAGAATCCCAAGATAGCAGATTATTATAAATAGAGGCAATAAGCTCATCAAAGAGAAAGGTTTTCCATCTACTTTTAATGAGAGGAACTCCAAGGCATTTAATGTGTAATTGACAATGGAGAAAGCTAGTTAAATGTTTAAGAGCCAAAATACAATTATTATGAATGCTATTAAAGTAATAAAATAGCTTTTATTGTTGCTGAAAAATAAACTGCTAACCTTCTCAAATTAATTAAAAAAATCCATAAGTTTTTGAATTCTATTGGTAGAAGCATTAGTAAAAACAATAAATGCATCCACAAAATAAAGATGAGAAATGGGAAAACCACCTAAAGTTCTAAAATAAATACTAGAATTATTCTAAAAAAGATTGTCATAAGCCTTAGAAATATCAAGCTTTAAAATCAAATTCCCCCCTCTCACTCTAACATCCAAGTCATGGCAAAATTCTTGAGCCAAAAAAATAATATCTGTAATAACCCTATCTTCCACAAAACCCATCTGAGAGGTAGAGATAATTCTAGGTAAAAGAATAGTGAGACAATTAATGATAATTTTAGAGATCAACTTATTATGAAAGGTATAGAGACTAATAGATCTAAAATTATTCCAAGTGTTATAGAGTTGTTCTTGGGAATAAGAACAATGGAATTAGACATAAAAACATAGAAATAGAGTTACCAACAAAAAATCTAGATTAATAGCAAAAATATGATTATTAATAATATGCCAAGAATTTTGAAAAAATTGAGTAGTAAACTTATCAGGCCCAGCCACTAAATCACTATTCATACCAAACAAAGTATGTTTAACCTCCTCAAAAGTAAGAGGTTTAGAAAGATTCACATTATCCTCTAAGGTAATAAGATTAGGAATAAATGAATGATCATCAATCTGAACCAGGTTAAAATTCTTATTGAGATAGTTTTGTAAGTGAAGGACAGCTAAATTAGCAATTTCCTTAACATTCTCAAAAACATAACCATCATCACGTTGGATTTTATTAATAACATTTTTACCCTTTTCCTCGTAACCAAAGCATGAAAGTTCTTTTGTTGTCACCATCAAGAAAGTGCTTAGTAGTAGTTTTGTTTTTTCAAAAAACTTCTTCTTGAGATTGGAAAGTAAACAAATCCTCTTTAGCTTTTTTTAAAAGAGAAAAATTAGCATCAGAAGGATCAACTTGATAAATGGATTAAATATTCTCAATAATTTGCTTAGCCTCTAAAATATTAGAAAACAAATTTCTAAAAACATTACGGTTCCACCAATTTAAAACCTGCTTAAGACATTTCAGCTTAAACCAAAGCCTCCTCATACCAAAACAAGAGTTGTCCCGATGAAGATGAGCTTGCCAATTATTCTCCATAACCACAAAAAAAGAATCATGAAGTAACCATATTTTTTGAAATCTGAGTTGAGAAGAAGCATGTAAATGTCTAAAATTAAGACCAATAAGCAGAGTAGAGTGGATGCTCATCTCAATCTAACCCTCAGTTCTGTTGAAAATTCAAATTTCTATTCTGCAAGATTCTTTCATGCTAAATGATGGCGGAAGCTCACCGGCCAGCTGCCGCCGATGGACATCTTGATGATCGTCATCCTTCTACAAGGATTGCTGCTGTTCTTGTTCAAACTTTCTCATCGTCTCCCCCAGCTTTTGATGATGACAAGTCATTTGCTCATTTGCCAAAGCCATGCTTGAAATCTGGTTTGCCTCTTATCATCAATGAGGGAGGATGTTTGATGAAGAAGAAGTCTGAAGTACCTGGTAAAGGCAAAGGTATTCAAATAGAAGAAGATCATATTCCCAGAAACAAAAATGCTAAGCTTCAAAATGGAAATTTTATCTCTTCACCTTTTTCCAAGTTAAAGATTGATAACATCATTTCAGAGAGAGTTCAAATTATGAACAAAGGAATAATCATAGATAACGTTATAAAGGATGAAATGATGAGAGGAAATGAACCAATTCTACACTGCAATGCTCAAGTTGTTGAGAATAACATTATCTCCTCTAATCTGGAAAAAACTCATATATGTGATTTTGCTTCTTTAAACGATAGTGTGGAAATTTCTTCATTTCCAACTAGACCAGATGTTGTGCTGACAATAAATGCTTGGAAGAAAAGAGAAAACATCAAGGTCTCAGATTTAGATCTGGGAGATTTTACGTCTGAAGATGGTTTTCCTGTTAAACTGCATATTCAAAATAAATTGGAAAATTCAAAAAAACTTTCTAACTCTTTGATAGTGAAAGTTTTCAGTGGAGAAGTTCCTATTCCTATTATCAGCTCGGATCTTAGAAGACAATGGTCCCAATTTGGTAAGTTTCATCTTACAATGCTTGGAATGTGTTGGGTTCATTGTTCCTTCTTTGAACAAGAACACTTGGAAGCTGTTTTATCTAATGGACCATGGTTTGTTAAAGGCCAAATTATAGGAGTTGATAGATGGTCACAAGATTTCTCACCTACCTCTCTTAAAGGGGTTACGGCTCTGATTTGGATTTGTTTGCCTAATCTCCCTCTTCATTGTTGGGATGAAATTAACATATCTAGGATTTCTTCTATGGTGGGGAAGCCTATCCTTTTAGATGGCAATATGTTTCAATGGGGAAGGCATGAATTCGATAGAGTCTTTGTTAGAATCAAGCTTGATTGTAATCTTCCTCTTGGTGTGTGGATGGAGGGAACTTCAGGAAAATTCTTCAAAAGTATAGAATATGAGAGAATTCCCATATTCTATTTCAGCTGTGGAATGATAGGGCATTGGAAAGAAGACTGCAATGAAATAAAGGTAAACCATGCCAATACAGTTAACAATTGTGAGAGGAATTTAAATTCAAATTCTTCTAATTCAAAAGATGTATTTTAGAACAAGACCAAAGAGACCCAAAGCAATGATGATATGGGTTATGGACCATGGTTAGTTGTCAATAGAAGAAGAAATACTTCCAGTAATTCAAGGAAAAATCTTCCCAAACCAAGAGTATCTTCTATCTGGAAAAAAGTAGAAGGGAAAAAACATTACCATTTCTGAGTAAAGTCAATGATATTCCTGATTCAGCCCAGGAAATAATTGAAGAAATTCCATCTGTTGTTGAAGTGAATAACACTTTTCTTCCTAAAGAATAAGAGCAAAGCAACAATTATAGCATACACTCTTCTAACAACAAGTTTAGCGTGATTTTAGACCAAATTGAAGAAGGTGAAATCATACATAATTTTCAAAAAAAAAAGTTGATATTGGTGGGAAAACTGCTTTACCTATTGATTCTGCACAACCTAATCCGATACAGATTGTAGAGAATGGTATGGAATCAGCTGGGAAGTCTATGGCTAAGAAGAAAAAATCAAAACAACTGAAAGATCTCGGTCATATCAGCTCTCATTCTAGAATTAGAAGATTGGATGTGGAATCAAAAGATAATGTGGGGACATCATCCCCACCCTCTCATCGATGAATTCAATAGCATTTTGGAACTCTAGAGGAGCAAGAATGAAAGGTGCTTCTTTATATATCAAAGAATTTATTAATTCTTTTGGAGTTTTTTTTTGGGGCTGGTTGAAACTAAACTATCGGCTATAGACTCTTTTTAGATCAAATTACTCATTGGTGATGGTTGGAATTTTCATATTATGCCTTCAGAAGGGTTTTCGGGGAGGCATTATTATTTTTTGGTATTCTTTGATTTCTAATTTCCAAATTGTTTATTCTTTTTCTCAATTCATCATTGGAGATTTTAAAATCAGCAACAAGGGCACTTGGAGGATTGCTACTATTTATGGTCATAAAGATACATATAAAAGAAGAGAGTTATGGGAAATTCTGGAGATGCACTCAACGGCCAACTCTCCTATGGTGGTAGGAGGAGACTTCAATTGTCTTACTTCTAAAGAAGATAAAAGAAGGGGAAGAAGGTTCCAATTCTCTCAAGGACCTAAGAAGATGAGTGCATTTATTTTTCAAATAATGACTATCATGAAGTTAGTTTCATTGGTCGAGGGTTTACTTGGTGTAACAATAATGTTTGTGGTGGTCGAATTCTTGAAAGATTGGATAGGTGCTTTCTAACTCAATGGCTATTAACTCTTCTCAACAATAAGCATTTTGGATAGGATTTCCTCAGATCATAGTTCCATTCTCCTGAATTTTCTGAATTCCATCCCTATTATAAAGAAAATTATTCGGTTTGAAGATGTCTGGATTTCAAAACGTGCAGCTTTCTCTTCGGTGAAAAAGGAATGGGGGAAGAATTTTCATGGCCATTATGCTCAAATACTGAATTCTAAATTCAGGAAAATACTTAGAGCATTATTTTTCTAGAGCAAGAAGAAAAATAAAGATTTAAACATGCTAAAAAATAAGTTATTTGAAGAAGTTATGGAACTGCAATCTAAGGAAGCTAATTCCAGTTTCCTATCAGAAGATGAATACTGGATGCTGAATAATATGACCAATGAATTGAATTATGTTATGGCTTGCCTAAATGATTGGTGGAAGCAAAGAGAAAAAGTTAAATGGTGGGTTGATGGAGACAGCAATATAAAATTCTTGCATTCCTATGCTAACGCTAGAAGAAATTCTAATGCTATTTTTGAAATCAAAGATGATAATGGTAATATGGTGGAGGGACAAAAGAAAATTGAGGGTAACTTAACTCAATTTTTCACCCAAAAGTGGAGATATAGAACTTCTACAACTCACCGGTGGCCTTTACCGCAAGCCACTCTAGATAATGAAGAAAGGAAAATGTTTGAAAGTGAATTTTCAATTGCAGAAATTGAGAAGGCCATAGAGCATATAAAAGGCAATATAGCACCTGGAATTGATGGAATTTCCTAGTCATTCATTAAAGGTTACTAGAGCATCATCAAAATAGATTTTTTGAATGCTATAATGTATTTCCCGCAAAATAGGGAAATGGAAAAAAGCTAGAAAAACACTCTTATAGTCCTTAATCCCAAAGTTAGCAATCCGCTAACACCTGCTAATTATCGACCTATGCTGCAATGCGGTCTAAAGGTGGTATCCAAGGTGATCTTCAAAAGACTTTCTATGGTGATCCCCAAACTTATCTCTATGGAACAGGTGGCAATCATCAAGGGGATATCTATTTCAGAACATGTGCTGATTGCTCAGGAAATATTCCATAAATTCATGCATTCCAAAGTTTCAAAAAGACTTATTTCATTTAAAATTGATATGAAACAAGCTTATGATTCCATGAGTTTGGAAACACTTAGGAATGTTTTGATTTGCTTTAAATTTCCTCCAAAATTCTTGAGTCTTATTTTGGAATGTGTGGTAGACCCAAGATTTTCTTTGATCATTAATGGAAATTTTTTGGAATGAATAAGAGCTAGATGTGGCTTCTACCAAGGTTGTCCACTTTCTCCTATTTTATACATTCTTTGTTCCCAACTTCTTACAAATGCTCTCATTCATATTAATATTGGTGTTAAAATCAGCCCAAGCAGCCCAAGGATTTCACACTTACTTTATGTTAATGATGTAATAGTATTCTCTGATGTTAACAAGACATCGACAAAGAAGATCAAGTTGGTTCTTACTGAATTATGTAAGTGGACATATCAAAGAATCAATTTCAACAAATCTGTAATCTTGTTTGGAAAATCTGTTAAAAGTAGAAGAAAGAAGTTGATCTCCCGTAATATGGGATTTAAAGTCGTCAAAAAACTTGTGTATCTTGGCATTAAAATTACTCTCAGAAGACTTGTTGCTGCTGATTTTTAGTTTATAGTAGAAAAAGCTTTGAAAATTCTTAATGTATGGGGAACCAAATTCATCTCTCTTGTGGGAAAGATCACCTTGGTTAAAACGGTATTAATTTCATTCCCTTTATTTCATTATACGCATTCTCTGGTTCCTCTTAGTATTTTACATGAAATAGGCAAGCTTTGTTGAAGCTTTTTGTGGAATAAATCTGATGGAAGATTGGGCTTACACTATGATAATTGGAATGAACTTTTCAAACCAATTAAATGGGGAGGTCGTGGATTATGCTCATCCAGTAATAATGCAGCTCCACTTAGATCAAGAATTGCTTGGCGTTATTTTCAAAATAATGAATCTCTGCTTCATATAACTTTAATGCTGAAAAATGGGAAGAAACCTGAAGCAAGGAATAACGAAACCAATTGTTCAACTGCATGGAAATTGATTTTGGATGGTAACAGTGTGCTGTTATCTTTGAGATTGCAAATGGATCTTCTATTGATGTTTACAGAGATACTTGGATCTTGGACAAATGCTTAAACAAATGGCCTACTTTTGTAGTTCCTCAATAGGATGAAATTATCTTGTTGGAGAAATTCATCAATAACAGAGTATGGGATGTGGAAGAACTATTCAAATTTGTTGGGAAGGATTTGGTTCAGCTGATAATCCAAATTAGTATTAATAAACAAGCTTATGAAGATTACCGTAAGCTCATTTCCCAGAACTCCAGAAAATCTCTATCAGATTTAGCATTTGATAGAATACAGTATGGCCAAACAGAACAGAAATATGTTAAGTGGATCAAAAGAGCAAAACTATCTCTTCACGTTGAAATTTTTTGGTGGAGATTACTTAAAGATGCCATTCCAATTTTTCAATTTCTTGCTAGAAGAAAATTACAAACTTCTGTTATCTGTCCGAGATGTGGAGATGATATTGAAGATGTGGAGCATATCACTATCAAATGCATTAAAGTAAGAGAAGTTTTCTCATTATTAAACAAATGGGTATTTAATATTCCATTATTTGATAGTTTGGAAAGATGTTGTGCTTGGATGGAGATCGTTGATCATAATAATAGGTTGCTAAGTAATCTATTTTGCAATGTGATTTTTCTTTCTTGGAAAGCTAGAAACAATTTTATTCATGATAGTTTGAAGAAAGTTCAACCATTATTGCTGCAAATACAGTAAGCTACTCATCTACTTCCAAATTGGTTTGCAATTCAATCTCGGACAGGTGTGATGCTCATCAGTCTTCTATACTGTCTAACACTTGGCATCCTCCTCCACCCGATTGGCTCAAAATTAATGTGGATGCATCTTTAAATTAAGATTATAGAGCTGGAATGGGAGGTGTCATACGTAACTGTAGAGGCAGATTTTTGATGGCTTATGGGAAATCTTGTATTCATTGGGATATCTACCAATTGGAGTTGCTAGCTTTAAAAGTCCAGAAAGAATCAATTAAAGATTGGATGTTCAAATTCAAAGGCATTATTATTGAGAGTGATAACTCCAATGTTATTACTTTTCTTCAACAAGCCATGACTGACGGTTTCAAAGTTGAGGAAGAATTACATTTTTCTCAATGATTTTAGCTTTGTTCTATTCAAATGTATAGATAGAAACAATAACAAGCTAGCTGACATGTGTGCTAGCTTTGCTCTCATTTCAAACTTTGCTTGGGAAGACATTAGCTTAAATGAGATTCCTCCTTCTTTTGTTAATCTTTTTAAGGAGGAATCTACTTTGTAGTTTTGCAGTTTTTACTGATTAATCCATTACTTACTTTCATTCAAAAAAAAAAAAATACCTGAGGAGAATGGTCAAACAGAGTTCTACTAAGATGATGAACATTAATAGAACTAAAAGAATTAAGCCAAGAGTCATTAAAAAG
This sequence comes from Dendrobium huoshanense, assembly GCA_016618105.1. NCBI lineage: Eukaryota > Viridiplantae > Streptophyta > Magnoliopsida > Asparagales > Orchidaceae > Dendrobium > Dendrobium huoshanense. Next base: position 19,257,368 of record CM028360.1, read on the forward strand.
TACACTATCCAAACATTACAATAAATGACCCCTATTACAAGTGAATTGATTACATGAAAAACCAATATCAACGAGATTGCAATCCAAATTCATATTACTAAAATCCTCCATAGACCGATAAGATGGAGAGTAACCTCCAATCCTTTTAGAAGGATTAGTAATAATATTAAAATCACTACCAACAAGCCTTTGAAAATTATAAAACAATTATGAAAATTATTGAGTTGGTCCCAAAGTAATATCCTAATGTAATGGGAAAAACTAGCATACATAAAAGAGACACAATAATGTAAATTAAAAGCCTCAATTTGATAATGCATAACTTGAGTAAAATCACCAATAACATCAATCTTAATTGGATCCTTCAAAAAAGACCTAAATCTTATTTGCCACATTTGAAATAGCATAAATAAAACCCAAAAAAATGATTGGTGCTAATTAACTATAGGAAGAAATAAGCAACTCAAGAAAAAATAAGAATAGAAACATTGTGAATACGATATAAAATCTTCACATGAATTCTAGAAGAAGGAAAACCAATCCCCCTCACATTCCAGATAAAAAAATTAAGCATAAATAAACAATATTAATGGGAAGTATGTGAGCGAGTGTTTCTAGGAGGTTGCAAAGAAATATGCTTAGTCTTCATTCCTCTTTTACTATAAACTTTACTAAAACTAGTATCATTATCATCCATAGCAAAATATTTAGTAGGAATATGCATGTTCTCAGTATCATTAAAAGCATCACTATTATAATGTGAGGTTGTAGGAGTCTTACTATCATTTTGATGCTCCCTTTGAATAGTCTGTTGAGGAAATTCGTCCTCTAGAAGCATACCATCATCCTCCAAATTATCAACAGCCATCACAATTAGCTCTTCAATGCATTTAGAAAGAGGGGAGCTATGCTCCATAGAAACAAATTCACCTTCCTCAAATGGGATGTCATTCCTCTCACCTTCTTTGAAAGGAAATTGAATAACAACATTAGCTCCAATCACAAATTCCTATTCATTTAAAGGATTAGAGGGAGTATTTTCTTTTTTTTTTTTTTTTGAAAGAAATGCAGCAAAATGCATTAAAAAAGGAAGACAATTACAGCCTAAAGCTTCTAAACCAAGGATTCCTCTGTTAATATAGACATAAATAAATGAGGAACCTTATTCTCAATAACATCATCGCAAATAAAATCACTCATAATGCCATAGTTAGCACACAATTCTGCTAACTTATTGCACATTTTATCAACCCAATTAAAGATAATATGATTAAATTCATTAAATAAATACATACCTTCCATTTTTGTATCTCCACTTCTTTTGGCATTTCTCAAAAACTTCATTACATTTATATTGTCTCGTTCAATTATGATTCCCTTGTACTTAAACATCCAATCTTTGTCAATCTCCTTAATAGATTGAGTAGCTAAATACTTCAAAGAAGATATGTCCCAATGATTGTACGGTTTACCAAAATCTTGTAGGAACCTTCCTTTATGATCTCAGAACACTCCTCCAATTCTACCTTTGTAAGAAGAGAGAAGAGTAGCATCCACATTTACTTTTAACCAATCGGGTGGAGAGGTATGCCAATGAGGAATTGACAGCCTAGAAGGCTGGTTCACATCCAATGTACCCGTACTTCTACAAATATCTTGAGCAAAAAATGATTCATAACTAATTGCATTAGAAGCAATCATCAATGTGCTATCATCCATCCCATTGTGAATCAAATTGTTCCTTTCCTTCGAAGTGAAGTATGCCACATTACAATAAAGATTGATTATAAAGGAAGATTGAGAAGAAATCCAATTATAATATTCTAACAGAGAATCACACATCGGGACAACAAATCCCCACTTACCAATCTGCTGGATAACTGCCTTTAATTTTCCACATTTGGCCACAATATGCTCTATGTTTTCCATGCCATTATATCTCTTTAGGCAATTATTTTCCCTTTGTAATCTTCTATACTCAAGGAAGCTATAATTAGGAAGAGCATTGTGAAATACTCTCCACCAAAAATACTCCACCTTAGGATTAATCTTTCCTTTTTTAGCCCAGCTCCATATTTGTTTTGGATCATTAAGAATAACCTAATTTTTACACAGCAGCGATGAAATTGATTTCCCATTCTTCTGAAACAGCATCTTCATTGAATCTTTCTCCATCTCAATTTTAAAGCCAATTTGAAGGACTAAGTTCACAAGCTCTTCACCCATAACTTCCCTTAATGCATCCACATTCCAACTTCCATTTACCATGAAGTTAGAAAGTAAGCATTTGCTATTTTCATGAGGAGAGGCAAAGGTTGGCAATTTGCTAATGCTTTTATCTAAGATCAATGTGACAATGAATACATCTATATCATCTCCATTAGAAACATTCCATCTTATTAAAGGCATTAAAGCTTTGCCTCCATCCATTATAATTTTCCAAGCTGGTGAACCCGTTCTTCTTGTATTCAAATATGCCAACACATTTCCATATTTCAGGTGGAAGATTTTGTGTAGCAATGATTCTCTGTTATTCATATATCTCCAAGCTATTTTTGCTCTCAAAGTACCTGCCTTATAATCAGTAGAATGTAGGCCTCTTCCTCCCCATTTTGATGGTAAACACAAGGTATTCCAGTTAACATAATGAATCCCTTCCCTCCCATTTAGTTTGTTCCAAATAAAGCTTATACAAATCTTGTCTTTCTCTTCAAGAATACTTTTAGGCACAAGAGAGTTGGAACAATGAAATATCAAGAATGATAGCAAGTTTGTTTTAGTTAACATGATCTTACCCGCCAATGATAACATTCTTCCTCCCCAAATATTTGACATCCTAAATTCCTTATTATTTATAAATTGATAGTCTTCCTTAAGAAGCCTTATTGTAGAAAGCTTAACTCCAAGATAAGGGAAATCATTTGATGTTTTGAATCCCATGACACGAGCAATTGATTTTTTCTTCCTTGTAATAACTACTTTACCAAATACCATTACTGATTTGTTGATGTTAACTGCTAATCCCGTCCATTCAAAGAATTCTTCCAGGATGTTCTTAATCACCTTGATTCCTTTCAAGTTTGCTTCAAAAAAAAAATTATCACGTCATCAACATACAGTAAGTGTGAGGTTTTAGGCTCACTAAAATTTAGCCGAACTCCAATTGAGTCTCCTTTGTCCATGAATTCATTTGATAAAACCTGTGCATAAAAAATAAAAAGATATGGGGACAAGGTGCAACCTTGTCGAAAGCCACTATGACCATTTATCCAACTAGTCATATTACCATTAATAAGAATAGCAAACTTGGAATTCTAGATAGACTCCAAAAGTAATTTAGAAAAGAAATCCAGAAATCCAAAGTATTTCAAAGCATTTGTCAAAGAAGGCCACCCCATTGAATCATAAGCTTGCTCCATGTCAATTTTAAAAGAAACCAATCCTTTAGAGGATTTAGAATGCCTTAGTTTATGAATAATCTCTTGTGCCACCAACACATGGTCAGATAAGAATCTTCCCCTTACAAAAGCTGCTTGCTCTACCAAGATAAATTTAGGAATGATTTGAGACAATCTATTCATAAGCATTTTTGCCACCACTTTATAGACCAAATTACATAGACTAATAGGTCTATAATTTGAAGGAGATAGAGGATTGCTTATTTTTGGAATAAGCATTATAAGAGTCTCCTTCCAAGTAGACTCCATATTTGAGGATTTAAAAAGAAATCATTAATTGCATTCCACAAATTAACCTTGATTACTTTCCAATTTGCTTTAAAGAAAGAAAACGTTATACCATCAATACTTGGAGAGATATTTTTACCACTATTCTTTATCACCTCTTCCATCTCCTCCATTGTAAATGCTTTACTAGATGTTTCTCTATCTGCATCATCAAGATAGCTCCATGATTTTGCCCAACCGTTGAGCTTATAGTTTTTGGATTTCCATTTCTCTTTAAAGTAATCATACATGACATCCTCAATTTGATGTTGTTCCTTCACTATTTCTCCATTAGCATTCTTAATTTTTGCAATATAGTTTGATTTCTTTCTAGCCGAAGTAAAGGCTTGAAAGAATTTTGAGTTTCGGTCTCCCTCCAACATCTACTTCACCTTGGGCCTTTGCCTCCACCAAGTATCCAACCGAGCAAATATTGAATTTAGTTCATCCTCCTTCACTTTCATCATCCAACAGTCTTCTACGGGTAGCTCTCCTTCATTAGCTTCTCTAAATTGAAGCTCCTCAATTTGTTTTAACAAGTCACTCTTTATTGAAATAAGAGTATGCATCTTTGCCTTGCTCCAATAAAATAAAACTTTAAGTGATTTCTTCATTTTGTTATTTAGAATATGAGCAAAGCTTTCATTGCAATCCTTTAGCCAAACTTTTTCCACCACAACAATCGAAGCCATATTGGAAGCCCATACATCTTCATATCTTATAATCTTCTTGGTAGGCTGTTGTACCATAAGATTTAAAAGAATTTGGCAATGATCTGAGGCCACACGAGCTAAATGCCTCACCAAGAACTGATTGGTAGAGTTAAGAGAAGCTAAATTTAAAAACACCTATCAAGTATTTCTAGGATTCGATCCACACCTTTCTTATTGTTACACCAAGTGAATCTTGGACTCACAAATTCAACTTCATGAAAGTCATTGCAAGCTAGAAAAAACTTCATTTCCTTGGGTCCTAGGGAAAGTTTAAATCTTTTCCCTCCCCTTTTGTCTTCACTTGATTGAAGACAATTGAAGTCACCTCCTATCACCATAGGCATATCCTTAGATGAATAGAATTCCAATCTTTCCCAAAGAAGTCTCCTTCTATAGACATTCTTATTACCATATATGGTAGCAATCCTCCACTTAAACGTACTAGTGATCTCCTAGTCTCCAATGATGAATTGATTAGAAGCTTCAACTACTTGAAAATTGGCAAGAGTTGATTTCCACACCACAAGTATACCTCCTGATAGTCCTTCTGAAGGAACATGAAAAAAATCTCACTCAGAGCCAACTAACTGATCCACCTCCTTCTTTCAAAAGAAGAAATTTTTGTCTCCAATAAGCTAAGGAAAAAAAACCCCATACTCCTTAACAACCTCCTTCAAGTAAAGAGAAGCTCTCTTCTTCCGAGCTCCTCTACAATTACAAAAAGTAATAGCTAAATTGATTGGATAAGAGGGGATGAGGATCCCACCTTCTCTTTAGATTAACCTTCAAGTCTCCTAATTCTTGGAGCACCTGTCCTCTTAATGTTTGAGGAGCTATCTCTCTTCATGTCTAGAACCTCCTTTATGTTCTCCTTATTAGTCCCTCCTTCAGCAAATTTGATTAGCTTACTGATATCTTCTACAATATTTTTCTCAGCCTCCTCAGGAATTACAAATTCTCCCTCCTCTACTAGTCCATCTAAGATATTAAACTTGTTATCAAAAACAATAATTGAAGGTTTAATATTCATACCATTCTCTTCATGGATCTCCCTGGATTGATTTGCCACAGAGTTTTGTACTTAATTCTTATAAGCATGAACCTCATTACCCAGAGCAGCATCTTCCTCTACCATTGGAATCTTCGTTCCTTCTACTGGTTTCTAGATCATTGCATTAGCATCCTTTTCAGAATTTATTACAATTGCTGGGGTCGTATTTCCAGGATTGAAAATCCTATTATCATTATTGAAAAGCCACTTTTTCCCATGATTAACAACAAGCCAAGGACCATACCCATCATTTGTAGCAATGGGAATTTTAACATTTTTAAGATTATCATTCACTGGCCTACCCTCCTTTATTTTCTTGGAAGATTCAAAGTCATTTTTTGAGCCAACACCTTCCTCCATGCTCTTTTTTATACAAGTTTTCTTTACATGCCCAATTTTACCACATTCAAAGCAAAAATAAGGAATTTTCTCATTTTCAATCTTTTGAAAGAACTTTCCATGACTTCCACCCATACACCAAGAGGTAACTATGTGTCCAATTAAATTCGAACAAACACTCTCCCAAACTCCCTCCTTCCCCATTGGAACATGTTTCCATCAATCATGTAAGGCTTTCCAACCATTGAGGCAATTCTACAAACATTTATTTCATCCCAACTTTGAAGTGGGAAATTTGGCATTCTTATCCAAATTGGTGCCGATAAACCTTTTAAGGATGAGGGGGAGAAGTTTGGAGACTATTTATCCATTCCAATGATTTTCCCATTAACGAACCAAGGTCCATTTATAAAAACTGCATCCAATGCATTTTTATCATAAAAAGTGCATAGGACCCAATCCAATCCTAGCATAGTTAAGTGAAACTTTCCAAATGTAGCCCACTGTCTTCTCAGCTCAGAACTTACAACATGAGAAGGGATTTTGCTTCCAAATACTTTGATTACAACAAAGTTTTGTAGTCTCCTAGTATTCTCCATTTCATTTTCCTCCTTCAGTTTTATAGCTGAACCATCTTCAGACATGAATTCTCCTAATTCTAGATCTATCACTTTTATATTCTCCTTCTTGTTCCATGCATTTTGTTGATTGTTGGAAATCGGTCTATCGTGACATTGTTAGTAGCTTCTTTGCACTTTCTCAATACTCCATAATCACAGTCACGAATTCTGACCATATCAGAATAATTTAATTCCTATTTTCCATGGTCTCCTTCAGCCCTTTTCTTCACTGGACTCTCTGACATAACAGCTTCCGATTATACACCTCTATCCGAACAGATTAATTCCACATTAGAATTTGTAGAACCTCTTTCCACTGTCAATTTGTCTTCTGACATCACTCTGGAACTTCTTATAAATGACGAAGAAGCTTCCCCTGAATTCACAGCTTCATTTGATTTAACCATTTTAAACTTCTCTGCCACCTTGCCTTCCACCATCACATTATTTCCTTTACCAACAACTTTAAGAATCTTTTGAGAAGATGAAACCAATCCTCCTTCAATGATAACTAGCGACATACCTTACCTGATTTTATCTTCTGATCCTTAAGAAAATCCTTGAATACCATCTCTGAAAGTAGGTGGAGATGTTGAAAAAGATCTTGAAGGAACTTGTAAATTCCCAAATGGAATCCATCAAGCATCCCAAGAACCACCGGCCTTTGGTGGCCGGCGACCATCCATCGCCATTTTCTTCCGCGGAAACCCCGCAAATTTGAAATTTGAACGAAAACTAATTTTCCTCAGAGTTTCTCTCCAGTTTATTCATAGCTTAGAATATTGATTAGAGGGAGTATGGGAAATCATAATACCATTAGAACTAGAAACATTTAGATTAAAAATGCAAGAAGGATTAGTTTCAACATTAATATTATTTTAGATTTCAATAGTAGGCAAATTATGTGCCACATTGTTTCCACAATCAATAGATGAAATAGAAAATGTTTTAACAATAACTCCTTAAGCATGATTAAGAGAAATAACATTGTTAATAGTAGGCAAGAGGGTCCTCAACAGTTGCCACCAATAGTTCCTTAAGAGTTTGGGGTGGATTAAAGGTATTTCCCTCTAAAGAACCTAAATGGGATTAGAAACATCCTAACCAACCACCACATTCTATTGTTTTAATAAGTCATTTTTTCTACGAACAAGGAGATGCTTCCAAAAATAATCGTTCATACCATGACCATGCATCTTCAAAAAAGAAAAAAAAAGGTAAATTTTCAAACTCAATTTTTTAGAAATAACCATTGACTTCTGACCCAATCAATATTTCACTAGGATGTTTTTTAGAGACATCCAATTTAACAAACTCTAGAGGAATAGATGACCTGAACACAAAGCCAGTGGTTTGTTTAGTTTGTAATGGTTGCCCAAAGATAAAGGCCATACCAAAAATGATTTGATGATTAAAAAAGTGAAGGCTCAAATTAGGATAAGAAATTAAAATATATGCAATAGGAGATTCCTCCCTAACATCAAAATTTGGAGTCCATTTAAGTAATCACATTTGACACACTTGAATATGATAAAATCTCCAAAAAAAATGTGCAACTATAATCAAGATCAAGAAAAAGTTGGATAGTAACATGTCTTTGATCAAGTCAACCAATGTGAAATGATCTGGAAAGCTTTAGGTTAAGCAAAAATTTACGTATAACATCAAGATTCGATCGCCTCAAAACTAATTTACCCACCAGCTTTAAAGCATAAGGAACGACCAATAGATCAACAACTAAGTCCTTGAACAAAAGGGGCAGACAACCCTTGAAGGATGAATGAACAAAATTCAATTTGGGAGAAGAGGATGATGTACCAGCCAGAACATCTTTGAATGATCAATTTTTTCCCTCAAAAAGAGAATTATATGTTGGGATTGATAATGATGGAGTCGTCATCGCCCAGCACAAAAAAAAAATCGATGAAACCTACAAATTAGCAAATGAAAGACAACAATATGAGAAAAGCAGAAGAGAACAATAAAAAAAGTGAAGAAAACAAGGTAGGAACGCCAAAATCTAGTGCATGAGAAGGAGCCCTAGAATCACCCACAAATTGCCTCAAATGTCGGACCACAGAGAGACATTGCGATATCTATCAAGATACTGCATATCTAATAATTAATGATTAGGGTAGTGAAAAAATGTCTTTCTTGAGGGGATTATCCTTAGTTTGCTTATTTATTATATTGGATATGACTGGTCTATTATCAACATATTACGAGCAAAAAGTAGTGTTGACTTCAATATTTCATAGCTTGTTCAATGGTGTATGGGTGCTTCATTTATCACATCCCATAATTTCAAGAACTACCCATATGATAAGAATAAATTAAGTCAATTTTGGTTCGTTGGAAGCTTCTTCAAATGGGAACTTTCCTTGTCATTGCTATGGATTAACAAGCATAAATTCCTTAAGCTTTCCTTTTATAATGAGTTCTTCAATAAGGTTATATAGGTTTTGGCACACCTCATTATCATGCCTATAGTCTTGGTGGAATGCATAATATCGAGAAGTATCTCAAGTGCTGCAAATCTTCATCGATGGTGGATGCATAAAGAATTTCCTTACTTTAGATGGATTTGATGAGTTTGTCCATGGATACCTATACTAGAGTATAAGTTAGATACTTTGGAGGCCTATGAGTAACCTCCATGCATTCTTCTTTAACTATTAATACTAGTGATTTTGAGTTTAAAAAGTAGAGTTTAAAAAAGCAGTTTTGAAAAGTTAATTTTATTTATGAAATATTTCTTTTCTAGAATTTTAGTTTCAAAATCAAACATATCATTATGAATAATATATCACATTAGGAGGAAAATATATCATTCCCTAAAAAGTTCATATTATAAAAGTGTAAGTTCAACTGATTACCATAGTCAAAATTAGTGACGAACCACATATCTTTCCTAATCATAGTCAGCATTCCATCATGTTAACGTCTACTGCTTTGGCTTTCAAGGCAATTTTAAGGCAATTTTGGTTTTTGCTCTCTCGCTTCCTGTCTACGCTCCGGGCTTCAGTTTTTTTAGTTCTTATGTATTTTTTCTTCCATCATGGTTTGTTGGGTGTGATTTACATTTTGTTTTGAGGACTTTTTTGCCTTTGCTATCTTTGGGTAATGACCTCCGGCGTCTTCTAACCCACCTCCTTCTTCGTTTCTTGATGGGAAATCTCAATCATTTAAGGATGTTTTGGTGGGTGCTTTGTCAACTTCTTCTAAATTTAAATTTGTGCAAACTTCCTTTAAAGGGTGTCCAACTTTGATGTTTTATGACTTTTTTATCTCGTAATTTTCTGCCCCTTTTGCTTAAACTTTGGTTGATAAGTTTGTACTTTATCTACCTAATTTGAATGTAATCCAAAAGTTTTTTTTAACCTTAGGCTATCCAATTATTTTCACATTGGTTTGTTAGAAACACATCATATCTCAATTACAGTTCCATTTTCTCAAGAAGATCATAATATGTACAAGCTTGTCAAATTAGATTATTGAAATAGATTCTAGATTTTGATGTTTGGGAGGAATCACCAATTTCCCATGTTTGTATGTCATTCCCAAACTTGCATCTAAATTTTTTTAATTGTTAGATCCTCTTCTGCTTGGCTTCGATCTTTGGTAGGCCTATGTTGACTGACCAAGCTACGACATCTATTTCCATTGGCTCATGTTTTAGTTGAGTTGAATATCTCTAAAAATCATCCTAAGGAAATTTGGATAGGATCAGAATTGAATGGATATTTTCAAAAAGTGGAAATATTAAATTTACCCATTTTTTGTTATTAATGCAAGATGCATGGTCATGGGTTAAATGAATGTTTTAGGTTGCATCCTGAACTCTGAAAGGAGAAGGTTTCAACCAAATTGTTGTAGGGGAATGCTACTTTTTCGGTTGATCTTGATATTATCCAGCCTAATTCTGTTGTAGTTGAGAGCAATAGTTCTCATATATATGTTAATGTTTCTCCAATGCAGGTTATTAAGGAGGAACCTACTCCTAACATGATTGATGATAATGGTACTAATGTGAAGGATGATACAGAGGACCCAATGGTATGTACCTTAATGCATAATGAACACATTCTATCCATAATGATGATCTGATTTCTATCCAGGGAGTAAATCCTCACTCTATCTTTGCTTTTAATTTAGGACTGTCATAATGTGGATGAGCATATGTTAGCTAATACTAATAACCCAAATTTTGTTTCCTCTTCATCCATTAATGATTGTGTTACTAACAAGAATTTGCCTGATATGATTTTTATGATGTCAAATAATAATTTTCCTAATATGGAGCTTACTCAAACTATTATTCTTGATCAGGAGGAAAACCAATGTTGTATGGTGGAAGGTAATGTTGGTAGTGAATTAAGAAGAAAAATTAATATGTAGGATGGCGGTATCTTTAATGAGAGTGATTTGTAGCAAGAGATTAGATAGGAAGGTTTGAATGATGATAGTAAGCTTCCATTAAACTCTCATTATCATAGTGATGCCTTTACTGATATAGAATATATGGATATGATGGCTAATTATTTTTCTAAAGCTGATAATGACACTAGTTTTATCAAGTTTAATAGTAGAAGAGGTAGGTAAAAGAAGAACATCATTTTATAATTGCCTAGAACCACCCATTCACATACTTCTCATTATGTCTGTTTTTATGGTTAATTATATTATTTTTAATGTTAGGGGCATTGGGTGTCCCTCTTATAGTTTATGAATTAAGAATTTATGTCATATTTGCAATGTTTCTATTCTTATTTTTCCTGAACATTTTATTTCTTCTACTAAGTTGGATAGTATCTCTCAATTTTGGGTTTTAAGTATGCTATTTTTAATGTGGCTAATAAGATTTAGGTTTTATGGAAGGATCCGATTAAGATTGATGTTATTGGTGATTTCACTCAGGTGTAACATTATAGTGTGTAAGTTTTAAATTTTTATTGTATGCTTCCTTTATATATGCTACATTTTTTAAGTATACTAGGAAAATTTATGGGATCAACTTAGTAACTTTCATATTATTTATAATTTACCTTGGATTGTTGGTGGTGATTTTAACACTATAATCAATATGTCTGAATGTATAGGAGGTTCTTCCCCTTCCTATCGCTCTATAGAATATTTTTGTAACATGATTATGGATTGTATTTTAATTGATATTGGTTTCTCTAGGAATAAATTTACTTGGAACTAAGATCATTTATGGCAACAATTTTAATATAATGTTTATTGGATTAATTCTTTTACTATTATTAATGTTGAGCATCTCAGTATGACTCTCTCTGATCATTCTCCCTTATTAATTAGTCTTAAGACTAGGCAAATTAACTCTTGCCCATAATTTAGATTTTAAAATATGTGGTTTCTTCATGAATCCTTTTTGGGATATAATATGGAGAATTGGCAAGCTCCGCTCCATCCTGATAACTCTACCTATGGCATGAGGAGATTTTGGTTAAAAATAAAAAGGTTTATGCAAGTTTAAAATAGTGAAATCATAATGTTTTAAAAATCTTTTTACAAATATTTTTGAAGCTGAGTAGCGAGTCAGCAATTTTGAGACTTCTTGTCAAGTTAATCCTTATAATGCTAACTTCAGTTTATTGAGGGATGCTAAAAATTGCCTTTTTAAATTACAAGTGCAAGATGAGGCTTTTTGGAAATAAAAGTCGGTGCTTTACATTTTGTTGAAGGAGATTAATAATAACAAATATTTCCATGCCTTGGTTCAGATAAAATGGTCCAAAAATTGTATTAACAAAATTCATCGGGAGGATGGTTCTATGATTGAGGATAGTTTGTAGATTGCTAATTTAGCAGTTCAGCATTTCAAAAACCTTTTCAAAAAGGATTTTACTCCTGGTCATATTGATAATCCTTCTATTATTTGAAACCTTATATTTCTTGAGGATAATGATTTTCTTTTTAAACCTTCTTTAGAGGAAGTTAAAGAGATTGTTCATGGCATGAATGTTGGTTCTGTGGCTGGGTCGGATGGCTTCACCACTAAGTTTTTTAGAAGTCCTGGCTTATTATTAGTAATGATGTTTATTTTGTTGTTATGGATTTTTTGGCTGGTAATTTGATTCCAAAGTTTTTTACTTCTACTTCAATTATGTTTATTCCCAAGAACAATTCTGTTAGTAATTGGAATGACTTTAGACCTATTAGTCTTTGTACCTTTTTTTTATAAATTCCTTTTCAAAATTCTTTTGAGTTGTTTATGTTTTATTTTACCTAGAATTATATCTCCATATAAAATGGGTTTTGTGAAATGTCGTGCAATTGCTAATAATATTTTGTTGGCCCATGAATTCTTTCAAGATCTTGATATTAGGGTTAGAGGTGGTAACTTGTTTTTGAAACTTAATTTTTGTATGGCCTATGATAACATTGATTAGAAGTTTTTTTTTAGTATTTATAGCTTTTTGGTATTGATTTTGTATTAATTAAGCTTATTAGATACTACATAGAAGGCTCCTATTTCTCTTTTATTGTTAATGGCAATAGCAATGGTTTTTCCAAATCCTCCCATAGTTTGAGACAGGGTGACGTGCTTTCTCCTGCCCTCTTCATTATTACGACTGATTACATTTCTACCGGTCTTTCCAACCTCTTTGAGAATTATCCTAACCTTTATTTTAGAATAGTGTGTGGTTTTCCTATTTCTCACTTATGTTTTACTGATGATTTTATTATTTTTACTGATGGTTATGTTAACAAGATTAAAAAACTTATGGATTTCTTTCAACAATTTGACATTGCTAGTGGTCTTTCTATAAATAATAAGAAGAGTTATTTTATTTCCCCGAAGAGTGTGTCTAATGTTTTAAATCTATAGCTTTTCATTCTGTTAATACTGCTTCAACTTCTGGAATGAAAATTTTTGTTAATCGATTCGGGAATTCAAATGCAATCCCTGGACCTTGTCGCATCCTAATAAATGAGAATTCTCTTAATTTGTTTGACAAAAATATTCATTTAGAACACGATAAAAGGACTAAGACAAGCATAGATAAGATGCCTGATGGAATGCCAAAAAGCTCTGTTGGCTTGGGTAATATGAATCCTTGGAGTAATAAACCTTACATAAAGTTGGATTTCAAAACAGAGGATGTGGTTTATTATGAAGATGGTATTGTTGTCAGGTTAAATGAAGAAAGGGAGAAGATGAACTCTAAAATACTATCCAATTCATTGGTAATTAAGGTATTTGGGAATAATTTACCTTCTCAATTGGTAGCTTGGGAGACAAGAAAACAATGGAATCAATTCGGACAATTCCACTTTACTACATTGGGTAAAGGATGGTTCTTATGTTCTTTCTCATCAGAAGAAATGGTTGAAGTAGTTCATTTAGGTGGCCCGTAGTTTATAAATGGACATATAATAGGTATGGAGAAGTGGACTCCAAAATTTAGTACTTCATCTATTAAGGGACTTTCTTCTCTAATTTTGATTAGAATGCCCGATTTACCTTTGCAATGTTGGGATGAGAAGAATATAGCTTGTACGGCTTCAAGAATTGGAAAACCACTTACGTTGGATGGTAATATGTTCCATTGGGGGAGGAGAGAATTTGCAAGAGTATGTGTAAGAATCAAGCTTGATCAACCCCTTCCAACAGGAGTTTGGGTGCATAGCATGGCTGGAAGGTTCTTCCAAAATGTGGAATATGTGAAGGTTTCTAACTTTTGCTTTGGATGTGGAAAGATTGGTCATGTGAATAAGGAATGTGGTTAAAAAGTAAATATTCCTAAAATAGTGGATGTTGATGATGGAGGTGGTAGAGAAAAGAATGAGAGAAGTAAACAAGATAATCTGATTGAACCATCTTATGGTCCATGGATTTTGGTCAACAGCAAGAGAAGAAGGAATATTACACAAAGGAATAAAGAGATCAAACCAAGCACACTCAAATATGTTAAAAAATCTGTTATTCCTGTAGCAGTTGAGAAGGAAGCTCAGAAAAAGGTTGATGCTGGAATCAGAGAAAGCTTGCATCTAGTGAGTCATGGAAAATCATGTAGTGTGGCTGATCATTTAGAAGATGGGGAGTTCAGGCTAGAACAAAATCTTGAATTCTCTTAGGATAATAACATGGCCATGGAAGAATCTTATATTTCTTACAGCAGAGATGGGAAGGGTTGCTTACGAACTCAAGTATTCCCTATCATTATCCAGTTGTATTTGTCAGTAATGATTCTATAAAGATATCAAATAATAATTTGATTGTGGAAGCACCTCCGGCTAATATGTTCTCTATCCTCAAAACAGTTAATGAAGATGATTATTTACAAAATTCTATGATGAGAGATGAAGATGGTAAAAAGAAAATGGAAGCAAAATCTACTAATTACACGGATGTAGCTGAGATCCCAGTTATAGAAATAGGAAATGGTCTGAATGAAGATTTGCCTAAGTGAAAATTGGCAAAAGAACTAAAATCTTTAGGACCCATTAAAAGCAAATCCCGTGAAAGACTTGGAGAAGGAGGTAGTAGAAGGAAGGTTGGGGGCTACTTGAAAGTTCGTTAGGGATGTTAATCCCTATAGAACTGAACAGAGGCTAAGCAAGAGGGGGGGGGGGGGGGGGGGGGTGAATTGGTATTTAAAAATTCTTTAAGCAAAAGAACGATTATCATAAACCAAATCACCACAAAAACAAGTGCGGAAGAAAATAAATATGGAAGCAATAAAAAATAAGAACACAAGGGTTTATAGTGGTTCAGTCAACTTTACCTACATCCACTGCCTGGAGGTGCCCTCTTAGTATTGCACTACCAACATGACTCTTCTTTAGCCATACAGCTAGGCGGAGAAGCCCTTACAAAAACACCTCCTTTTTGCCACATCCGGCAAGGCAGAGAACCCAACCCCTTTTTCTTCCTCCTGAAGCAGGCAGAGAACCACGATCACTTGTTGTAACGTACCTCTCCTAACCCTTCCAAGGACAAGAGACTAGGGAAGAAGAAGTGGAACAATGCTTGGAGCAACCCTTGTGAATCCCCTCACAAGCTCCCCCTAAGAATATCCTCTCTCTCCTTCTCTCCCTCTCTCTCTCTCTCTCTCTCTCTCTCTCTCTCTCTCTCTCTCTCTCTCTTCTTTAGGTTTTCTCAGGTCAAGACAGCAGCCAAGGATGTTCAAAAACATTGAACAAGAGCTCTTAAATAGAAGAGCTTCAAAGGTGCTCATTAATTGCAAGTTGTCGACTATATCGTCCAGACGATATGTAAATCATCCTAGCCGATCAGTACAAATCTCAGAAGATCGGCCAGAGCATCACCCTGAAAGAAAACTGGATGATTGAAAATTTGCGTGATCGTCCTGGACAATCTCACGATCGTCCTGGCCGATCAGTTCAAATCAGAGGAAAATCATCCTGAGCATCGCTCTAAATTCAAGCTGGCTGATATGTATCGTCCAGGAGTAACTAAGGGTTTTTGAATAGATCATCCTGGCCAACCCTTTGATCATCCTGGATGATGTGATCGTATCAATCATCCTTAATTACTTCCTTGATTCTTGGATCAATTTAAGCATAATTGTGTGATATCATCCAGGCTGATCTCACGATCATCCTGACCGATTTCAAAAAAATACAGAATACCTAAATTGATTATGTCAGCAAATTCTTTATGTATTAAGCCTATCATCTAGGCCGATCAGTTAATTAAGGCTGCCTTAACAAGAAATCCTGATTAGAACTTCTATTTTGAACTCGATCGTCCAGGCCGATAATAATTTTGTCCTGGCTGATGTGAGTAAACACAGATATTCTAAATCTCTTAAGTGTGTGTGTGTAGGGTTACTTAACATCAGTAACTTCAAACATTTACAATTGGCTCAATAAAGGAAAAAAGAAATTTACAGATTGACTCAACCCTAATCTACCCAATCTATAGCTGATTCCAATTTCCATCCGATCTTTGGGTCCTAAAAAGTCAATAGAGAAAAAGGCAGTCTTAGTGAAACAAGATTTGTTTCCTATCATCAAAATCATAATCTACAAACAGGTTTATAACAATCTCCCTTTTTTATGGTAATGGCAAACATATGAAAAATTAATTCTAAAACAGTAATGCAAAAACTAAACAAGCTTTTAAATTTTTACCAGAACAAGTACAAACATACTACTCTCCCTTTTGACATCTCAAAAAGGAGGAGGAAACTGCAAACTAAAGCAACTAACTAAAAAGAAACACAATACATAAAAAGAAAGCAATCTTTAAAAAAAAAAAAAAAAACTTAAAAAATGAGGGATCCTGATCATCAGATGGAGGTGGAGGCTGTGGAGCCTGCTGAAAGTAGCCAACTAGCGTAGTAAACTGAGCATTGAACTAGGCTATGTTCTGGTCGTGCTGCTGATGAGTAATGTAGCTGTCAAAACAGGCTAAATCCTCTATGCGGTGCTGCTCGTAGCAGGCCCTGTCCTCTCCTGTGCAACAACGTAAGTGTCGAAGCTGGTCTCCCATCGATCAAATCTCTCTATTAATTGATCAAACTGTGAGTGCTGGCGAAGAGGATTAGGTTCAGGAACGGGAGCGGGAGCGGGAGCCTCCTCCTCCTCAGCCCCTCGAGGTTCCTCATCCCCTGGGTGGAGACGAGTACTGTGAAGGGTATTGAAGGAACTGCTTGAGTAGAGGAGAGTTGGGAGGTTTGAAGGAGTAGGATATTGAAGATGATATTTAGTTTCAAGAATATAGGCTATGAGGTGTCCTAAAGCCAGATTAGGTTTCCTCTTATGACCTGGATCTTGGATTGTAGTTAAATGATCAATGTATCGAAAAATTAAGTCAGTAGCATTAAACTCTCTATGTGCCATGATGTAAACAATAGTCAGAGAAAGTAGCGGAGTGATGTGGATTCAGTCCCTAGCTTTTGGAATAATGGAGGTTTGAAGGACATGCTAAATTGTCCTAGCATCTTTGACTAAAAAGCTAGTCTCTCCAACATAAAATGGTGCATTGGTCTGGCGAAGGAAATGATTTGTAGTGGACCAGTTAAAATTAGGATATGAGATAATTATATGCAGCTTATCCCCGGTGGTGGATAGCTGCAATAGTTCAGCACAGTCCTGATATATTTTCTCGACCAGGCGTCGATTCACATAGGAGGTCAGGGATGTGAAAGCAGGATTTACGCAAAGATTTGCGAAGAATTAATGAAGAAGCTCAGTATGAAAGGGGACGGGAGAGAAAGAATGAAACAGAGAGAAGTGCGAGCAAAGAGATCCATTACCAGATACAAAAGGTGGACAGGATTGAGGACTCTGGAGACCGTTATCCCACATTCTTTATATCGATGATAAGCAGCTTCATCTTCTGCCTCCCTGAAATGAGGGTTAATCCTTGCCCTTGAAGAACTCCCAGAAGTTTGTCGGACTCGCTTCCCACCAACCATAGCAAGAAACTAGTAAGAAAACACAAGAGAAGAAGAAGGTTGAGGTGATAACAATGGATGGAATGGCCTGAATTTAAAGAAACGGGCACATCGTCCAGGACAATCACAGAATCATCCAGGATGATTTGGTTCAATTATTGCATAGAAGCTGATTGGTCAAAAAGGCGGTCTTATCGGCCTGGCCGATCAGATATCAGCTAGGATGATTAGACAGAGGCGATCGTCCCTAAGAGTCAAGCTAGACGACCTTTGAAAAAGCAGATCGTCCTGGCCAATTAGGTGTATCATCCAGGATGATGCACAATAATTGATCGTACCGGCCGAAGTTAAAATGTTTTAAATATGTGCCACGTGTATCGTCCAGGATGAATAGTGGATCGTCCAGGACGATTGTCTAATAATGGATCCTCCGGGGCCGATTTTAAGGACTTTAAATGTGCTAAAACATGTATCGTCCGGGACGATCTAGTGTATCAGCCAGGATGATGACTATAATTGCATCGACAAGGACGAAAATTGTATCGGCCAAGATGATAAAAAATGATTGTAATAGAGTTCGATCATATCGACCAGGACGTAAAGGGATCATCCGGGATGATGAGTTTACAGAAGCTCAGGTAATTCAACATATGAAATTTTGAAGAGAAAATATCATATCGTCCAGGACGATAGGGGTATTGGCCAGGACGATGTGACAATAATTTGAAAACTAAGGAAAGATGGAAATGATCAAAGAAAACCCCAAACAAAATTAAATACAAACTGAAAACAACCAAAATAGTTAAAAATAAGAAAAATGGAAAAAAAAAATTTGGTTTTTAATTTTTCAATTTTTTTTGTTTTTAGCAAAGCAAGCATATGATAAATTTACCAAATAATTAAATTTTAAATATTTGAAAGATCAATGTGTTATCAATGTCACAATCTGAAAATGGTAGAATATCCGATCCTATTTACCCTAGCTCGGACTTCTTTCAGGATAAAAATTATCTTTTGAAAATAAGGTGTCTGACTCAGAATAATTTGGATAAAAAGAAGATCCGTTCAAAACTTGGTTACAAATAAAATATCTTATAAAATAGTATACCAAAGTAATTTGTCTGTATCATGGAATTTGAAATCAAGACTTTGAAAGCATCAAATAACCCATGAGTCCTTCTATGTTTTAAAAGTTTTGAAAAGAGAGAATAGCTTACAATTAGTGGGCTCATTTTATGCCTCTTGTCAATTTGATTGGATCTTTTAGCATCTTTTGATTTTTGATACACTTTTGTGTATATAGTTTTCTTTTCAATTTGGCGTCATTGGCCTCTTCCCCTTTTTAATTTTTGCAAGCTAAAAACTCTTTAACAAACCCTTTAAAAAAGTTCTTAGTTGTGATTATATCTTCAATATATTAGAGAAGATGGGCTTTCTTCCTAACATAGAGAAGAACAAGCCACAAAATGAAAATCAAAATCATATAATAAGTGCAACGGTAAGATTTCAATTAACTTGAAAGATATATAAGAACTTTGGATCATATATATAAGATAGAGTGTGGTAGCAAGAAAAAAGATCTTAATTTCAAAAACCTTTTGTTAAAATGAGATAGACTTTTTGTTTTAGAAAACAAAACTATATCACCAAAAGAGGTTAGAGGGAGCGAAACCATCAACGGTGTTTTCTCCCTTTAACCGATTTAGAAATGCTAATCATTGGTCATAAATCTCCAAAGTTTAAGAACAAGGAAAAATTATCATAAAGAAAATAAAAGTAAAAATGACTAGAACAACTAAACAAAAACTATCACAAAAACAAAACATAGCAATAATCAAAATGCAATTCAAGAATTTGTTAAGCAGCAAGTTTAAACAGTTATGAGTTGTGAGCTTCCGTTTGTCCAAGTATCCTATGCTCTCACGAGGTCTTTGGTGAGAGCAATCCTGCAAGAATCAATAGCTGTCATACTTAGGAACCCAAATAGGTTTGGGTCCATTCTCATAAAAAGTAGAGTGTAATGCATGTGTGCTATGCCGTGAATCATGCAATTTTGGTCTCCACACCCAATGTGTACTACAATGAATAGTGCCAGTGTGTGAGATGAGTCCTAGTAAGCCATATGAAAAACATCTAACTCCAGGAAAAGGATTTCTTAAATGATATTAAGATAGTTGTTATTTGCATGCTTTACTTTTTTGCAACTTGTATAGTTTTGATGATTCCAAACATTATTGTTCAAATGTGTAGTTATCTCCTAACAATTTTAGAAGATTTGTATTTTCTCTTGTGTGAACTAACATTTCAGTAAAAATCAAACTTCAGACTACGAAGACTTCAAATCAAATTCAACATAAGATACTTTGTGAATTTGAAGCTTGTACTTTTCTTTGAATTAAATTTGAAAGGGAGTAATTGTAATTGAGTGAATAAAAACATACACACACACATATAAGGAGATCATATAAAATTTATAATGATCGTAAGGGATGATATCATATTGTACAGGACGATTAGACAGTTATCTCCTATTGAGCACATAGAATGAATAGGAACTGGCTTGAAAAAATTTTTAAGTCCTATTCATCCGGGATGAAATTAATTATAGTCCAGGATGATCTGGTCTCTGTAAAATTTTCATCCAGATGAAATTAATTATCGTCAGAAAACGAATTGCTCTCTGTAAAATTTTCGTCCAGACGAAATTAATTATCGTCCAGGACGATCTGGTCTCTGTAAAATTTTTGTCCAAACGAAATTAATTATCGTCAAAAAACGAGTTTCTCACATTAAAATTTTTGTCCAGGCAAAATTAATTATCGTCTAGGATGATCTGGTCTCTGTAAAAATTTCGTCCAGATGAACCAATTTTTGTCCAGACGATTAACCAACTTAGAACGGTTTTCAGCAGTTTTCTAGAACCGACCTAGTAATAACCGTTCGTACCGGACGAACTTAGTTCGTACAGGACAATCAACGTGTATGAAGACCTTTCGTACACATATACAAATAGGGTCGTTTCAAAGCGTTTAAGTAAAATCGTCCAGGATGATCCACGATCGTACGGGACGATCCACTACGTACAGAATTAAAAATTTGCGGTTTTTGGGCGTTTTTTCTTATCTTTTGTATAAATAGTCCAAATTAGACTGCCGCCAAATCTTTTTGTCATTTGATCTTCGTGCCTCTTGAGAGAATAGCTAAGAAGAGAGTGTGAGAGTGCATTCAAAGGAGGATTCCAACCACTGGAGCGTGAAGGCTTCACTTGGAGTTCAAAGGTAAGAATCTCTACTTGTGAATTGGGATTACTTCACTCTTTTCCTTCTTTCTTCTAGATTTTTTGTGAGAAGATCTGTCAAGGAGATCCGGTTCGCTGCCGACACTTGGAGAGTGTGAATAGCCGAAAGGGTTCTCTGCCCACTCTAGGAGAGTGTGAAAGGACGGACGATTCTCTACCAACACTGGGGATTATGTAAAAGGACGACGGTTCCTTGCCGCACTGGGTAGTGATGAAAAGAGTGTGTTGTAAAGGCTTCTCCGACTTGCTGTGGGTGCAAAAGGAGAGTCACTATTGGTATTAGTGCAATACTCAGAGGGTGCCTCTGGGGAGTGGATGTAGGTCTGGTTATAGACCGAACCACTATAAATCTTGTGTCATTTACTTTACAGTTTTTATGTTTCTGCATTTTATTTTTAATTTTTAAGAACTCTGTGGTTGAAAAACATTTTCTAGAAAAACTTAAAAGAAAAATTTTCATTTCTGTTCAACTTAAATTCAAAGAGGGATTAAAATTTTTTAAAAATACCAATTCACCCCCCCCCCACCCTCTTGGTAGCCTTGGGACATTAACTTAGGCTTAATAACCTAATTACTAGACTCAACAAATGGTTAGTGTTATAACTCCTCTTCCTAGGTTTTGGCTTTAGATCAAAAGTAAGTGTCATCCAATTTCTCTTAATTGAGTCAAATTCATCTTTAAGCCTTAAGTTAGTATCTTCCAAAGCATTATTATCAATCCTCAAGTTGCGCTCTATTTCTTTAGATTTCTTCAAATCAGATTTGAGTGAGGTGTGTGAAACTTTTAATGCATCATGCTCATTAATTAATTCCGAATACTTTTTGTTTAAATCATCAAATTCATCAAGTGGAGCCACGTGATTTGAATCAATTGTAGAATGATCTTTGAGAATAATTTCATATTCTTTTTGTAAATTCGAAAGTTCCAACTTTAAACTAACATGAGTCTTTTTAAGTTTTTTATATGATATATGAATTTTCTCACAAATTTCAATACAACTTCTCATAAGTTGGTTTACATACCTCTTCTTCGTCACTTTGATCAAGATAATCTTCTCCAATTAAGCACAAGTTTGTTTTTTCTTCTTCTGGTTCCGTCTCTGATGAATCTGATGCAGAATCTGCCCAAAACACCTTTTGGACTCTCTTCTTGTCCTTCCTTAAGTTAGGTTTCTTCTCACCCTTTTGTTTGCTTGAGTGATCTTCAAGTATAGGACAATCAGCTCTCACATGTCCAGGCTTCCTGCATTCATAACAGATAACATCAGAAGATCTCTTTGAATATTTATTATCCTTACCTTTTCTCCAATGATGCTTTTGCTTTTTCCTAAGAAAGCTTTTGAATTTCCTTGTGATTAAGGAAAATTCATCGCTTTCAGACCCAGAAGAGTCAGAATCCGATTTGTGCGCCTTCAGTGCCACCATTTTCTCCTTCTTCTTCTCACCTACATTAAGATTTTTTTGATTCACTCCTTGCTCATAAGCAACGAGTGAGCCGAGTAAGTTGTTAATCGAATAGGTGTTTAAATCCTTAGATTCAGTTATAACAGTAATTTTAGCATCAAAAGACGAAGGCAAGCATCTCAAAATCTTATTTACTTTTTCATAGTTTGAAAGTTCTCTTCCTAAGGCATGCAAAGAAGTAACAATCTGAGTAAATCTCGTATACATC
The DNA here is from genome assembly GCA_016618105.1 of Dendrobium huoshanense. Lineage (NCBI taxonomy): Eukaryota > Viridiplantae > Streptophyta > Magnoliopsida > Asparagales > Orchidaceae > Dendrobium > Dendrobium huoshanense. The sequence goes on from CM028360.1 coordinate 19,280,179, forward strand.
TCATAAATTGATTCATGAGTTTTCATATGAAAAAGTTCATAGTCATGCAAGAGAATCTTCAAACGGGACTGTTTAACTTCATTAGTGCCTTCATAAGTGATACATAATTTATCCCAAATTTCTTTACCAGTTTTGCAAGTAGAAACACGCATGTAGTTTTCTGATTTTAAAGCACAGAAAAAGTAATTAAGACATTTTGCATTTAATTGAGCCAAATCCCTATCATCTAACGTCCATTCAGTAAAAGGAAGTGGAACAATAATGCCGTTAAGTTTACCAGTTAGAGGTGTGTAACCATCCTTAACAAGCATCCACATACGGTAATAAGTAGATTGTAAAGGTGGTCGGGTAATAAAATACCCTTCCGGTGTATTATGATTCCCAAAGTTAGCCATGGATCAAAATTCAAAAAGTTTTCAAACTCAGTTTTTATGAATCCCAGTCTGATACCACTTGAAAGTTCATTAGGGATGTTAAGCCCTATAGAACTGGCCCGAGGCTAACCAAGAGGGGGGGGGGGGGGGGGGGGTGAATTGGTATTTAAAAATTCTTTAAGCAAAAGAACGATTATCACAAACCAAATCACCACAAAAATAAGTGCGGAAGAAAATAAATGAGGAAGCGGTAAAAAACAAGAACACAAGGTTTTATAGTTGTTCGATCAACTCAACCTATGTCCACTCCCCATAGGCACCCTCCGAGTATTGCACTACCATCGTGACTCTCCTTTAGCCCCCGCAGCTAGGTGGAGAAGCCCTTACAAAAAAAAACCTCCTTTTTGCCACACCCGGCAAGGCTGAGAACCCAACTTATTTTTCTTCCTCCTAAAGCAGGTAGAGAACCACGATCACTTGCTGAAACTTACCTCTCCCAATCCTTCCAAGGACAAGAGACTCTAGGGAAGAAGAAGTGGAACTATGCTTGGAGCAACCCTTGTGAATCCCCTCACAAGCTCCCCCTCATAAGATCCTCTCTCTCTCTCTCCCTCTCTCTCTCTCCTTTAGGTTTTCTTTGGTCAAGACAGCAGCCAAGGATGTCCAAAAATGATGAACAAGAGCACTTATATAGAAGAGCTTCAAAGGAGCTCATTAATTGCAAGTTATCGACTATATCGTCCAGGATGATATGTAAATCGTCCTGGCCGACCAGTACAAATCTCAGAAGATCAGCAAGACCATCGCCCTGAAAGCAAACTGGATGATTGAATATTGGCTTGATCATTTTGGATGATCTCACGATCGTCCCGACCGATCAAATCAAATTAGAGGAAAATCATCCTGAGCATCGCCCTGAATTCAAGCTGGCCGATATATATCATCCAGGAGTAACTAAGGGTTTTTAAAAAGATCGTCCTGGCCGATTCTTTAATCATCTAGAATGATGTGATATATCAATCAGCCTTAATTACTTCCTTGATTCCTGGATTAATTTAGGCATTATTGTGTGATATCGTCCAGGCTGATCTCACGATTGTCCTAGCCAATTTTCAAAAAATATAGAATACCTAAATTGATTATATTGGCAAATTCTTTCTGTATTAAGCCTATCGTTCAGGCCGATCAGTTAATTACGGTTACCTTAACAAGAAATCTTGATTAGAACTTCTATTTTGAACTCGATCGTCTAGGCCGATAATAATATCATCCTGGTCGATGTGAGTAAAAATAGAGATTCTAAATCTCTCAAGTATGTGTGTGTAGGGTTACTTAATATCAGTCAATTCAAACATTTATAATTAACTCAAGAAAGGAAAAAAGAAAATTACAGATAGACTCAACCCTAATCTACCCAATCTGTAGCTGATTCCAATTTACATCCGATCTTTGGGTCCTGAAAAGTCAATAGAGAAAAAGGCAGTCGTAGTGAAACAAGATTTGTTTGCTATCATCAAAATCATAATCCAAAAATAGGTTTGTAACACTACTCCCCAAATAAACTTTAATGGATTCCATAACCTTTTGGAATTGTAGAGGGGCAAAGAAGAAGGAAGTCTCTCTATATATGAAGGAGTTTATAAAGGATTATAAAGTATTTTTTGTGGGTTTAGTAGATACTAAAATCAGCTCTTTTGATAAAACTAATTTTGGCAAGATTATGGGTCCTAAAGTAGATTTCTTTATTCTACCTTTAGAGGGATTATCCGACGGTATAATGATTTTATGGAGAATGGATATTACTTCCTTTTAAGTGATAAAGACTTCGGATCAATGTGCAATTGGAGATCTTAATGTCTTTAATCAAGGAATCTGGATGATTGCTACAGTCTATGAAAGCAAGGTGGTTCACAAGAGGAGGTTGTTATGGGATCGCATTCATGAGCAATCACGAAGAAAGATTCCAGCTGTTTTTAGAGGGGACTTTAATTGCATCTTATCTCAAGAGGAAAAGAGAGGAAGTAGGAAGTTTATTTTCTGTAAAGGTTCCTTAGATATGCTCAAATTTATGAATGATAATGACTATCATGATATTGGAGTGGTTGGTCCAATATATACTTGGTGCAATAATAAAGTGGGAAGTGGAAGAATTCTAGAATGGTTGGATAGATGCTTGTTGAATTCAAAGGCTCTTCAATGTATCCAAATTGCAGTTGTATGACACTTAGCAAGAGTGGCTTCTGACCACTGCCCTATAGTGCTGAAATTATTTGATGTAGCTAGAAGGATGACAAGGTCTATTAAATTTGAAGATGTTTGGTTATCTTTTAAAACAACGGAGCACATAGTTTCTAAAATTTGAAAGAAGAATTTTGTAGGGGATGACATGGAAGTTCTCAACAAGAAATGTAAGATAACTTTAAATGATTTATTCTATTGGAGTAAGAACAAACTAAGAGACTTCTCTAGTGAAAAAGAGAGATTGAAGGCTGAAATTTTATTACTCCAAGAAGAAGAAGCTAGTAATGGATAAATGAATGAAGAGAAGTTATGGAAACTAAGAGCTAAAGTAAGACAGTTTAATGTTATTCTCAATTACTTGAACACTTGGTGGAGACAAAGAACAAAAGTGAAGTGGGTGGAAGGATACTTTAGTTGTGCACAATCCTTTTTCAAAAGCTTTTGGGATATCATTGGAGGAGATGTTTTTAAAGAAGTAAGGCTTTTCTTCTATACAGCTAAAATGAGTAGTGAGTGGAAGGATACTTTAGTTATGCACATTCCAAAATCTACTAATCCTTTAACTCCTTCATACTACCGTCCAATCAGTTTATGTAACACAATTTATAAAATTGTGTCCAATGTGATCTTAAAAAGACTGGTTTTAGTTATTCCTAAAATTATATCTGAAGAGCAAGGGGCATTCGTGAAGGAGAGATCAATTTCTGAGCATCTTTTACTAGCTCATGAGATCTTCAACAAAATGAGGTTTTCAAAAGCTATCAACAAATACTTGGCTATCAAATTGGATATGGAACAAGCATACGATAATATGTGTTGTCTTACCTTGAAGAAAATAATGCTGGAGTTGGGATTCCCGGACAGATTTCAAGGACTTATTATGGACTATGTTTCTTATCCCAGATTTTTAATATTAATTAATGGGAAAGATCTAAATGGATTGAGGGTAAATGTGGGTTTCGTCAAGGATGCCCACTCTCTCTATTTTTATTTATCATTTGCTCTCACTTACTGTCTAATAGTTTTTACAGCAGAGCAGATAATTTGGGAATCAGTATTTTCTCTAATGCTCCTAGAATTACACATCTTATGTACGCGGACGATGTACTACTATTTTTTTAGGCAAGTTTGAAAAATGTGAAGAAGACTATATGCATTATTAAGCAATACTGCAGTTGGATGGGTCAGAGTATAAATAAGCATAAATCATCACTGATTTTTGGTAATTCTGTGTTGAGGAGAAGGAAGAAATAGATTTCCAAGCTGCTCAAATTCAAACCGGCAAAAGAAATAGTATGCCTAGGTATAAAAATTGCTTTGAGACGTTTAAAAAAGGAGGATTTTCAAGTGCTGTTGGATAAAACCATGAAGAAAATGAATGAGTGGGGTAATAGACATTTGTCATTTGCCGAAAGGTTATGTCTGGTTATATCCGTTGTTCTCATTGTACCGATTTTTTTGATATCTCACTCTCTTGTTCCTATGAAAACATTATATGAGTTAGAAAAACTTTGTAGAGATTTTTTATGGAATAAAATGGATAGATGCCATGGTTTACATTATCTAGCATGGGAGCTATTTTGTACACCAATGAATTGTGGAGGATAGGGTTTTCAATCAGCTATCTCCAAAATTGGATCGCTTAGAGCAAAGTTTGCTTTGAATCACATTGAGAAACCAAATACTTTGTTAAATAGAAACTTGTTAGCCAAATATGGTGATTTGTGGTGGAGTAAGGAAGACTTTAAAGGAGGATCAAATTCTTGGAAAATCATCGTAATTGGTTGGAAATCTCTTAAAAAATTTGTTAGATGGAGAGTAGTAAATGGTTATAGCATTAATGTTCTACAGGATTCTTGGATTATAGATAAGTGTCTTCTTAAATGGCCTACTTTTGTATGTTTCCATGTTGAAGACAATACTTCTCTTGATTATTTCTTAAAATATGGAAAATAGGATATCATTAAACTGGGGAAATTTTTCGGAGATGTTTTCCTGAAAATAATTGTAGCTGTGCAGATTTACAACAATTCTTCTCAAGATCAGATGGAATGAAAGCTTCAATTTTCTGGTAAAACCATCTCAGCCTTGTTAACAGAAGATAAGCTTACAAATTTTTATTCATATAAACTGTTTTCCTGGATTCATAAGCTAAAGATCAATGCTCGGGTAGAATTAATTTTGTTGAGATTATGTATTTAAGCTATCCCTACTAAAGTTTTTCTTTTTAAAAGAAAACTTTCGGCTGATTGCTTATGCCCTATGGGATGTGGGGTGATTGAAGGCCTTGATCATGTCACCTCTAATTGTTCAAAGCTTGTATAGGTTTGCAAGGTTCTACAAGATCGGGGATTCAAAATTCCATATTTTTGTAACTGGAATGAATTCAACATTGGTCTCAAGAGATTAATAAAGGAAGATCTAATGGCTGCAAGGATTTATGTACTGATAGTATGGATGGTTTGGAACAATAGATGCAAGGTTAAGCACAGGAAAAATGGTAATAGTAAGGTATTGATTGCTTCTTCAATTTTAAGCTTTCTTAGTTCTTCCAAACAGGATATTTATCGCTCAGATCCCTGGGATGCTTATCGGTCTAATGGACTACTCCTTCATTATTGGCATCCTCCTCCACCTGAGTGGCTGAAAATTAATCTAGATGTAGCTCTTAAAGAAAACTACATGGCAGGTATCAGTGGGGTGGTAAGAGATCACAAAGATAGATTTATCTTTGCTTTTGGAAAAAAGAAATTGCATTGGGATAGTGCACAAATGGAGCTCTCCGCTTTCAAAGGTTTAGAAGGAATATGCAATGAATGGACAAGAGAAGTAAAATGTATTGTTTTGGAAGGTGACAATAAAAATGTTCTCCAATATCTTCAGAATTTGTACAACAAATCAAAGATTATTAAGAGAAACCAGATGATGAAGATATTTTATTCCTTAGTAAGTTTAATAATTTGATCATTAATTGTGTTATTCGCAATTGTAATAAGTTAGCTGATTATTGTGCTAACTTAGCTTTATCTTATGATTTTGATTGGGATTTGTTCTTTGAGAATAACCTTCCTTCTTCCTTTATGAAATTAGCAAAGGAAGAAAGTGAAATAAGGTTGATTCCTCATTAGCTTGTATCTGGGCTTTTTTGGCGCCTTCTTATATTATTACTACTTAGCATTTCTCAAAAAAAAAAATAATAATAATAAAAAATAAAGGAGTGAGAGTGTCTAATAACCCCATTATTGCTATTTAAGAATTATTTGGTTTTTTATGAGGTCATTTACCTTTTAAGTATCTTGGGGTTCCTCTTTTCAAAGGGAGAAATAAAACTTTCTTTTTGATGATTTAATTACTTCTGTGCAGAATACGCTTTTATCTTGGTATTCCAATTTTTTGAGCTATGGGGGTAGATTAAAAGAACTAATAGTAACTCAAAAATTTTCTAGTCCTTTAGGAATAATTGTTGTGGTGTGTTGCAAAAAGGGGCCCTAGGTTGTAAGATTATGAATGATTTGGCTTATGCTTTTTCATTCAAATTGTGGTACAACATTTCTGCTAGAGTGAGCCATTGTGCTAATTTCATATTTAATAAATATTATTTGGGTAAACAACCTACTATTTGTTACTTTAACCTAGGTAATTCTAAAGTGTGGTAGAGGCTCTATAAAGTTAACTGGGTTGTTACACCCTTCATCTCTTAGAGACTTGGTAATGGTAATATTTTCTTTTGGCAAGACCATTGGTTGGGTGTCCTGTCTATTAATTCTATTATTTACTCTTCCTCCACTATGGCTATTAAGGTGAATTAATTCATTAATGATAATTTTTGGGACCATAAAAAACTTGCTAATATTATTCCCGACTTTATTATTTATCCAATTTTGAACCTTCCCCTGAATACGACTTCTCATGATTTAATTTTATGTGATTTGTCCAAGGATGGTGATTTTAGATTAAAGGATGCTTGGCATACTTTTAGATATAAGAATAATATTGATAATATCTTTTCTATGATTTGGCATAAGAGTATTCCTTCCACTGTGGCTATTTTTTTCTGGATGATTTTGCATAAGTTTATACCCATGGATGATAACTTATTTCAAAGAGGATTTATTTTACCTTCTAAGTGTCAATATTTCTATCAAGAGGAATATATGTATCATTTGTTTATTTTTTATCCTTTTGTTGTTAAAGCATGGGTCTATTTCGATGATTTGTTTGAATTAAATTATTTTAATGCTAAATTGCCTCTTTATGCCATGCTTAATTATTTGTTTATTAAGATTAAAAGGCATATTACTAATGTTATCCCTTCTATCATTTAGTGGTATTTATTATTGGATATGAATAATTCTCTTTTTATTGGTGTTGCTATGAACCATCATAGAATTATTCAGAATGTGAAAGTAAACATTTTGGCTCTTTACTCTATCAAACTTCTCTCAGTTAATAACTTTAAAAACAATTATTTTGTGGCTTCTACTTTTAGTATTATTTTGTAGGTTGGTTTAATTCCAATGAGCCTAGGGTTATTTATTGGATCAAGCCCCCCAATAATTTCTATAAGTTTAGTGTGGAGGGTGCTATTAGTGGTTCCTCCTTGTGGTGTGGTTGGGTTATCAAAGATAGTAATCCTACTCTATGTATGGATTTTGCTGGTCCTGCTTATAAGGGTGATTTAAATTATGCTATTATTTTTACTATTCTTTATGGACTTCAGTTATGTATTTCTCTTGGCTTAACTAATGTTAGTATTGAAGTCAACGCCAAATAAAATTATGATTTTCTAAATTCTATCATTGATACGTGGTGTACTCCTAATTTGTTTTATCTGGTGAGGGATATTAAGAACCTTCTCATTTTCATGAACTATTCCTTACATTATATTTACAAGGAGGGTAATTCTTATACGAATTGGCTTGCTAACTAGGTTGATAGGTTGGATTGCTTTTCTGACTTTTTCGGTCCTAAAATTCCTGCCCCTTTAAAAGGTCTCTTAAGATTAGATGTTATTAATTTACCCTATGTTAATCCTTAAGGGTTGCCTTTGGCTGAGGCCGGTGATTTGGTTCTCCTTGGTTATGGTGGTTGGTTATTCATTTTTTGGATGGTTGATGTTTCTCTAGTTTGGTGGTTTCTGGCTTCATTCTTTCTACTCAGACTGCTGCTGGTTTTCTTAGTTTGGGTTATTTTATCCAAGAATATTTGGTTTTTGGTGTTGTGGTGGCCATTAGGGGGCTTGTCTTCCTTATATTATTTCTTCCTATTGTGGTCTCTTTCTAGTTTTTTCCCTTGGCGTTGTAAATCTCTGGTTCTTTTATTTGAGTTCTTAGTTTTGGTTCTTATGGTATTGTTATTCTCATTCTATGCTTTTTTTCTTAGATGTTTTTGTTTTGGGAGCTATTTGATGGCTAGTCGTGGTGATATAATGAGGGATTTAGTTAGTTTCTCTCCCTGTTTGGTATCTTGGTGTTGTGGTGTTGTTTCTGCCCTACTCCTTTCCTCTTGGACTTCTTCAGTCTGGTGGAGCTGGTTCTGGCATTTGGACTTATTGCCTGTGTGCTTGGTGGGCCCTATGTTGGAGCTACTTTCTGGGATCTACTTTAATTTCCTTTTCTTGGTTTGCTTTGTATATCACTATGATTTTGTTGGTTGTTTTTCTTGGCTCCCTACATTTTTTTTTCTTTGGTTATCTGTTGGTCAATGTGGCTAGGGTGTTGGTTTTTATTTTGGCTGGGTGGTGTGGCCCTACTGTTGGCTGTGTTGGGGTTCAGTGTTCTATTGGTGGCCATTTAATACCATTCTCTGGAGTTTGGTGTGCTATTTTTGGCCTGATCAGGTATATCTATTACTGGTTGGTTAATAATTTGATGAGTAGTAATATCTTGATGCAATTTTGGAGAACTTGTTGGACCTAAAACTGTTGTATTTTTTTCTTTTTGCTAGTATTCAATTCTATTTTTGTTGTCTTTTTTGTGAATTATCCTATTTTGCAGAAATCCTTTTATGCAGGTGATCGTAGTTATTGTATTTTGGAAGGGAAGCTGGATAAGGTCAGTATTTTTTGGTCTTCCTTTCTTTTTTGAGTGCTCGTTCTTATGCACCGTAGAATGTGCCTAGGATATTTTATACTATTCTTTAGTAGGGACCTCAAGCTCTTAGGTTTTTCTTTTTTTCTTTTTGTAGCTCTTTCGAGCATTAGTGACCTTGAGGACCCTTTAAGGACCCTGTACATATTTTTCTATATTAAAGAGTGTGCCCCCTTATAGGTTTTCCTAAAAAAAAGAACCACATAAGACTCCGAATGGCCAAAATGATATTTGATTGAGTGTTTGACAAATAATAATCTAGATAAGGGATCAATAATTTTGTAATCAAAGTCAGGATAATAAAATTAGGTATCTTCCTGGAAAAAGAAAATATCAATTTTTATCAATCATTTTAACATGATGATAATTATCGTTGACTTTTATTTTCCCAAAGTAACTTAATTGAGTTTTGAAAAATTGATTTTGAATATTATTCTAGGTTGAAAATCTCCTACTTGCACAAGGCCTCAAAGTTAATAATATCATAGGGAAAAAAAGTTTCCTACTAATTCTTTCAATTAAAATAAGAACAAAAATTCTATTTGGAATTTTCAAGGATTGATATCAAAAGAGTGAAATTTGAATTTCAATTGGGAATGGATCAAGATTATGAAACTTTATCAGGAGGTTAAAGATGAATGGAAGGAGATGTTTTGTGATTCTAAAATAATCATGAAAAACCACAACCAATCCTATGTGTAAGGATTTATGTTTAAACTTGAAGAGAGGTTTAATTTTAGTTATCAATTTCTTATAAGGTTGGTATTATATTTCCTTAAGTTGGGAAGTTAATATTTTGATTTTTCCCAAGATCTTACATTTATTTTGGGCATTGGACAACAATAGCCTGAACCTAGCTAATGTAGTGCAAATTTTGGACTAGCATGATTTGGGGATTTAGTAACCATCTAAGGTCTTAAGATCTATGTGTCTGATCTTCTTTCTGAAAGATGGGTAGGGACATTATTTAATTTAGTTTGAGGATTAAGGGCTTACATCAAGAGCATATCATAATTTGCACCTTGACTTATATAGGGTAATTTGATGCTTGAAATAAAATGCAATTAGAAATTATGATTCTTTTTAATTGATTTCTAATGCAATACTTACTAATTGACTCGATGAATGCAATTAAATATGGAGTTTTTTTTAAATATTGATAAAAAAAAGATTTTAGCCTAAGCATTTTACAATATCACCTTGATAAAAAAAAATAGCCTAATATGTCAGGTAGTCTGCTAGAACTCATAGGCGGGGAGATGCCTAACTAGGAAGGGATATCATGGATTTTAAGGACTTCATTAGTGAGCTACTATGCTACTAACTATTTGAGTATATCCTCATCTATGTCTAGAATAATCCCCTCCCCTTCGACTATCCTAGGGTCAGTAGTCATAAGGATGACATCCTCTATAGGCTTATGGGCATCCATCTTGATAGGTGATGAAGGATTTTAATGGGTGGTAACTCCAACATCAGTCAGGGTGGAGTCCTCATATCCCTGAATGGTGACTCCGGGGACATCAAATGGTGGATGGAAATCTTAACTCTTGATGAGCTTCTTTGGCGCATATGAATTTTCTAGTGATATGGGCTTCTTTCCCTTAACCTCCGGTGCTATCTTCTCTTCAACAGTTTGCTTAGACTTGGCTGTAACTGGGGCCATCTTTGACATTCTTGAAGTAGGGATCGATGTCCTAACACTGTATGGGAATAACTTGCCCAATACAATTAGAACAATCTCCTTCATCTTTATAGAAGGGTGGCACGGCCCCCAATGGTATTCATCCACCAAAACACAGCTGGCTGGTTGCTTGAAAAAATTCTTATTTCTCATCACTAATTGAGGACTTATGTTCCTGGCTTCAAACATCTCATTTTTTAGAACTTTCTTTTAAAGTTTGTGTGAGATCACCCCCTTCAGGTGTCTCATATATTGTTATTTAATTTATCCTACTTGAGCTGCACACATTTGGATGATATTCCATAACATTCTTTATTAATTTTTTTTTGGGAGGGGCGGGGGGGGGGGGGGGGAATCCATGGAGGGGCCTACGCGTTAGTATTAGAAAAATTTTGCAGAGTCCTAAAGGGCTCTAAAGGTCGTTAATGCTCAAAAGATCTACAAAAAGAAAGTAAAAAACATTCTTAGAGCTCAAAATCCATACTAAGAAAAAATATAAATAAGCCTAAGTACAATCTACGGTGCATAAGAATCAGCACCAAAAAAGAAGGAAAGAAGCAAAAACATGCATTCAGCTCTAGGTTCCCATCCAAAATGGCATCACCACTAATACATGCTCTAAGGAAATTTTGTAAAAAAGGATGAAGCCCAAAATAGAGAAAGCACAAATAATAACAAAGGATAGAATGTTGATAGATCAAGAAAATGTTCATAAGACTTATAAAAATGAAGCAATAATAGGAAATAACAAGAACAAAAACACTATCAGCTAAGAAACCAGAAAGGTTACCAACAACCCCATAATCTAGGTTAAAAAAGACATAAAAAACACTAGAAGAAACCCAATACATGTTCACCTCCATCTTAACAAAGATAGACTTACCAACAGAAAACCAACAATAATAGTAATAGAACCAAAGCCGCCGAGCAGTAGAAACAACATACAGAAAGCCCAACAAGGTAAGGTAATTAAAAGAATAGTAGGTAGATTAGGAAATACCCCACCTAGAAGTCTAGGTTAGAGGCTAAATCCCACCAAAAACTAAAGGTACCCAGCAGACTAATCCCAACTAAAGCATACCAACAAGTAACAAGCACTAGCACCACTCCAAAGTAAACCTACCATAGGATACCAAAGGTCAATGTATAATACACGTTACTAGCACTAATAATCAAACTGAGTAAGGCTAATCAAACAAAAGCCAAGCAAGAGCCTCGATGCGAAACCTATAGGAAATTAATAGAGCCCCAAAAGCATTAAGGAAAAGACTACATATTAAAGAGTCCAAATTCATAGCGAAAAAATGACTTAAAGACACTAGGAATCACCCAATAACCAAGCCCCAGAATAACCCAATAAATGCAAACACCAAAAGGGAAAGATGGCTATATAAGAGCAATAATGATAAATAACTATGTCGCCCAAACAAAAACATAAAAGCTAAAGAAAACAAGGCAACAAATATAAACTCTAGGAATCCCACCATAATCCAACTGAACTAACCAAATTTCTCTAGGAAACACTATCCAACCACACAGAAAAATGCCATTCGTTCTCTCAACATTTACATCTCCTTTGGGGTCTTACAGACACTATATTCCACCAGGCTTGGTGGAGAGCTAGCAATCTTATAGACTCTCTCTTCCCCTATAGAAGCTATAAGGGGGTAAAATTGACTCCCTTTTGAGGAGTATAGAAGAGGCAGTTATGGGAACCTCCTTAGCTTTACTAAAGGCCATTAGCTCAGCCATCTTCTTAGTCTTTATGACTTTCTTCCTTACTCTCGTCAAGCAATTTTTTCTCTAATTCTTAATGGTAAAGGGGATTTCAGAACACCCACTAACTCAAACATAGACTTTACTTCAGTTTCAACTATAAACTTTATATTCTTATTCCCCCTATAAGATATAGTGGGCACAAGGGTGACAACGACCTCCATTTTGAAAGTGGGGGAGTCAGTTCCTACCCAGACTACTATATCAACTAGGTGGATGTCCTTATCATCCTAATTGATGAGGTTAACAATGGTTCATTTATTCATAGAGGACTTGAGCATCTTAAAACCTATCTCAAACAGAATACTGCAAATAAGTTCCTTGCCGTACAGATCTCGATGAAATAAAAAAATAAATATTTTGTCCATTGGATAAGAATTTTATTGTATGAAATTTGAAGAGAAAAATTTTGAAATAGAATCTTAAAATTGAATTTGAAAACGATCTTATATTTTATCACATATATTGAATTATAAAAAATTTGTTCAGTATTTTTTGATAAAATATACAAATGAATTATGAGTTGAAGAAAACTAAAAGTTCATTGTCTATGTTATATTACAAGGAGATGTTTTTGAAAAGCATAGGGCAATGATAATATTGAATTGATTTCAATGATTTTGAAAATTATTTTGAAGTTAAAAAAATCGATGGACATTCATCAAATTTTGAAGCTCAATATATTGAGTTTCACTAAACCTGATGGTTTACAAAATTAATGAGAAAATGCAAAGAAACAATCTTTACTCTATCACTCCTCCAATCAACTTGGAGGTGAAAGGGTCAAATCCTAGGTTTAAACTTGGAAATTTTGAATTTTGAAATTGGAGTTCAAAAATATTTAGTAAACTCTAAAATTAACCAAATGGATATTAATTTACATATGCAGGTTTACAAAATTTACACAAAGATCTTAATAGATTTTACTTGACTCTTTTTCTCCACCAATTGACTTGGGGGTGAAATGTCAAAGATTTACTTTGATAGAGGTTTTTTCACTCACCTCTCTTTTGACAAATCTTTTTGATGTTGGACACACTTACCCTAGGAATAAATGGGTAAAAAGACCAAAGAATAAAGATATTCAACACTAACTATGTAATAAAATTTGTACCATTATTAAATATGGAGAGAGAAAATTTGCCAACTGAAGTTAACATTTTTTGTTTTAGTTTAAAAAGTTTAGTTGTAAAAAGAAGTTTTGAAAATTTAATTTTCTTTGAGAAAAGTTAATTTTATATAATTTCTATTTGAAATTTTAACATGTAATTATAAATGATATATCACCTCAGGTGGTGAAGATATCATTCCATAGTAGGTTAAGATTACAAAACTTCAAGTTTTTCTTGATTATCATAGTCAAACTCAAGGAAGATTCAAATATAACCTCGAAGGGTCAAAATGATGTAAAATCAAGTGTTTTACTAAATAATATGGATAATGGATGATTAATTCCTTAATCAAAGTCATAATAATAAAACGACATATCTTCCTTAAGTATAAAGATATTATTTATTATCAATCATTTGAACATGAAAATAATGATCAGTTAATTTGATTTTCCCAAATATAATTATTAGAGTTTTGAAAAATTAATATTTAAAATTGATTTGGGTTCTGAATCTCTTATGAGCACAAGCCCTTGCAGTTAATTATATCGTTAAAAACTGAGTTTTGTATGAATACTCTCGATTAAAATAATAGAAAAATTTATATTTGGAATATTCTAGGATTGATATTAAAAGTGTAAAATTTGCCTTTCAAATGTGATTGGAATATATTTTGAATACTTATTCTTGAGGTTAAAGGATAAAATGAAGAAGGTGCTTTAGGATTTTGAAATAATCTAGAAACACCTCAACTTATCATATGTGTTGGGCTTTATATTTTGACTTAAAGAGATGTTTAATTTGAGTTGCCAATTAATTAGAAGGTTCAAATTACATTCCCAGAAGTTAAGAAGTTAAGATTTTTAATTTGCCCCAGATCCTATGCCAATTTTTGGCACTGGACAATAGTAGCCCAAAGCTTGTTAATCTATTGAATATTCTGAACTTATCATGGTCTAGATTAGGGAGCTAGGTAACTATCTAAGCACCTATAATCCCTGAGTCAGGTATCTTTAATGAAAGAATGGTAGGGACATTATTTAATTAAGTTTGAGGAATTGGGGCTAACATCTAGAGCATATCCTAATTAGGCCCTTAGTTTATGTAGGGTAATTTGATACTTGAAATAAAATTTAAATATAAAATTTGACTCATTTTTAATAAAATTCTAATGTAATGCATGCTAACTAACATGATGAATGAATAAAATTGAATATGATGCAGTTTTAAAATTAAGATTAAAAATATATTTTATCATAGAGGTTGGACAACATCACTCTAACAGAATAATGCCCTAATAGGATAGGTGATTTACTAGAACTGACAAGTTGGGTGGTTCCTAATAAGGAAGAGAAATTAATAATATGATGCTTGAAAAACTATTAGTGATCTTGATCTCTTCTTATATCATTAGACATTTTATGTGAGCTTGATTTTTTTAAAATTAATTTGAGTAGAAAAGGTTTTGATGTGGCCTTATGAGCATCTGATCGAATTCATGCTAAAGAAAAAAAATTGATAAGCAATAAAAAAAGCATAAAAATAAGCAATTTCTGTTATGTAATTAATGTAAATGAATTAAATCAATAATTAAAAAAATGTAATGTCGATGTGGAAAATTTCATTTAATATTAAAACCAAAGGTTTTTAAAATTTAAAAGTGGTTCTGCACTACTAACAACAACCAGGATTATACTCTTTAGACCGACTCAAGTAATTTTTAGAGTGGGATTCCTCCCTATCTTCACTCCATCCTTCAATGAGCTCCTTGGATTTATTGGGTATGGATATCCAAATGAAAAGAAACACCTCCTGAAAGGGTATTTTCTTTTCTCTTTGGCTATTTGAAATATCTTAACTTATATATCCAAATATAAGGGAAATCTCTCCTTAGGAATCTAAGTAAGATATATATATTTCACCTCAAAATTACTTTTACAATACAATGATTGACTTGAATTAAATACATTTAACATTCAAAAATTAAAAGACTATGAATCACTTGCATGGTTTTCTTCAGTATTTATAATTAAAATTAACATCCCAAATTATTTCTTAAATGAAAATGATTAAATTAAATTAACAGCCAAGCATAGACAGGCTCCTTTAATTTTAAGGTGGATTAAAATGCTTAATATCTAAAAAAAGATAATCTGTACATCGTAACATATATCAAAAATTTTCAATCATTAAAAATATAGTGTAGAAAAAAAAATTAGAAAAACACACTAGATTTATAGTGGTTTGGTCCAAACATACCTACATCAACACCTCGAAGGCACCCTCTAAGTATTGCACTAAACCTTTAGTTACTCTCCTTCAGCCCCCACATCTAGGTGGAGAAGACCTTACAAAATCCTATCCTCCTTCCTTGATGCGATGGAGTAGCCAGGTCCTTTGACACCAAAGAGATCTTCTTCTTCCAAAAACTTTCCTCATAATGAACCTTGAATTCGATGGTACTAAGGTGCAAGCTCGCCAAAGCAACTATGTAAAATCCCCTCCACACTCCCTTAAAACCTATTCCAAGGATCTTCACCTACTCAAAATCCACCATTTCCTCTCTCCTTTGCAAGTTTTCTCTTCAAGTTTTCTCTTCAAGAACAAAGACATAATGACTGCCAAAGATACTTACCAAATTCCTTGACAAAGCTTAAATAGAGGGCTTTGAAAAACAAAAA
The DNA here is from genome assembly GCA_016618105.1 of Dendrobium huoshanense. NCBI lineage: Eukaryota > Viridiplantae > Streptophyta > Magnoliopsida > Asparagales > Orchidaceae > Dendrobium > Dendrobium huoshanense. The sequence goes on from CM028360.1 coordinate 19,296,133, forward strand.
ATAAAAATAAAAAAATCTGGTGGCAAAGATCAAACAGTATGATGTGCTTAGAGAGAAGGAAGTTTTTTTTGTGGGCTCAATTTGTGTCTTTTGTTAGTTATTTAGCGCACTTTAGACATCTCTTGATTTTTTTGATACACTTTGTGTATCTTTCAAATGTTTGGCGATCATTGCACATCTTTTCTATTTTTTTGGACTCATTTTGCGCCTCTTATAATTATTGCAAGCTAGCTCCCTTTCAAAACATTTAAAGGCTCCTAGTTATGAGAATATCTTCCAAATATAATAGAAGAAAAACTTGTTATCTAATATAAGGAAGAATATACCAAAAATCAAAATCTTATTGATATGATAAATGTAACAACCTAATCAAGAAAACTTGAAAGAGATTTAATGACTTAGAGCATTATTCATATGAGATAGATACTATAAGATGATAGAATAAATCTCAATTTCAAAGTCAAACTTGAAATTTGAAAGAGATTTGCTTCAAAAAGAAAAATACACCACAGAAGGAGTTAGAGGAAGAGAGACAATCATCGATATTTCTTCCTTCAACTGATTTAGGGAAATCAATAACTTCTTACAAACTTTTTAGGTAAAAAATAGATAATATTTTCATTTAAAAAAAATGAGAAAAGTGAAGCTAATTCTCTTATGCAAATATAATATGAAAAGTGATTTGCGTGTATAGATCTAAGATAAATCACAAAAATATACAAGAAAACTAAAATAAAATAATTACAAATAAAAAACATAAAAAATAGCACAAAAAACATTTATTATGAAACAAACAAAATGAATAATATATACGCATGCATTAACTATAACACCTAAACACACAAACAAAACTTTATACCTCATTACCATGCTCCTGTTCTGATGATTCAGAAACTAAATCTTCTTATGAGATTTTTTTTTTTTTATCATTTGCCCTTATTGCATTTTGCCTATTTTTACCATTTTTCTTTAGTGGAAGAGTTTTTACATTAGGGCATTAGTTTTTTATATGTTCAAATTTCCTACACTCAAAATAAATAACATTAGAGGAAATCTTAACATTCTTACTAATTTTTCCTTTACTCCACTTTTATTGATGATGATGCTTGTGCTTTAGTAGATTTTCAAATTTGCTTGTAATTGAAGTTATCTCTTTAATCTCAACATTTACTAAGTCACATTCTTCAATAAGTTCAGCTTTTAGCACTATAGTTTCACCTGCATCCAAAATATTTTTACTCAAGCATTGCTCATACACAATGAGTAAGCCAATCAGTTTATCAATCGAATATTCATTCAAAATTTTTGATTCACAAATAGTAATGACTTTGGCATCAAACTTATCAAGTATATAACATAGAATTTTATTGACTTTTTCAGAGTTTGAAAGTTATTTACCTAAGAATGTAATGATTTCACTATTTAATTAAATCTAGTATATTATTCTAGAATAATCTCATAAGATTTTATGCAAAATAATTCATATTCATTCATTAAAATATTCAACCTGGATTGCTTAAATTCACTAGTACCTTCATATGAATTATGTAATTTATCCCAAATTTCCTTGCCAGTAGTGCATTTTAATATTAACATACAATCTTTAGAATTCAAAAGAACAAAAAAATAAGTTAAGTATTTATCATTCAATTGAGCATTAATTTGATCTATTTTACTCCATTTTGCAAAAGAAAAATTAGTTTTGACTTTATCTATAATACATGATCATACAGAATAACCAGTTTGAATCATATGCCATTTTTTATAATAAATTGATTACAAGAAAGTAAATATGGTTATTTTTTTAAAATCAAAAGAAATGTTTTTAAATAAAGGTGGTTGCGTGATAGAATAGCCTTCCAGACAGCCAGTATATTAAAATGAACTTTTTTTTAAGAAAAAGAAAATTTCCCTTCTTAATACTTTTTCAACATCTGAAAATAGATAATCAGTATATCGTAATATCAATCACCAATTTTTAACCGAGTAGTTATATCCAAAAATAAATTATAGAAAAAATAAAATAAAAAAGAACACACCCGATTATGTTGGTCTAGTCCAACTTGACCTACGTCAACTCTTCGGAGGCACCCTCTGAGTATTGCACTAAACCTTCAGTAAATCTCCTTTATCCACAATAGCTAGGCATATAATCACTTATAAAATCACTTCCACCTTCCTTGGTGCGGCGGAGTATCCGGGTCCTGTGACATCAAAGAGATATCTTCTTCCTAAAACATTCTTCAAGACAAACCTTGAATCTGTTGGTACTAAGGTGTAAGCTCACTGGAGAAAATGTGTGAAATCCCCTTTACACTCTTTTAAAACCCACTTCATGTATATTCTACCTCTCAAATTGTACCCTTTTCTCTCTCCCTTTCAAGTTCTCTTTTCATGTTTTCTCCAGAAGAATGAAGACACAATGGCTACTAAAGACACTTACCAAGTGCCTTGACAAAGCTCAAATAAAGGGCTTTAAAAACACAAAAAATCATTCTAGAAGCAAAGATCATCTAGTACAACCGCAAGATCATCCATTATAACATAGTTAAATAGTGGATTCAGAAAAGCCAAAAAATTTAATTCTGGCACCAAATATCATCTTGGACAATCGCAGGTAGTATGATGTGCAAATTTTGACCTGATAGTCCTAGATGATCTCAAGATAGTCTAATGCGATCAATTCAAGTTGTTTGGTAAGAGACATGTTATCATCCTAATTTATGATATTAGGAATGAGATTAGAATGCTTAATAGAAGTGGGGAAAAAAATTTTTGAATAATTTTTTAAAATTTTAAACAAATGAATTAACAATTTTGTTCGCATTCTCAATTTGAGAATCATTATGTGTAACATAAAAGTTCAATCATAAAATTTCTCTTCAATGAGATGCGTAAACGAAGCTTTATGTTTCCAAAAGTGTTTCTTCTGAGCTTGTAACATAAAAGGGATTTCATGAAGGAATCTAAAAATCTCAATAGTGGGATCATGTTGGCAATTATGTGTAATAGAATTAACTTTATCCTCAGAAGTTAAAATGTTCATAAAAATATTATTAAATACATTCTTATTCCACAAATTTATTTATCTTTTAAGCTTGAACCACAATCTATACATGCCCATAATATAATTCTTGGGGTCTAGAGGAGCATGCCAATTGTCCTAGAATATATTAAAAAAAGAACTATCTAAAGCCTCATATTCTGAAATCTAAAATTAGGAGAAGAATAATCCTACACATCATAATACCAATATAAATAGGAGATTGATTAGAGAAGGTTCTACTAAGGTGTTCCACAAAAGTGTTATTATTAGAGATTATCCAAGCATCACTAAAAAGAATATGATCCAAATGTTGCCACATATTACCGAGATTCCAAGTTAATAATTAGGGCATTTTTTTCAAGACAGCTAGATTAAAGAAATCATCCTCATTGATATTAACATCATCTTGGATGATAGGCTCAAATTAAAAAGTCTCAGCAGCCAAAACTCTTTTAGGTTTGATATTAATTTTAGAAATTATAAAGAACGATACCATATCATCCTAGACAATTTTTTTTAATCATGCCTAAATTATTCAAGTAATTAAGGTTAAATTGATCAATTATATCATCCTGGATGATCAAAGGATCATCCTAGACAATCAATTAGAAAAACCTTAATCTTGTCTTGGATCATCTAGACATCCCAAACTATCTACTAGATGATTAGTTATAATTTTTCATCATCCAGATGTTTTTGCTGGATGACAAGAACTATATACTGGATGATAATCATTGATTTTGAACTAATCATATAGGATGATCCAAGCATCATCCTGGACGATCAGTTATATTTCTTCATCATCCAACATGGATCTCATGGACGACTAGAACTATGTGTTGGATGATATGTCTAATTTTGAACTAATTATGTAGGATGATTTCCTCATCATCTTGGATGATCAAAATAAATAATGTGTTCTGATCATCAAGCATAACCATATCTTCTTGGTTGGAAGGGCTGAAATAAATTGATCTTATAGGATGATTTGTCAATTTTCTTAGATGGTATATGATAGTAAGTTGCAAATTAGGGGAAATTTTAAGGCTTTCTTTAAAAGATCTCTTTATTATTATTTAGAAGATCTTTTGTGGTTGTCCTGATCTGAGAGAGCTTAGAGGAGGAGAGGGAGAGCTTAATAGAGATAAAATCTTATGAGGGGGAGTTTATGAGGTGTTTGTAAAGGTTAATGCTAGTAAGTATTTGAGTCATCTTCTCCAATCATCATTATTGGTTACTTGGTGGCTCTAGGGAGGTCTTCATTAATAATCGATCAAGGTTCTCTGCCTGCATTAGGAGGAAGCAAAAGGATTTTGGGTTGTCTACCTCATCGGGGTAACTGAAAAAGAGTTTATAAAGGTTTCTCTTCCTTGATGTGGGAGCAAAAGGAAAGTCATTATGTTTTAGTGCATACCTGAAGGAGAGGCTTCAGGGAGTGGATGTAGGTCAAGTTGTCCAAACCACTCTAAAATCTGTTGTGTTCTTTATGTGAATTTGCTACACTTTATTTTATGCATATTAATTTATGTAGTTGATTATGTTTGTTTTAAAATATTCAAAAAAGGTTAAAAAAATTTTTACTTTGTGTTTAAGAATTTTTAGAATTACCAATTCACCCCCCCTCCTTTTTGTTAGCCTCGGGCTAGTTCATATGGGCTTGCCAAAGTTAATGAACTTTAATAGTCGTTATAATTAAATTGCCTCATCTAGGAGATCTACTTTATTAAATCCAACTAAATTTTTTTAGATGGATCAAAGTGAGGTAAACAATCAATCCAATGGTTATATTATCATACATTAATGGTTATATCGACAATATTTTAGACACCATGTAATATGTGCTCAAGTTTATAATTTACAATATCAAAGATGTTGGTTGAGGTGCTTTTTCTTTAGGAATGTTTATCTTGTCCTAATGTATGATTTTCCTCAAAACACTGGAGCTTGTTAGAGTTAGATTAGATTATGGGTTTTTTCCAAAAGAAGATTGGTAAAGCTTAATCAAATTTAGGCCTTGAGCTTACTTGAAGGTTTGTGAACCAAGGAAAATATTGACGAACTTTTTCTAAAGCTATGGGGATTAAAATCTTGAAAAATTCCTTATAAGAAAACTAAGCATTTATAACTTTAAATATATTGAATCTACCTAGAATTATCCTAACCCGTAGCCCTAATAGACCGTTAGGTCGATTGGAGTTGGTCCAATAGGACTCAATTTGGTATTTGATAAAGGAAATAAGTACATATTTAATTATTTATGGAGATAAATTTTAACCAATGAAAATAAATTTAGTTTTACTCCAAGTTTATCCACCATGGGCTAAGCCATAAGATAGGAATGATTGGGTAAGCTACTAGGGTCCTAATGAAGAGATAACTGACGTTAATTTGATGCAATTCAACATGGGTTGCTAGTTAGCTCATGGAATTATGATATTGGAAGCTTGGGTTAGCTAAATTAGACTTAGTGGAATAGGTGTATTTGATATTTATATAGGTTATGTATTTATTAACTTGGGATAATATCACTTACATGGTAAAATTACTCTAGGAAGCCATTTTAGGTTCAAATGGATTTGCTCAATTTCATAAACAAGTGGAATAAAGGGCTACATAGAGTAGGAAATACTATTGGGGACCTAATTGATGTATATACATGATTTTGGGTTCAATGGTCAATAAGGATGAGTTGAATTCAAAGAGGAAGACCATATGGGCCATTAACTAACATAGCTTAACATGCATGAGTCCATTGGGTTAAAAATAGTTCATATGATTGATTAGAAATGGCCCGAGTGTACGATATTGTCCATATATTATGAAATGTAAGTTTAGATCAAAATCCCATTTAATTATTAATTTTCTTAGTGATGGTATACCACGGCTTGCCATGGAATTCAAAGAAATAACACATGTTTGAGTGGTTATTTGGGAGGTTTAGCATGCATTTTTTGAGTTTGAATTGAATTTTCAACACGAATTCAAGTTTTAAGTCAAAACGAATCAATATTGTCAACATGGAATTTATGGCCAACTATGGTCAACCATGCATCCAATTGTGTTTAGGCATATTAAAGGATCAGAATAAGAGGCTTTGGGATTAATTATAGGGTTTATATCAGTGTTTACTAGTTCTTTTTTCGTTGAAGTGGTCGTGTGGGGGGGGGGGGGGGGGGGGGGGGAGGGAGGGAGGGGAATATACGGAGTGGCCAATCATGTTAATTCAAAAGGAGGTCACAAGGCCCTTAAAGGGAACCTTCAGCTTTCAAATGTAAAACAGAGCTACAATAAAAGGCAGAAGAAAACCTAAGAGCTGATGTACCCCTATACTATAAAATACACAAAATCCTAATAACATTCAAGGGCTATAAAGAAGGTAGCACCCAAAAAAGGAAGAAGGAATCAAAACATTTAGCATAATCATTCATCAAATAATAGCTAGCTTAACTACAAAATCCTCAGTTTAAAGAACCTGCAAAAAAAGTGGGCTGCAAAAGAGAACAAAGCACAAAAAAATCATAAAATAAAAAAAAATTTAAATCTAGATAATACTTGAAGCCAAATTGAATTAAAATTATTAAAGAAGAAGAAAACCCATTTAAAAATTAAGAAGGTTATCCAGATGATTTGAATGTGACTAATTAATAGACATAACAGGTGTATGGAGAGCAAAATACTTATGTAAAAGGAAAAACCAGGAGCAGATGGATAAAATCTTTTAGTATATGTAAAGAAGACAACACCCAAAGAAAATTAACCCATCAACAATAAGGATCATATTAATCCACAAAAACATTATCTGCAAACAATCAATTCATAAAGAACTATAATAAAAGTTATAAGGTAGGATCCAAGAAATAGTTTGAGCAGACACACCCCTAGTAATAGTTACCAAAAGTTGTCAAAACAAATAACCAATAATAGAGATGTATGATCCTATCAAAATGATAAAAAAAAAAAAATTATAGTTCCTTATGTTCTTCAATAAACTTAAAAAATTCTACTGGAACAACTAAGCTAAATCAAATATAATATTAACTTTGAATAAGAACAAAGTCATGATGAAGCAAAATAACCATTTTAAATCCATAATATTATAAAAAAAAACTTCACCAAAGCTAGAAAAAAACTAAAATCAAGGAAATCGAAGTTTAATATGTTATTCATGTATATAGTCGAGATTTATGGTTTAAGTATTTCTTTGGTAAAATTTGGTCATGTTAGGTCAACCATGATCAATCAGTGACCCTAATTGTTTAAAATGAAATAAATGATGGTTGTTAAAAATTTTAAATTTGATTTCCTGATTTCAAATTTCTCTGTTAGAGAGAGAAACTCCCTAATTTCAATTTTCTAATTTCTAAGTTTTCCTGCAGCCTTCGTCACCGCCCTAAGGTGATGATGGAGGATGGCCGCCGGCCATCGGTCAGAGCATATAGTCAAAATGGAAGATTAGTTGGACAAGTTTGAGATGATGAATATCACCGCCAAAAGGATCTGCGTCAGGATGTGAATGATGCACATGTAAAGCTGGCTGCACGCGCTTTAGTAATCAAAGATGTTAGTGATTCACTTTTAAAAAAGAAGTTTGAATTTGTGGAAGGTAAGGGCAAAGGTATATTGATTAACACTGAGTGCATTACTCCTTGAATTCAGAAGTCTTGTGCGAATTTGATTCAGAAACCTAACGACTTGGAAGCTTCTTCATCAGAAATGAAGAATTATGTTAATAAATTCAATTGTTCTAATGCAATCCCTGACTTCAAGCCAGTGATAAATTCGAATATCCTGAATGATGTTAACAATAATTCTCATCCTGATGATAAGAAACCTTCTAATGATGGCAAAGAATTACCTGCTAAGTCAGTTATGCATTCTGAAAATGGTGAGAAGAATTGCTGTGCTTATCCGGTAAAGAATGTTGACAATGGCCCTAAGGAAAATTTTCTTAACGCTTGGAAAAAGGCTCAGTACATCAAGCTAAACTATAATATGAACTCAATTCCGATAACTGGTGATGGAATTGCTGTGGTTATGAATTTAGAATTGGAAAATGCCAATTCACAGGTACTAAAAAAATCGTTGGATATTAAAGTCTTGGGTAGCAACATCTCTTTTCCAGTTTGCAGTAGAGAACTTTGAAGGCAATGTTCTAGATTTGGAAATTTCCATCTCACAACATTGGGTCTTAATTGGATCCTTTGTTCTTTGAACAAACCTGAAGCTGTTGAAGAAGTCTTAGAGGGAGGTCCTTGGTTTATTGGAGGAAATATAATTGGTATAGACAAATGGTCCCCTTCATTTTACCCCAAATCTCTCAAAGGTCTTACATCACCTATTTGGATTTGCTTGCCTTGTTTACCGTTACATTACTGGGATGAACAAAATATCTCTAGAATTGCATCTATGATAAAAGTTCCTTTATATATAGACGGCAATTCATTTAAATGGGGTAAGAGAGACTATGCTAGATTCTGTGTTAAAATTGAATTGGATAAAAAATTACCTAAAGGTGTTTGAATTGAAGGAATGCGTGGTAGATCCTTTCAAAAGGAAGAATATGAGAAGATTTCATCTCTATGCTATCACTGTGATAAAATTGGCCATCTGAAGAACACATGCCCTCTTATCAATAATCTTTCTACAAAAACATTGGATTCTATTTCAAGTGTAAGGAAAGATGGGGAGATTCATGAAGAAGGAAACTCTATTGAGCAAGATGAATTAGGACCTTGGATACAGGTCAAATTAAGGAAGAATAAATTCTTCATGAAAATCGGAGGCATGCCGAACCAAAAAATAGAATTTCAAAACATGATAAATGATCCAACTGGTCAGATAAATTCCACCATTGAAGAGGGAAAAATCATTGAACCAAACAACAATGTTGAAGTTATAATAACAAATTCTGATGTTGATTGTAACTCTCACGAGTTAATGAAAACTAACTGTTATGATTTATGTTTGAAGAACAATTTCAGTATTCTAGAAGAGGTTATGCAAGATACAGGAATGGAGGATTTTTTGGAAACTGATTGTATTCTCGAATCTGATAAAAGTGGGAATTTGTATCCTTGTTCTAATAAAGATGTACGCACTTCTCCTTATAATCCAACCAAACAAGAAATATTAATAACAGAAGATGTTATTACTAGTTATGTTGTTAGGAAGAAAACATCTGGTAAATTAAAGCTAGACAAAGAGGTAAGATACTTGTGCCCTATTGATGCTGTTAGCAAGAGTAGAAGAGGGTATAATAAGAAAAAAAAAGGAGAGGATTCATCCCATCCTTGGAATTAATGACTCCCTTTATTTTCTGGAACTGTAGGGGAACAAAAAATAGGCCTCCCAATATCTGAAGGAGATAGTGAAGGATTATGAAGGTTGTTTTATTGGTCTTGTAGAGACTAATGTTGACCTCATTAGTCGAGGTCAATTTCCCCAGATTCAATTCTAGCACCTAGGTATTCGTAGCCTAGTGTAGACGTCGCCTTTAGGATTTCTTTAGGTGGACACCTAATGACGTAGCATCGACTCGAACTTACCACTCAGCTCGAATCAAAATCAATTCAATCCAATTCTAATTCAACCTCAAATCAACTCTTTTAAACCAAAATTTGCTACACCAATCGAATTGAAATCAAATCAAATTAACTCAAATTAAATTCGATTTCAATGGCTCTGATTAACCCGTTTTGACTCGTCACAAGTATATATATAATAATAATTGATAAGTTGTCAAAAATTATCTTAATCGGGCACGAATCTCGATGCAAAATCAAGTTTGGAAACTTCAAAAATTAATTCGGAGACCATCCAAACTCCGATTTCAGCAAACTTATAGTCGAACTGAGCGTCTCAGGAATACAAACCCAACGACACCAAGATCAACCCAATCCGAGCCCAAATGAGTCCAAATCGAGGGCTCAAATTGCTGTTGGAAGGTTCAAACCGCAATTTGGGTGACCAAACGATGTCCGATTTTGACGAGCTTATACTCGAATCGAACGGCTCGACGAGACGAATCCAATGAGCCCAAGATCACCGATTTCCGAAATCATTAAGGCCTTCAAATGTCAACCGAACTCAGCCCACTCTCTCACACAGCAAAACTGCCTATCTCACCATCTCTACAGTTCGGAACTGCCCTCCCGCTCCTCTCCTATTCGCACAAGACGAACCACCCATACCCACTCTCTGCAGTTGACGAACTGCATCCTTCTCCTCTATGGATCGCACAACACGAACCCCTCACGCTCTCTCGATTCGCATGAAGCCCTTTCTACTGCAGTTCGCAAATCTCCCGCTCGGTCTTCTTCTCCAGTTCGCGTGAGAAGAATCCCAACCCAGCCTTCATATTCAAACAGACTGAACTCCAGCCTCATCATCGCTGCCTCCTTCACGATCAGTTTACAAAAAGCCAGAACATTTCAGAATTTCTGTCTTTCTTCATTGCTCGCGTGAACAGCAACCTTGGCCGAAATCTTCATTTTCTCTGCCTTAGTCGTCCGTCTTTCTCCTGGAATTTGTTCGGTCAAAAGCAACAAGGAGTGAATTGAAGTTTGAAAATGTCGGTATCGTTGCTCCCTTCGGCCTGGAGTTGTATGCTTGGTTCTGCATTAGGGAAATTGCTAGAAGAAATTCTTTTTTACAGGTTACTATCTATGATGAAAACCTTTTATTCATTTTATATTATTTAAGTCCAATATTTATTGTGAGGAGCTCATCAAATTTTCTCCATATAACATCAAATTTTACATCAGATTTAAAATCATTTCAAAATTTGGCATATGCAGTGGTGTTCTCAATACCTTTAGTAAACTTCTTAAGTGTCTTTGAAGGGAATTTTGTGACTTCTTTGAGGATTTGCTTTCTTGAGACATTTTTAAAGAAAGTTTGCTCGTTACTTTCTATTTGAGATTTTTGTGGGGAAAGTTTTTAAAGTTTTTTTAAATTTTATATGTCATTCTCGTTTTAACAATTGAGGTTTTCATGATTATGATTTACCTTATAAGAATGATTATGTGGAAGATAGGAGTTTATTTTTGGCTTGTGTAAAGTGATTGACAACATTCCAGATGTATGTTTTTGAAAAGTGGAAAAGTTTATGCTTTGATAAAAATGGAAGATGTGCATTTTGGAAAAGTGAAAAGTGGGTGTATACACAAATTTGGTGGGTTATGACTGATAAAGTTTTGTGAGGTTTTGCAAAAATCAATCTTCTCATTATAAACTACAAAGTGTTGGAGTTGGCCTGTGATGAATTTCTTTGTGTTGGAATATTTTTGCAAAGAGTTACGAGATTTTTGTTGTACAAGTCATAGTTTAGTTGGAGAAGTTACATGCTTTGTTTCATGTGTGGAAGTGGAAATTGTATGTATTTTGGAATGATGAAAACTGTGTGTCTCTTGGAAAGGTGGAAATATATGTTGAAAGCATTTCATGTGATAATTGTGGAAAAGTAAAGTGTATGTGTTAAATTTTGAAATGTGTAGAAAGGTATTTTGTAGTGAAAAATGTGGAAGTGTTTGTGTTGAAGAACAAAATGTTTGAAAGGGTGAGAATTGAAAGTTAGATTGTTAAGAGGCAAAAAAATGTGTGATGATGGAAAAGTCTATGTTGGAAAAGAGAGAATCGTATATCTTGAAAGTAGAATTGTATGAGCTTTGGAAAAGAAAATAAAAGCAAAGCATATGATTGTGATTTTGGAAATGAAAAGTATATGATTTCTGAAAATGAATATATAATTGTTGAAAAGTAAAATGAAATAACAGGTTGGAAAAGTGATTTGTATGTGTAGAAGAGGAAGTAAATTGTGTGTTTTGGGAGGTAATATATTTTGGAAAGAGTGTAAAGTGTATGTATTTTGAAAGAATAAGATTTGAAAAGGTTGAAAAGTGGAACTTGTGGGTGTTTTGAAAAGTGGATCTCAAGTGTATTTCCAAAAGTAAAAGTTCCAAAAAAGCAAAGTCAACTAAGCCGATGTTTAAGCCCGAAGAAAGGTACTTCTTTAATTTTCAGTAAATTTCAATTATTTTATTATTATTTATTAAAAGTGCTTCTAATCCATATTTTTCCTGTTTTATTTGCATAAACTGCGAGGAATGGTACCGGTCTAGGGAACAAAAGGACAAGGAGCTAATGACGTCAGTCACCTCTATCCAACCGGGTAGAGGTGCTACGGGCGGAACCACCGGGTCGTAGCCCCCGGTGACTGTGAGTATTTCTAAACTTAGAAAACCTTTAGGGACCCCTTGATGTGGTATGCGTAAACCCTTCCTTTAGGTCCCTGTAGTAACTTCAATTTTATTAGGTTTACTTTTATTTGTTTTTAGATCCTTAAACCCCTTTTACACACGCTCAAAGTCCCAAGGGTTAGTAATAACAAATTTTTATCCCATACAACAGTAGTGACACTTAAGGACAAAAAAAAAAAATTTAAGGACCGGGTCTTAGAAAATCTAGACTTAAGATGCATGCACACTTTAGGATAGAAACTTATAACATAGAAAACTTAGTAACATCTCACTTTAGAATTAGTAAATATCTTTAAATTAGAATTCAATCAATTAGAAAGCTTTAGCCAATAATTGTCTTAGGACATTTCAAAACCTCACAGCCTACTGCACACACTAAGATTTGTTTGTTAGGACAACTGACTCTAGTTTTAGGTTAGGCCGGTATTTATTTCCTTACTGCACTGTGACGGGCTTTTTCTCGAGTTTTATTGCATGCTGGTTGTAAAATGTTGGTGTGTTTGTTTATTTAATTTTACTGCACTCTGTGTTGGTTTGATTGACGATTAGATTACCCATAGGCTAGGAGCGATCTGGATTGTTAACATGATTTTCTGTAGGTGGCCACACTCATGCAGGGTAGAAAAAGGGGGCTAATTAATTAATAATAAATAAATGCTACAGGTGCTTCAGCTGCTTAGCCCCCAAATGAAGAAGAGTGTGGCCAAGTGTGGCTTAATAATTTAAATTCAATTGCATATATATATAACTGCGTGGGATGATTTTTGTTATAAATTGCTTAGGATAACCTTGCAGGTGGATTAGATTTTCCTTTCCTTTCTGTGAAATGAAATGTAATGTAAAAATAATATATCATGAGTCAATAAATGTGAAAGTGATTTTTTTGTAAGTGGGATATTACATCCAATTTGGAATCCAAAGAAAGGAGAATATACCTTAAAGGATTATTCTCTTTTATTTGGAAAGCCAAATTAGGATGATTCAATATCCGAATAGAAAATAAAATACCCCTCTTAGGGATGAGTTTTCTTTTCATTTGGATATCCAGAACCCGACGGACCCGAAAAGTTCGTAGAAGAAGAAAAGACTGAACAAGAAGATTGAAGAAAGAAGATGAAGAAATGAAAATTTAAGGAACAGTATATCCCATTTCAAAAATCACTTGCGTCATTCTTAGGATTAGAATCCGGGTTTGTTGTCAGTGGTGTCCGGCCACTTTACTTTTCTGCAAATTCTGGGTGTAATTTGGACATTGGACATTGGACATTATATTTGGATTATTAAAATTGATTGTTTACATTGTTTGTGCAGTAGATTTTTTTAGGACCTTGCATGCCGTGTTTTGTTTTAGCCTGGATTTGAATCGGAGAGATTTTTTTCGTAAGGGTACGCTCAAAATTCTTTTACTTGAAATTCTAATAAAATTTTTAGGCTCACATAGTAACTCTAACGATCTAAGAAGTACGCTCGGGACCGCCGAGAGTCAGCATAAGCATATTAATACTTTCTCTTCCTTGTTAGGCACCTCCCCGCCTGCGGGTTCTGGCAGACCACTTGACCTATGAGGGTGCAGTTCTGTCAAGGGGAAGTTGCGCAATCTCTAGGGAAAAACCTATTTTCTAAGCCTAATTTTTAAACTGCTTCATATTCATTTTATGCATTCGAGTCAACTAGCATGCATTGCATTAGATACAAACTAAAAAAGAGTCTAAAATATTAATTGCATTTCTAGACATTTATCACCCTACATAAGTTGAGGGGCTAATTAGGAATTGTCTTAGATGTCAGCCCCAATTCCTTAAAACTTAAACAACATCCCTACCCATCTTTCATAAGAGACTGGACACATGGTTTTAAAGCGCCTAGGTGGTTAGCTTGCTCCCCAATCCAGGCCGGGGTAAGTCCAGATTTGCACTTCATTAGTTAGGTTCGGGTCGCTACTTTGTAGTACCCAAATTAGATTTAGGTTCTAAGGCAGATACTTTTTAGATCTTAAGTCCTCGCCCTCCGGGAATATAATCCCAAATTTCTAATAAAATGTCAACTTAAACATAAAATTTTCTCCTAAAATGTAAAGCCCAACATAGGATAGATTGAGGTTGTCTCTGAGCTTCTCAGAATCCGACACCTCCTACTTTTCATCCTTTGACTCGCTAATAAATGTTCAACATTGACCTTTAACCTTGGAAAATTCCTACTTCTGTTCCTTGTCTTTTACTTTGTAGTCAAAGGGTATGAAATCACTACTTTAATCGAGAGTTTTCTTAGGAGTATTCCTCCTAAGATGTAATTAACTATAGGAGCTTGCTCCTATAGGGATTTGAGAACCCCAGACTAAAATAAACCTTGTTTTATTCGTATAAAACAAGGGAAGAATCTTTGGGAACGTAGATATTTTTAAAACCTTATTTCTAATTTTGAATAGACTTGTAAAATATTATTATTATCTTTTCAGATAATATAATATTATACTTGTTATATTCAACTTTAGAAATAATGAATTTTTTAAAACTCATTCTCGCTTTTGGATATCTTAAAGAAAGTTATGTTCGTCTTTTAAGATGATATAATATTCTTCTTGCCATATCTAAATAAAAGAATGAATAAACTTTTTTAAAAAACCGTATTTCTATCTTTGAACATATTTTATAGAATTTCATGTTCATCTTTTAAGATGATATGTTATTCTTTGAACTATGTTTGATTATAGAAATATCAATTTTCAAAACCCTATTCTGATATTGAATCCATTGTAGAATATTATGTCGGCCTCTCGAGACTGTACTTTATTCTCAATGCAGTATTCGATTACAAAATAGGAGAAATCAAAATCTGCGTGGTGACACAAATTTTTCCCACCAAGGTTTTTCTGGCGACTCCGCTGGGGATCAATCCTCTCTCCATCTTTAGCAGTGTTTTATACCCTTTAATCGGTAGTATACTTGTGCTTGACATAGGTTGTAACTACCTTTCTTCCACCGGTTCTTTTATTCATTTCATTCTTGAATAATTTGGCCGGTATCTAAAAAAATTTTAGAGGTCTTATTTTGGACCCCGTTAGAAAATTAACGAGGAGCTCCTTTATAATGGCCTATTTGTAAAGTAAATCCCCGTGTTAATTTGAACGTTGTAGTTACATTATTCGTAGCTTGATGTTTGAATTAGCACTGGGTCCAAAATTTCAAAAGTTGAAATTAAAACACTAAATAAAATTCATCCTTATCTCAATATTATGTATTGTAGTTATATTTCCATATAACTCAATATATATGAAATGAGATAGGATTTAGTTTATTTAGTTGGATTAATTAAACTTTTACAATTTAAATAAATTTTCAGAGTCTAATTAAAAATTTCCTTTTAAAATTTCAGGAAAAATGATGGGTAAATTAATCTTTTCCCTGTCTGATAACATGAACCTGTCCTACAATCCATTTGCTGATGGTAGTGTAATCAAGTTTGGAAAAGGATTTGAGGATTTGCAGTTGTCTGTTAGTGGACCTGAGTTCACTATTGTTCCAACTAGTGAGGTTGCAAATCCGAAACCTATCCTAGAATTCACTTTGGGATGCGGGTCTTAAACTGCTCCTGTAGACCCTAGGCCCTCTGTGTTTACTAGGATTGAGCAACTTAATCAAGACCAGAAACTCAAGTCAGTTATAGTAGCAAACAGTTCAATCCCTTTCAGTGCACCCAGTCAGTTTGTGATTGGATCTTCTTCTAATTTATCGACGATTATGACTAAGACTCAGAGAAGGAATAAGAATCGTCGTATAAAGAGAAGAATGGAAAAACTAGGAATGCCAAAGAAAAATGAGCTTATCCCTCCAACCTCTCCACATCTTAGTGGTAGTAGGTTCCATCTCCTCTCCGCTGCTGATGGAGAGGAAGATGCGAGGTTGATTGCTCGATCAGCCCCTACTACTGTTAAAAAGTCTGTCACTGAGCCAACAAAAAGTAAGGAAACACATGTTCAGAATTTAGTAAAGGCTATAGTACAAGATTGTGCTGATGGTCCTCCACAGACTAAAGAAGAATTTTTAAGGAAAATGAGAAGATTGATCAGTGATAGGATTGAAGAAGAAACCTTGAGTCAAAAACTTATTAAAACTAGGGTAGGAGGTCAGTTGAGAACAAGAGATAGTAAAAGAAAATTCAAATCAACTGCCATCTCTGCTCTCACTGATGGATACCCTAGGGAACCAATGAGATCCAGTAGAAAGACAGACAGTATTGTGTTGACTGATGCTTCAGTGAAATTTAAAGCTACCCAGCATATTCCACAGAAAGTCAGCCGTCAGTTGTCCCCTTCTTCTGCACCACCACAGAGTCATAGTAAGATTCAACGTAGTTCTCGTACCCATTCTTCTCCCCGGATAGATAGGCACCACTCTACGGGTCCTACTCCATCTTCTTATCCTGATGTAGAGCGGTTGGAATCCTCAAACCAACCCTCTTCGACATCTGATGAGAAGATGGTTTGGAAACCCAAGGAAAAAGCTACTTCTCCTGTAGTAGCTTCACCTGAGAAGCCTATAGAAAGTAAACTTGAAGAGAAGAAGAGGGTTGAGAATACTACTCCAGATCCCATGGATTGTGAAAAGTATGTTCCTGTTGATCCCAATTATGTTTCTGGAAGATCTATAGAGGATATGATAGGTGAACTAAAAGATAGTATTAAAAATCTGGATGAAGAAGAAGCTTTGAACTTTGACTTAGATGGAGATGATATGTTAGATGATACAGTGGCTGATGTCTTTATGGTTGAAACAAGAACAACATATTATAATGAACAGATTGAGGATGCTGTATTACAAGATGTTGCAGTTGAGGAAGGCATAGCGCCGGACTTAACTCAACGTCTTGTACAGCAATTAAAACAAAAAGATGAGCAGATTTCAAGTATGGAGAAGAAGATAGAAGAAATGATGGCCACTATGGCTTCTTTCCAAAGTCAAGTTCCTTTACCACCACGAGCACAGGTTGAGTCTTCTCAACCCGAGCCTGTTCAGGTGGTAGGAAAGAAACAAGTGATTGAGACTATAGAAGAACACCAACAAAATCTAGAAATAAAGGCTTCTCAATCCAAAGAATTAAAGCAAATGGTAGAGAAGCAAGTAAGGGAGGCACTAGCAGAATCTCAAAGTGCGTCATATACTCCAAAAGGTAGACCTTACCCAAAGGAGTTTGATGCAGTTCCTTACCCAAAGGGGTTTGTGCCTCCCTCCTTCAAGATCTTTGATGGTACTGGAAACCCAAGACAGCACATAGCCTACTTTAGAGCCAGTTGTTGCAACGCTGGGGGTAGCGATGCTTTGCTTTTCAGACAGTTTGTCAGTAGTCTGTCAGGGGTAGCATTTGATTGGTATGCAGATCTTCCAAATGGTTCAGTGCACAGTTTCACAGAGTTAGAGAACATGTTTGTCAAAAGATTTGCAGGCAGTCAGCACCATGTTACAGTTGGGGATCTTGTAATAGAGAAACAAAAGCCTGGAGAAAAGCTAGTTGATTATATACTTAGATGGAGGAACTTGAGCATGAAGTGTGAACCTCAATTGCAAGAACAACATGCAATTGAGATACTGCTTAAAAACATTCATGGACCGGTAGCCTTTCTTTTGAAGGGTTTTACCATTAAAACATTTGAAAAATTGCTCAATAAGGCCTCCAGTCTCCAAGAGGAAGCTTCACAACTCTCCTTCCTTGTTGATCAGTCCTCTTCAGACCCTAAGAAGCTGAAACCCCAGAAGGTCTTTGAAAAGAAATCTGGGACGGTGTCAGCTATGGATAAGGGAAAGCAACCAATAAAAATTCAGACAGAAAGATCACCTCCTCAGTTTTATAATCAGCAGTATCAGAGGCCACAGTATCCGCCACCACAGCACCCTCCACTTTGGATTCAGCCAGAATTCAACCAACAACAGCCTTACCTTACTCCAGAAGAAAGAAAGGAAAAGTGGGAAAAGTTCAATGAGATGATTGGTAAGACATACCCCTTTAAGAAGGAGGCTTTGAAGAAGATCTTCAAAAATCTTCTAAAAAAGCCAGACTTCAAATTGCCTGCACCTAGAAGGCCAGAAGAAGTGGGTAGGTCAGATCACCCCAATTACTACCCTTACCATCAGATGTTGGGTCATCAGCTTGAAGATTGCATCACTTTTAAATAATGGCTTGACAGAAACATGAAATTAGGAGTTGTAGTGATTCCCAAGGAATACTTAGTGGATCCAGGGCAGGGATCAGCTAAATGTGTGACTGGTGAACCTATCGTTCCTACTTCTTTTTCAAATTCTGATTCTACTTGGGATATAGTTTTATCCCGTTCTTCAAAGAAATTGCTTAACAAACTTTACTTTTCTTCTCTTCAGGAGTCTTTGGGAGCTCAGAAGCCTCTCCAGGTTGATCTGATAGTTCCAGAAGATGATGTAGAGATGACTCCACCTTCAGAGCTTAAGGAAGCCCGAGTCAGCCAGGGTCCTATAGTTCAGGGGAAGGAGGACACTAGAGATCATTTTATTGCTTTTAGTAGTGTTGATTGTGATGTATCTAGTAGAGTTGTGTTTTCTTCGGATGGGGAGACTGTTATCCTCAATCCTCTTATCTTAGATGACTTTTGTTTTGTTAAGTGTGATGATGTCAAATCAATGAAAAAGGATTCTGCTTATATCTTGTCTATTTCTGATAATGATATTACGGATGACTTAAAAACTACACCTGAAAATGATTCTCTGCATGATCAATT
The DNA here is from genome assembly GCA_016618105.1 of Dendrobium huoshanense. Taxonomy (NCBI): domain Eukaryota; kingdom Viridiplantae; phylum Streptophyta; class Magnoliopsida; order Asparagales; family Orchidaceae; genus Dendrobium; species Dendrobium huoshanense. Next base: position 19,315,178 of record CM028360.1, read on the forward strand.
TAATTTTGAAGAATTAAAACATTCTCTTGGTTATTATTCAGATAGTGATGTCCCTGCTCTTGATTTGCAGGGTATACCTATCTATATTGAAGCCGAGATGTCTGATTCTGAAAATTTAACAGAAGTAAAATCAGAATTAGCTGAGGTCGAAGAAGATAACCTGCCTGTCACTTCTTCTGAAGAGATAGTGGAAATCAAGCTTCGTAGTGGCAAAGTGTTACCACCTCACGCTTCTTCTGAAGATAAAGGAAAGCAAGTTATTGACGAGCCAGAGTCTTTTCTTCCACCTCTACCCATTCCTTTTCAAAATCCAATTGAGAGTGGAATGCCCAAGGTCGATTACAATGTCCTAGCTCATCTCAGGAAGCTACCTGCCAAACTGAGCATTTACGATGCCTTGATTCTTTCCAAAGAAATGAGGGAAGCCCTAATCAAAGCATTATTAGATCCAGATATTTGCATGGCCCAGTTAGCAGCTGCACAGCCTGATGAAGCTTTTTGTTCCGGAGGAGTTCCTGAAATTTCTTTTTCTGATGAAGATCTATGTTTAGGGACGGCTGATCACAACCGCCCACTATAAATAACAGTGAACATAGATAACTTCAGATTGTCACGTATCCTTGTAGATCCTGGTGCATCAGTTAATATTATGACTCTAAGAACTCTTGCCTATTTGAGAATAGATGTCCGTAAGCTCAGCTCAGATAAGATGATCTTACGGGGTTTTAACGAAAATGGCGAGAGGGCTTTGGGTTCAGTTACTCTGTTGTTATAGATTGAGGATTTTAGAACTGAAGCAAAGTTTCATATTATAGACGCTCCAACATCTTTTAACGCTCTTTTAGGTAGACCCTGGCTTCATGAATATAGGATGGTTCCTTCATCCCTGCATCAGTGTATCAAGTACATCAGAGATGGTACTGAGCACTGTATTAAGGGAGATTTGCAACCATTCTCGATTCATGAAGTAGAAATTTATGAAGATGCCCCGCCTATTATTTGCCTAAAAAACAAACAGTTGTTTCCAAAGATCTTAAATTGGCCAAAAATGAAATTGTACTTGAAAAGAAAAATGAAAAAGAAAAAGAAGAAAAAAGAAATGAAGAATATCCCTGCCTCGAAGATAGCATTCGTTGGCATCCTGCTCCTCCCTCACAAAGAGGTGGTAGGATGACCCAACGAGGGCGAGGTAGAGGCATAGGATGGCAAAATCATGAAAGTGTAATGTATGAAAACATACAAAAGCAAAACCCTACGATACACATTGATTTAGAATCTGGTTCAGATGATGAATCATGTGTACTGAAGGATGAAAATAGTAACAAAAGGCCAAAATTTGAGATCTCTTTGGAAAATGACAGTGATGAAGATAAAATTCAGGCAAATATAGAGGATGATTCAGATTTGTCTACCTATGAAAGACTTAAAGGATATGTGAAGACTTTAGCTTTAACCCCACTATCGCAAGATAGTATAGCTGGGTTGGCAGTTAAAGTTTCACCTGCTTTGAGCGATGATTGTAAAA